>JAQPPZ010003615.1:0-600000 GCA_028583015.1 Wollemia nobilis | reverse complement strand
GATAAAAATGTTTGCTATAGTAAATGTAATATTTTGATATTTTGATATTTTGATGGGAGTGACCTCCAATAGAAACCACATATAACCTATTAAAAAAATTAAGTGAAATAATATATAATATTAGAATAAATGATTTTTTTTTATTATTTTATTCTAAAATAAATGTTTCTTACTCCTATTAATTTACATCGATTATTGTGCTCCATTTCTAACGTCAAAATAAAATATTTCTGGCCCAGGCTTAGTCCATGTATAGATAATCACCGTGGCAAATTAATCTTATACCTTACATGATCAGGCAAATAGATGGAACACCTCTCATTCATTCATTAATTAATATATATGTATATTTCTTATCCAAATGATAATGGTGATTTAGATCATGGTGTCAAGGAGGTTTAATTATCCAAAGGAACAACAGAAACCAAGACAAAAGAGTTCAAATAGCTCTCAAGTTAGAGATATGAGTTATAAATTGGACATTTTTACACATTGGCAACTACTCATTGGTCTCTCCTCCTTCCTGAAACAAAGGAAATGGTTTGCTTATATCCACCGGAGATTCGCGGTCCGAGGAGTTAGCCGCGGCACTAATCTGGCTATCCAACAGCGAGGGTCCATAACTCTCATCAAATGAGGGGAAACAGCAACAGTCCGATGACGGCAAAGGGGCAGGCATGTCCACAGGGATATAGATGGATTCTGGATGGTCTTGGGGAGCAGCTCCAATCGTTTTCATATTCGTATTGCAAATTTCACGCAGCAACGCGGCGGTTTCAAAAAGGTCTTCGTTGGGACCGAATGCGAGAGGCGATTGCTTTTCAACACAAATGTCATATGAGGGTATGGTACTCGTCTCATCAGGCATAGAGCCGTGGAAGCCACACTCCCCATCTTCATTTGCAGACATGACCTCGGCAGTTGCAGAAACCCCATTTTTTTCCCATTGACTCCACTTCAATTTGAGTCGCGTATTCCAGTAATTATTGATGTCGTTGTCCGTCCTTCCTGGTAAATGGGACGCAATTACCGACCATCTGCACCATGGCAACACCCGTCAATTTAACCCCCAATAATAGAATGCACTATTTTATGTAAAGAAGAAATAATGAACAATCAGTAATGGATTCCCACTTGCTTCCGAAGACGGAATAGAGGCTGCAGATGACGTTGTCCTCCTCCTGTGAAAGTGGCCGTGTTTAATGCCGGGCCTCAGGTAATTCAACCACCTCAATCTGCAGGATTTCCCGCACCGCCGTAAACCTGGAGTCTCCCAAACTTCAGTTTTAAACTTTGTCGTGCCGAATGAGCAGAGATCGAGGATTTAGGGATAGGAAAGGGGGAAATACAGATAGACAAATGGAAACACATACCAGCCCTTCGAGCGAGGGACATCCAGTCGCCATGTGTGCCGTAGCGTTGAATGAAGGCCTTGAGACTGAGATCTTCTTGGGGGGGTCCAGTGTCGTCTCTTCACGTTTGCTTTGTCGCAGCAGGGCCTTTTCCCCATGATTTGATGGCCGATTCGTGTTCGAGGATCCCTATGGTGTGGAACTGTCCCGGCAATTATTGACAGACCATAGCTAGCTGGCTTCTTTGCTCGCTCTGTATGAAAATCTTTAGTGGCAGGAAGGCTCCTTCCTCAGATCGACCCGCCAGGCCACTGATACGGCGACTGGATCGCTATAAATATATGTATCTCGTGCAGAATTCAGGTTAAGTATTTTTTCCACGGTCTTACGTGTGCAGGCTAAGTTTTCGTCTATGAGTAGGTAGGGTCTAAGGGTATGTTTCCCCAGTCAATACAGAAGACAAGAGCATCCACGAATTGCAATGACGTGCGTATAACGAAGAGCACGTTGAAAATATTATTATAAATTTCATGGCGTGCTTGTAGTCGTTCTCGTTTTTATTAACCCTGAAATCTTAATATGTGGAACTCTTTCCTGTAGGGACATCTAGTTTGAATTCTCATTAAAACTTCTTATATTTTTATTTAGACATTCTCATTAAAAAAATTCAAAGTTCACATTACTTCTTATATTTTCATTTAGACATTAACATGGTTATTGAAAAACCAAGAGGACGGCATTTTCTAGTATCTAATATTTAATAGTTATTAACAATTTTATTTTCTAAAATCTAATATTTAATTATTATTAATAGTATTAATTTTTTTAATTGAACTTATTAATTATATTAAATAAAAAAAAGTTATAAAAAGATTGGAAAGATTACAGCAGACCGTTCAATATAACCCATACAAACAAAACCCTAAAAACTAAACTACTCTAAAAACTAAACAATTAAAAAACCAAAATTTAAAACCCCAAATCAAATACAAAAATAATTAAAAATTGAAAATATATGTGTCATGGTTTCTAGAATTTATAAAGATTAAAGCTGAGTGTGCTGTTCTAGACAGACTCTCCCGCCCGGAGTTATATTACTAGTAAGGATGAAAGGTTAAATTAAATTCATTCACGTTCTATGGTTTCTATTTGAAAAAAGGATTTTGAAATTGGATTTGCTAGAATGAAATTTATGTTCATTTCGAGTAACTAAATGGTACCAAGATTTATGTTAAATTAGCGATACAATTAATATTCTGTGAATTAAATTTTTTTGAACATAGAATATTTGGTACTTGACAAAACTTTCCTAGTTTTAATCTTAAAGAGACACATTTTAAATTTTAACATCTGTACAAATTTCCTAGTTTTTATGAGACACATTTGTGCTTTTTATGTTGGTAGTAAAAGAGGACAATTTAATACTGTTGTAGTACAATTTAATCTATTAAAAAAATAAAGAGAATTTTTATAGAAAGTCGAATTTAAAATATTAATTACTATTTATTAATTAATATATGGTAAGGGAAGAAAACAAATGTGTTGATAGGTTATTTAATATAGAGATTTTAATTGAGAATCATGAAGTATTTTAAAAAATATGAAATTATATTGGGTATCTCCATCAACATTGAAAGAGTTGATAAAATGTTGGATAAATTATTTCAAAGCCAAAGCATTATGTATTCTTTTGGAGGATTTACCCTTCCATTATTTGTTGGAATTTATGGCTTGAAAGGAATAATAAAGTTTTTAGTAATAAATATCAAAATCATGCTCAAGTTTGGAACTTTATCACTGTCTCTCTTGAATAATGTCTACAAATATGGTGCTCATCATGGTAAGTCTCAATTGCAGAAAAAGAAGTGCTAATAATTTTGGCTACATCTGACCATACATGGAAGAGTCATTTATGACAACAAAATTTAAACAAAGGATCTAATTCGATCTATGGTAAAATGGAAATGTCCAAAAATTGAGTTTATCAAAAATAATTTTTATGGTGCTTCTAAAAGAAATTCAGAAAAAGCTGGTGGAGGTGGTGTTATTAGAAATAGTGAAGGCAAATTTCTCCTCACTTATTTAGAATCATATGGAACTTCAACTAACAACAATGTAAAGGCTAGGGCACTTATTACGGATTAAAATTGCAGCAAAAAAAGATGAAAATATATTTCAATTGAGGGGGACTCAAAAATTATCATCAATGCTATTAACAAAAATGGATGTGGAGACTGGATAAAAAATAATATTATTGTTGATGTTCATCATCTATTACTAAAGGCAATCTCTTGGCAGTGTGAGCATATTTATAGAGAAGAAAATCGAGTAGCAAATAAATTAGCGAATTGTGGTGTTGATCTACATGTGCATGTGCATGAAATTCAAATTTTAGAAGACAAATGATAAGTGAGATTTTATGTCTTAATCAAAATTATGTCAATGAGTTGATTGTGAAAACATAGCACTTTGAGAAAGTTGAAGAATATATTTAAGAGAAAAAAGAAAAGAAAAAACAGTGATAAAAATGTTTGCTACAGTAAATATAATATTCTGGTATTTTGATGGGAGTGATGCTAATAAAAGCCACATATAACCTATAAAAAATTAAATAAAATAATATATAATATGAGAATAAATGATTTTTTTATTATTATTTTATACTAAAATAAATGTTTCTCGACTCCTATTTAATTTACATCGATTATTGTTAACATAAATTAATTATATTAATATGAATGAGCAGTGCTCTATTTCTAACTTCAAAATAAAATATTTCTGGCCCAGACTTAGTCCATGTATAGAAAATCAGCGTGGCAAATTAATCTTATTCCTTACATGATCAGACAAACACCTGTCTCTCATTCATTCATAAATATATATATTTCTTATCCAAATAATAATGGTGATTTAGATAATGGTGTCAAAGAGGTTTAATTATCCAAAGAAACAACAGAAAAAAGACAAAAGATTTCAAATAGCTCTCAAGTTAGAGATATGAATTATAAATTGGACATTTTTACACATTGGCAACTACTCTCTCCTCCTCTACTCATTCTGCTGTACTCTGTGGTCTCTCCTCCTTCCTGAAAAAAAGGAAATGGTTTGCTTATATCCACCGGAGATTCGCAGTCGGAGGAGTTAGCCGCGGCACTAACCTGGCTATCCAACAGCGAGGGTCCATAACTCTCATCAAATGAGGGGAAACAGCAACAGTCCGATGACGGCAAAGGGGCAGGCATGTCCACAGGGATATAGATGGATTCTGGATGGTCTTGGGGAGCAGCTCCAATCGTTTTCATATTCGTATTGCAAATTTCACGCAGCAAAGCGGCGGTTTCAAAAAGGTCTTCGTTAGGACCGAATGCGAGAGGCGATTGTTTTTCAACACAAATGTCATATGAGGGTATGGTACCCGTCTCATCAGGCATAAAGCCGTGGAAGCCACACTCCCCATCTTCATTTGCAGACATGACCTCAGCAGTTGCAGAAACCCCATTTTTTTCCCATTGACTCCACTTCAATTTGAGTCGCGTATTCCAGTAATTCTTGATGTCGTTGTCCGTCCTTCCTGGTAAATGGGACGCAATTACCGACCATCTGCACCATGGCAACACCCGTCAAATTAACCCCCAATAATAGAATGCACTATTTTATGTAAAGAAGAAATAATGAACAATCAGTAATAGCTTCCCACTTGCTTCCGAAGACGGAATAGAGGCTGCAGATGACGTTGTCCTCCTCCTGTGAGAAGTGGCCGTGTTTAATGCCGGGCCTCAGGTAATTCAACCACCTCAATCTGCAGGATTTCCCGCACCGCCGTAAACCTGGAGTCTCCCAGACTTCACTTTTAAATTTTGTCGTGCCGATTGAGCAGAGAGATCGGGGATTGAGGGATAGGAAAATGGGAAATACAAAACGGAAACGATAAATGGACAATGGAAATACATACCAGCCCTTTGAGGGAGGGACATCCAGTCGCCATGTGTGCCGTAGCGTTGGATGAAGGCCTTGAGACAGAGATCTTCTTGGGGGGTCCAGTGTCCTCTGTTCACGTTTGCTTTGTCGCAGCAGGGCCTTTTCCCCATGATTTGATTGCCGAATCGTGTTCACTGTAGGGCAATTATTGACAGACTATAGTTCCCTCGCTCGCTTACTATGAAAATCATTAGTAGCAGGAAGGCTCCTCTCCCAGATCTACCCGCGCGGCGACTGGATCGCTATAAATATTTGTATCACGTGCACGCGTTTAGGCTAAGTTTGGCAAGAGCATTGACTAACAACGAAGAATTTAATGGCATGCCAGTTGTCGTTTTCGATTTTATAAACTCTGTCGTAAGGGGTGACGTTTTTATGAACTCTGAATTCTTGGTATCTGGAATTCTTATCGTCGACGTCGTGAGTGGTGACGAAAGTGATGACGGTTAAATTACAATACACAAATGGTATTCTTGGACAAATTTTTGATAGTTGAATTCAAATTTCGATGAAAAATATAATAATTATATTATTTTTATAAAAAAATATTAATATTAATTTAAAAAAAAAAGTGGATAGAAAACTTTAAAGTAAAATTATTAAATTAAAATTATCAAACAAAATTAGATAATTAATATTTATTAATAATATTAAATTACACGTTAATATCTGATTTGAGTGTATTTTTATCAAATAAACAATAAAACTATTTTTTAAATAATATATGTTAAAAAGAAAAGCTTCAATTTGCAATCAATGTTTGCCACCCAACATTAAACTCTAATTTATTGTCTAGGATTTGAATTTTTACCCTATTTAAATATGTTTTATTATATATCAATAAACAAAATAACATATAAGTACTCATTAACACATTGAATTGTTATGTTTGTGTTTAAGGTGGTATTATTGTGTTCCTAGTTGAAAAAGGTAAATGAAAGTGGTTTTATTGTGTTCTTAGTAGGAAAAAGGGAAATGAAAGTGATTTTATTGTGTTCTTAGTTGAAAAAATACATGAACCTTTTAAAAAAAAATTAAGAATTTTTAATGAAGACGACAAGAATCTTTTGATAATCCAAACCACCATTGCTTATATTTCAATATCTATTATAGCATTTCATAAAGTAATGTTGATAAAGATTTATACTAAGATGGTTAGTTCTTTCATTTAAATTTATCATAATTCTAAACCAAGTAAAAAAAGACATTTAAATAGAAGATAAAATGATAAGACATCTAAATATGTTGTTAAATATTTATACTAAGATGATTACTTTTTCCCTATAGAGTTTGATTTAATTTAGCTTTCTCTTTCTCCTTGCAATGCACTATATTTTTTTATTTTTTATAAAATTATCAATGTTATTTTATATAATATTTTTACTAACTATTTTAGGGGCATAAAACATATTTTACCTTAAACGGGTATGGGATTCATGTACTAACTCAAAAAAATTATAAAATAAAACAGATTTACTTATATAATATATATATAAGAAAATAAATGACACATAATAATTTTAAGTTGTTTTTGAAGTTAATATAATATATAAAATATAAATTCTTCAATAATAAATATATAAATATTTTTAAACAAAAAAATATATTTTCCATATAAATTATATATATTTGTAGATATCAAATCTTAGTCATTTGTCTTCCATATTCCATATTAGTCTTTTTGCTATTTCCACCACCAAATCCTAGCCAATTTTCCCACTAGTTTTATTTTCGTGCCATTTTTGATCATTATTCACATTCATTTATATATATTTATTATATATATATATATATATATATATATATATATATATTTAAATATAATATTTTAGATTATATTTTAATATATTTAATAAATATGTATTTATTTTAGTGAATTAATTCCAGTCATCCAATTTCATTTATTCTCGACCACCCACTTACATCAATTCGTGCCACCCTAGATTTATTATCAACCCTTGGATGTAATTTAATCAACCACACGATTAGTGTTGTTGAAACCCTAGCATGCCCTAGGTTAGATTATAAATAGGAGCCATTTTGATGGCTCAACCCCTGATTTCCTAATTACAAGTTCTCGAGTTTTTGAATACCTTGATTCCTTGAGTGCCTTAAGTCTTTTATCAAGCCTTTTGTGCCCTAGTCCCATTCCATCTATCACATTTCATTCCCCTCACTTGCCATATCCATCGCTGCAACCTACACCCTCACCCAATTTGCTTTTACAGAAGTCCCCATCAGCCACCAAGCACCTCCAAGTGCTTTTCCATCAACGTTAGGCACCCACGAGCACCTCCTCACCAGTCCCAGGTGCTCATGGGCATTCCCTACAGTCACCAGGTGCTCATAGTTATTTTATGCCCCCATTCCTGGAGTCCCTCTAGCCTCCGAGTGATGCTAGGGCATCACCGCACCAACCACTTGTATCAGTCATCATGCATCAAAATATAGTAAGAAGGTAAAATAGATCAACCCTATATTTATTTATTTTATGCATGTGTTTCTATTTTTGTTCACTTTATTGGCAACATCTAGTTAGGGTTTCATTATTACATATAGAGGGTCTCATGTTGTGGATCCCTCACATATACTACTAACTATTTTCTATGTCATTGTATGCATATTTGGAGCCCTACATCAGCATTTGGAGTGGCCCAACCTTGGATATCCAAAAATCCCACTCAACCTTATTGGGATCAAGATGCACTTGAAGACACTATGACCTTACTTTTTAGGGTTTCGAAGAATCTTAAATTATTGTAATATTGTATCAAAAGGATACAAGGATCCAAGCTTGTAAACAATGGAGTTTCTAGGCTCCCCCTGTCATTAAAGAATTAATTCTATTGTGCAAACTTGTGTTACCTTGTATTTTACTTTTGTTCAAAGCATTATCAGTGTGTTGCGTTTTACATCTTTCAAATGGCGATCACGGTGGGACCCCCTAAGGGTTCCTATTTATGATTTGTTTTACTAATTTATTTTCTAATTTTTTTCATCTTGCAAGTTTTTCAGAAGCATGGATTTCATAGATTCTACCAGTTCTAGGGTTTCTAAAGTCTGTAAACGTTTGTAGAAGGTGCACGAAGCACCCAACAATGTTTGAAGTTAATATAAAAATACCTAGAGGTGTTTCAAGCCATACAAAAGCACCCACAGGTGTCTCAGCAATGTTTAAAAGTGCCTAGATGCATTTATAGAGAGTTAGGATCAAAAGTGTAGGTTTTCCAATAAGTCTATTGTTTAAAAACCCTAGCTTTATGACTTACATATTTGGATATCTTCTATATTTTTCATATTTTAAACAATAAAATGAATCATCATTAAGAAATATGGAAATGAATGCATATTAGTTTACATTTTTAGATCTGCATTTATTTACACATTTGGATTAAGATTTTTTTTTTGGGTGTAAACTACTGCATTTTATCTACATTTGAACTAAAACCACATAATCTAGTGTTACATTTTTGGGTTAAAGATATTTTATTTTGTATATCTAAGCTGGAACAATATTAGATTGCCAAAAGTATCCCTACTAGTTGTGTTATTTCAGACAGAGGGGTGGACAAACCCTTTGGTTGTTATTTATACAAGGGGTCTTAAGCGATTTACTTCACACCCTTTGGAGAACTTGGCAATATTTTGTTGGCTTCTGATTCAGGTTTATGAAATGAATTATTTTTAACATTGTTTGTACACTATAAAAAACATAAAATTTAAAAATAATCCACACACATCATGATTCATGTAAAATAGTAGTTGGATTTTAGCACCAACCATTGCTTGAGATTTGGTGATGGTGGCATTCATCTCCATCCACCAATCTTTGCCCTTAGACACCCTAGGAATAATTTTTTTGCACATAAACCCTGGTTCAATTCTAGGTGTTGCTTCAAAATCTACATTTTTTGGTACAGTTTCTTCATTAAGGAGATCTTCATCAACAACGATGGTCATTTCAACCATAGCCATGTGAATTTATTGGAGTATCGTAGTGAGGTTTATAATTCTATTAGAGAACTCATCAAACTTCGAATTGAGCATGACAACATGACGATAACGAGTGAAATTAATAAAGTAGAGTTTTCAAATCCAAAAAAGCACAAACCAAGATAAAAGCTTCCAAATAGCTGTAATAAAATGTAAAAGTGTTCACAAGGTGGAAAAAACCACCAAACCAAGATCCGCATGAGGTTTTCTTGTTCCTCATTTGAACAAAAAATGGCCTATAGAAAGAGGATACTTGCCTACCTAGTACTTGGCTCTAATACCAAATGATACTTTCCTAGAGGAATAGGATACTTGCCTATCAGAGCCAAGCATTGGGTAGGCAAGTATCCTCTTTCTCTAGGCCATTTTTTATTCAAACGAGGAATGATAAAACCTTCCATGGATCTTGTTTTGGTGGTTTCATCCACCTTGTGAACACTTTTACTTTTTGTTATAGATATTTGGAAGCTTTTAGCTTGGTTTGTACTTTTAGCTTGATACCAATGATATGGAACACATAATTACAAAAACACAACCAAAGGTTTGTATGAATGAAAATTGAATTATATTACCTTAACATACCTATAAATAAGCATTACAAAGCTTCAATTGGATAAGGTTGTATTAAATATTGATGACCCTTATCTGTTACAACTAACAAGTAATATTAATACATTATTCCCTATCATCCTTCCTCGCTTCCTTGACTTCCATAGCTTTCTTAGGTTGTCATTTTTTGGAATGGTTCTAGATTTTCTTCTTGGTATAGTCCTTAGGCAAATACCCCATGTTATTACAAAACTCATACTTAGCAAGTAAATTTTCATATTCTATGGGTTGAATGCAGGTGTTGAACATAAAAACCAACTCCATTGAGCTAGGTAAAGAGACCTCCATATTTATATTAATACAAAATCTAGCATAAATAAGTCTTGATCTAGCAAAAGTAGTTGGATCATTGGTGAGGAGTTGGACCATACACTTGAATATCTCGACAAAAATATCTTTATTCTACAAATACAGAGGGAGGCCCAAGAGGTGCACCCAAACAGGAATTTTTTGAAGACTCTAAAAATGAGGGTCAAAATCACTTGACCATAATTTTATAAATAGTCCTCTTCTACCAAATAACCAAGGACCCTAAATTAGGACTTTCTCTATGTCTTATTCACAAATGAATTTCTCCATAAATAAATTCTTTAGTAATGCAATAATATTCAAATGGTTATGATGTCTTCACTTATCATAAGCCTATTTACGAATAACATCCAAAGCCAATCTCACTCCTAGAAATTTACCTATTAGGCACAAATTCCCCTACAAAGCAGCCATCTTAGCAAGATTGTTAGGAACTTCAATTTGGTCACCCATAGGAGAAATATGCTAGAGGGAAGCAAGGACCTTCCTTTCTCCCACCATAGCTTGCATCCAAAGCCTTTCACCTGGATTAAAGGCCTTGGCCTAGGAATCTATAAGATTTCTCGTGTGTTTTCCATTTGAAATTTCACCATAATGGGAGCTCATCCAAACAGCTTCCCCCTCACATTTTTATCCATCTCTTTCATTTCTCATCATGTCAACCTTCTTAATATTTGCATAAATTACCAAAATAAACTAATGGATTTTAGCCATCTAATTTTATGCCTATTTTTGGAGTTTAGATGCCTATTTTTGGAGTTTAGAGTAACTACTCAATTTTTCAAGTTTACATTTAATATAATAAAATAGTGTTTTCTAATTTGTATTTATATATACATTATGTATATTTTTATTCATGTCCTACAACCAAACAATGGTTTTAATTATAATAGTCTAGAGATAAATTTGTTACAACTCTAATACTTATGGATTGCATACTAAGAATATATCTAAGGAAACCTTGTATAAATATTTTCTACTTGTAGACACCAAAACACAACCCAATCAAGGAAATAACACGCATTCAAAGGATCATTGACAAATACAATCACGCCCCTGCTTGGGGCAGCAAACAAGCAATAATCACAAGCTAATCAAACACTTGGCATTCGTGAATCATGAACTCAAGGTTCCCATAGACAAAAGGTTGCACCCTTTGCCTATTCATGACTGATCAATGTCCAAGCTCAAGTAACACCTCACCAAAAAAGGTTAACACTTGAATTAAGCTCCTTAGCTCGTCAGAAGCAAGGATTCAAGAATGCGTGCCCTTTCCATACTTGGGGCATCAAAAGTTTGTTAGGCTACTGAGAAAACCTAATCATTAGTGCTTTGGTTATCTATTTTTGCTTGGCACTGCGCATTGTACAGCGCATCCCAAGAAGGCATCTATAGACACCAAAACAGCACCAATCCGATTATGTGACAACAAGCGCTGATCGCATTGACACACACAGCCCCTAGGGCAGCCCCCAGAGGTTAAAAAGTGGTCCTAACCACTCCCAAAAGTAGTTTGGAAGGTCAAAGGTCAATTTGGCACCTTTTTGGCACTTTGCTCCCTACTCGTCCCACCCAGGGATGAATACAAACTGGTATTCATCCCACCCAGGGACGATTATCAGCATTCGCCCCAGGGTGAGGCGAATAGAAGGTTTGACTGGCAAAAAAAGTCAAACCTCGATAGGTCCGCCAGTTAACTGTAGCTTCAGGCCATGCAATTGCGAGGAACGACTTCAAATCAAGGAGAGAGACTTCAGTCATGCATGTCTTTGATTTTTGGAGGCCTCATGCAAGGAGACTCTAAATCAGGGAATAATATTTTTCCCAAAATAGGACATGCAACTCCAGTGGCGCCCTCGCATGCGCATTCAAACAGAGAGACCCTAGGTCTATAAATTGGTGAGTCTTCTCACCCAAAATATAGAGAGAGAGAGGTAGCATTTTGAGCAATGAAGTGCTGCCATTTTACATCCACACACATACCTTTTGATTTTGTGCCTTTCACATCCTTGATCTCTTGTTGAAGGGAGGTCATAGGGTGGTTATTGGAAGCGCAAATCCGAAGCCCAAACCCAAAAATTTGGCCACAATATCCCACAAAATTTGTTGAAAACACCCCATAAGAGGTTTTGGACCCATCCCAAGTGGATTGGTGCCAAAACAGAGTCCCAAACGATGGGCGTCCTGCCCCCGGGCGCCCCCAAACTATCGCAGTTCTAAACGCCCCACCCGGAGCGAATAGAAATATGTGGTAGATTTCTCTGATTTTTCTTTTGCATCTTATTCTAGGTTATTTAAATAGGCTGTAGTTTAAATTTCACTTCATTCTGACAAGTTTTGATCATGCTTTTATCATTTCCCGCCTTCACTAACATGCAGATAGCGCCATCATATTCTGGGTGATAGAGGCCAAATTGGAGAAATATGACCATCTGGGTCATCCCAAAATACCCCCAATTAGCTAACCCCAACTTTGTAGGTCATTTGGAGCTTCCTGGATAGGACATTGAAGAGGGTGCTTTCTAACAATTTGTTGTAGGTTTATTCGTCCCGCCCCGGAGCGAATACAAATATGTGAGGAATTTCTTGACTGTTCCTTTTGCAGTGGCTTCCTGGTAAGATATTCATGCTTCTATCAAATTTTTAGGTCGTTCTGATGTTATTTGGTTATCGGTTTAATATTTTCATGCATACACTAACAGTAGGCCTTGGGAAATACATGTTCTATTCTATCTGCAGGTGCTACTGATCTTTTCTGTTTCCTTGAACGCAGGTCTTCAACATCAGAGGAGCAGTAAGGAGTCAAAACTCATATACACAAGTGGCGGTGATGTTTTGGTCCGCCCATCTTACATGTGGGCACGCGGAAGAAGGATTGCTATCCATGGATGTGACAAGAAACATATTTGACGCTCCTATCCCCTAAAAGGGAAGGAGACGTATTGTAACATGACTTTAAAAGCATATCAATAAAGAGGGCCATATTCCATATTGCTTTTATCTTGTGTCGATTCGTCTATGTCCTTTCCTTTTATGCATTTTTCAATATATAGGCTTTTAGCGTTAAGTTTGGTTTTACACGCATCGTACTTGGCATTTTCCTTTTTGTTTCCGTATCCTCATGCTTTCAGTGGTGATCATGGTGGGACCTCTGTCCCTTGATTTTAAGATTAACTTTCTGATCAAAAGTTGCTTGTTTTTGCTTACAGGTACCAAGTTTTCAAACGTTGGACTACTGTTCATTTTAGTCTGTGACGAGTACAGAGCTGGAATTCGTCTTACCCAGGGATGAATAGGACTTCGTCCTACCCTGGAATGAATACAGATCTATTATTCATCTCACCCCGGGATGAATAGCTCTCTGTGCAATTTTAGGGCAAAAATTCAGAGACATCCGATTTGGGCAGAGAAGAGGTAGGGGTCTTAAACACCTTCTGTCAATTTTTTGCTTTCTGTTTTCTGTTCTCTGGTTATTTGCTTGCATAGGAGAGTTTGAATGCTTGTTTCCTTCATTTATGCAACTTAAAAAGAACCCCACACACCACGTGGTAATTTAAAACAACAAGGAGTTGGTCGTAAAACCCCAACCCTTGAGCAAGACCAACGGTGGATTTCATCACCACCTTGGCTTGAGATATTGCATACATAACCCCGATCATGACCATTGCTAGACGTAAATCCTGATGAAAGCTGACCAAGTGTAGCTGGGGTGATTCCCAGTGCATGAGGATAAGTCTTCTATGGTAGGTGTCATAAACAGAGTGATTCCCCTTCCGTACCGCCTATGTTCCACGTACCATCTGCTCTCACGTACCAATAGTTTCCCTCACGTAAGGGCGGGTATATAGAGAGGTTGGTATATCGGCCCGGCAATGGTATATCGAAGGGGTGACCATTTTTGGGAGTCATAAGAGCCATCATATTGCATTTAAATGTTCTTTACAAAAGCTTTCAAAACAAAAAAATCAAAACACACTAAACCAGATTTAGGGCACACTTTTAATCTTTAAACAAGATAATCATTGCTTTGATTGTGTGTTTCCCTTCTGTTTAGTGTAACATAAAAATCATAAAAAGAGATAAAAATCTATGCATCTTGTAGGAAAGCATCACCATGGTGTACACCCATAGCCGAGCCCAATCACGGGCAGATGCTACAGAGAGTGCACAAAGGGGGACAAGTCACCTCCGATATAGTCCTGAGGACTTGGTCATCCCGCCTTGGCGGCTTGACCCACAAGATAGTCCACATCATGCCACCACAGAATAGGACTATAGAGGCACCTCTTTGAGGGGCACCCCCACTCAACATAGATCCTTTCAAGAGGAGAACCTACACGTGGCACTCAACATAGAAAGGAGGCCTCCCTTAGATGCTCGTTATGAGTGGCCTAGTGATGAAGTGCTAGAGCAACATAGGGTCCATAAGGAGGGGGCACATGATTTCGTCATCCCTCCTTTACCCCTTATTACTATTAGAAACACTAGACAAAATCTAGAGCACAGGGCTCTCCAGGCAGGGCAAGACAATTCTCCCCACACCCTTCACACATACGAAAGGGAGTACGAGGAAGACCACCACGTTCCTCAAGAGCAGTACACAACATGGGAGCGATGCACCTCCGCACCTGCTATGTATCGGGATCACCCATTGAGGCCAGTGCCTCGGGTGAATGCCGCTAACCTCGATAGAGGAAAGCAACCCATAGGGGTCTCGGATCACCATGACCGAGATAGACATGTAGGAGAGGCATCTAGGCTTCCTAAACATGAGACGATGGAACAAATTGACTTGGCATTTGCCAGACATGCCACCCACCAAGCGCAAATCACGCAGCTCAGGCAAGATCAACAATAGTTAGATCATCTGTACCGCCTTAGCAAAGAGCGCATTCAACGTCAGGTAGCCGAATTGCTTCATAACACTATGCCTGAGAAGGTCCCAACCCCTCACGCGCATAAAGTAGAAGTGTATGAGAGGCGCAACCCCTTGGTGCGAGACAGGTCCCCGTGACCTTACCAAGTGCTGCCTCCGAGACCTCCTAGACTAGAGCGGGAGGCCACTCCCAGGAACAACGATGGGCGCCTCCCGTGGGGACCCACCCATGGTTATAGGTCTCGTCCAAAAACTCCTAAAGAAGCCTATGAGGAGTATGAGCAAGAAGAAGAGGGGGCCAAAACGCCCTATCAAGGCAGAGGGGCTGCTATCCGGCCACCCCTCTATAGGCCTCAAGTTCCCCCCAACCCACAATGGGAGCAAACTAAGGAGGAAGAAATTAAATCTTCCGATGCATATAAAGCGCTGCTAGAGCGCTTAGAGTCTATGGAGACCAAGACTTCTGGGCCCCAAAAGCCCACTTTACGCCAACTCCGTAGTCACCCTGTGCATCCGTTAGTGTCGGCACCTCCATACCCTGAACACTTTAAACTGCCCCAGTTGGCACTCTTTAGAGGAGAGGAGGATGCCCAAGAGCACGTGACTAGGTTCCTGAGCCAATGCTTTGGCATTCAGGACAATGATGCTTTGTTGCTAAGAACATTTATAACCACATTCGTAGGCCCTGCCTCGGATTGGTTCACTCAGTTGCCAAAACATAGCATCAGTAACTTGGATCAGCTAGTGGACGCGTTCCTCGAATGCTTCACCTTCAACACCAAGAAAAAGGCATCACTAAGCGACCTAGCTAGCCTCAGATAGTATGAGGAAGAAACCATGGTGGCATATGGGAACCGGTGGAGGACGTTGCTTTCAAAGCTGCCCTACCTCCCTCCCATGTCCGACCTGACCCAAATGTTCTCAAAGAGCTGTTTGAGATCGATCTCCATGCTATTGCAGCTGCAACAATATGCCACTCTTGAGGAAGCTCTGGCGCAAGCCAGAATCATTGAGGAGATCAAGATACAGGATGGCGAGATTGCCAAGCCAAAGAAGAAAGAATGGTCTAAGAACACCAAAATAGGGACCACGCAATAGAAACCCACTGCGGTCAATCAGGTTGCTATAAACGTCCCTAAGCCTGCACAAGCAACACAACCCCAAAAGGCTAACTATCAGGTGGTGCCTCCTAACAATTATGACAGAGAAAATTAGAGGCAAGAACAAAATCAGCAGCATCACCCTAGGCGACAATTCACACCTTACATAGAGTCCAGGGACTCCCTGTTTGACCGCTTGTCAGTGGCAAACTTGATCAACCTGCCGGAGATTCAAACCATAGACCCCAATGCACCAAAGCCTAAGGGGTATAGGGAGGACTTGTACTGTAGGTTCCATAGATGGAAGGGACATGACCTTAATGCATGTTGGAAGTTTAAAGGCTTGGTGCAAGACCTAATCGACAACAAGACGTTGGCGATGGACAACCCCGTAGCACCAAACAACCAATAGATGGGAGTCTTCAGAGACCCCTTGCCTGCCCATGATGCATAGGCAAAACCCCTTCAAGTCAATGAGGTGCAACATAATTGCCCCATGCAGGGGTATGTAGGGATGATAAGCATAGTGACTAGGAACAAGAGGTACCCAGGAGCTGCCCTCGCGATAGCCACAAGAGAGGTTCCATCGACGTCACAACCTCAACAACACCCTACGCAACTTCCCCCGCCTAGACCAGTGGCCACGATTCGGACTAGACTTACCCAAAGTCTAAGGACCACGTCGGCTAGGCTCTCCATATACGAGCTCATTCAACAATCAGTGCCCCATCGGGAGGCTCTAATGGAGATATTAAAAGCCATCGAGCTGCAACCCCATGAAGCAAACTCTTTCAACAACTTCGTGGGACATGTAAAACAATGTACAAAACCAGTCATCACCTTTAGAGAAGATGAATTGAAATCAGTGACTGGTGATGTGGCGGATCCACCCATGCACGTCATTGCGCGGGTCAACGGGATTCCGTATAAGAGAGTGTTGGTGGACACTGGCTCATCCAGTAATATAATTACAACAACAGCATTGAAACATCTGAAGTTGTCGGCATCTCACATCGTGGCCTCCACCTATACTCTTCGAGCATTCAATGATGCGATATGCTCGACGGTTGGCACAATTGTCCTACCCATCCAAGTGGGACAAAAGACTATTCATACATTGTGCCACATCTTGGAAGGTGAGATGGCCTATAATATCTTGTTGGGGCGGCCTTGGATCAGTGGACATGAAGTGTGTCCTTTCTATAGCTCATCAGCTTAAAGTACACATTTGAAGGATAGGTGCATGTAGTCCCGAAGACTTAGAGCCCTTCAAGTACTGCAATACGATGCAATTCATGCCGCAATCGACCCTTCCATCAACGCATTTGGATTT
Organism: Wollemia nobilis; assembly: GCA_028583015.1. Classification (NCBI taxonomy): domain Eukaryota; kingdom Viridiplantae; phylum Streptophyta; class Pinopsida; order Araucariales; family Araucariaceae; genus Wollemia; species Wollemia nobilis. Next base: position 582,450 of record JAQPPZ010003615.1, on the reverse strand, counting down.
TTAGTTGAATCCATCTAAACAGGGTCCGATTCCATAGGCATCCCCATTGACAAGTCCATCAAATCCCCAGCCGGGTCCATCTTCCTCATCTGGTCCTTCAACAACGATGCCACCTACGGTGGCCACACCAAAGGACAAGGGAAAGAAACCCCTAGAAGAGGAACCACCCCTAGTCTCAACCATCTCTACCGAAGAGATGCCTAGCAGAATGGAAGTCGAGACGCCTAGTTCACCCTACATGGAGTGGACTCAGGAAGGACTCCCATTCGCTCCCCCTCAACCACCAACGATCACCGTTGAGATGGCCAACACGGGCCTGGGGGAGTATATAGTGCGAAACATTGTAGCAACACCCGCACTTGAGTCCATGCAGGACATGGGGAGACCTCGCCTCCCCATCGGCTCTGTGGTTCCTCTAGGCTACCCACCCAATCAGACAAACTTTGTTTATGGGGGCCTGGATAATGGCATTGAACCTTACATGCAAGAAGACGAAGATGAGGAGCCCTTTGCTGAGGACGTCAACTATTTGTCCAACCCAGATTTCGCATTGAGATATCTTGGCCAATGCAATTGGCATGGATATGGGTTGGGCAGGTATGAGCAAGGAGTGCGTGTTCTTTGCCAACCAAGATATCAAATGCCGTATGACAAGTCAGGAGTAGGGTTCAACCACCCCTTGCCCCTGGACATCTTGGTAGAGAACATGCAAGGCCTAGGGATAGGCAACAAGGATGGGTTGGCATTAGATCCATATGCCAATCCTAACACAACATATACATTGGGGGATTATCTCCCATTGCTAACAAACAACCTTGTTGACCTTAACAACCCTTTCCCTTCGATCAAAAAGGGAGAAAGTTCGAGGACTCACCTACAAGAGGGATATAGACAAGACCAAGAAGGGTCTTCAGAAGATGAGTCAGAATACGAGGTAGCACCTTGGGATCCTTTCGAATCTGATAGCAATCATTCACAAGTGCATCCCATGGATGATTATCAGGAGAGCTTCCTGACAATGTTCCCTTTGAATGCTCCAATTGAGCATATGCCACCTCAAGAGAATCAGGTCCCCCCATAAAGAGCGGAACAACCCCGATGGGACCACATTAATTTTCTCGAGCAAGATGAGCCTCATATGTCACAAACAGCTATTGGAGCCAACGAAGGCCTTTGGATCTCTGACAGTGATTATGAAGATGAAACTGAGATGGCCTATCTCAATCATATGCGATAACAACAATATCCCTTGGACATAGATGACATGTTTGAACAACTACACATAGGGCCAAGGCATAGGTGGCACCTCAACCAGGCATAGTTATAGCAATTACTGCACCCGCCACTCTAGGTATACAGAGAACATCTTCCACCTGGAGACCCTATAGAGCCATCAGTGCCTAGGGTAGACCCTATCCTCTTATCCACACATAGGGCCGATCCATTTGTGCCAGTACCTACAGAGCCAGATCCGGAGCACAAAGATCATCTAGGATGTCCGAGTCACCACACCCACGGTAATGGAGACCAAAATCATTTCATCAACATGATCTCCATTGATTTAACCACCCCCATCCATAATCCAGCCGACCCAACATGGTCATTGCATCTAGACCTAGATGCTATAGACTGGGATCACACTGACACACCGCCATCCCCATCAGAGTACTGGCCTTGCGGTGGGATGTTCCATTTCACCCTCGGATAGACTCAGGATGTCTTCCATGCTGAAGAGGAACCTGACGTTCCAAATGATGATCTAAATTCAGCAAATGATATCCACTTGATCCCAACTCCACACCAGTTGGAGGACGGGTCCCACATGTCGGTCGAGGAGACGACTGACGTAGACATCGGCTCAGATCCAATGAATTTGCAAATCATCAAGCTGGGGGTAAGTCTATCCCCCGAAGAGCAAGCCGACTACATTGCCCTTCTCAAAGAGAAGAAGGAGGTTTTTGCATGGTCCTACAAAGACATGTCGGGACTAGACCCGTAGCTAGTCATGCATAATCTAACGCTTGATCCGACAGTCAAGCCAATGAAGCAAAAACTATGTAAGATGCATCCAACAGTAGCCTTAATGGTCAAAGATGAGCTACAAAAGCTGTTGGATGCACAGTTTGTCATCTGCGTGGATTACCCACCATGGTTGTCTAACATGGTGCCCATCAAAAATCTCGATGGGAGGATTCGCATATGCACCGATTTTTGAGATCTAAACAAAGCGAGTCCTAAGGATGATTTCCCCTTGCCTAGCATCGACGCATTGGTAGATGCTACAACGGGCCATGAAATGCTTTCCCTCATGGATGGTTTCTCAGGATACAATCAAATTCGTATCAATCCCGAGGACCAACTAAAAATGGCGTTCACAATGCCTTGGGGGACATTTTGTTATAAGGTCATGCCCTTTGGCCTTAAAAATGCTGGTGCCACCTACCAACGTGCCATGACGTACATCTTCCATGATTACATGCACAAAACTTTGGAAGATTACATGGATGATTTGTTGGCCAAATCTCTTTTGCGCCCAGATCATCTCGATGACTTGAGCAAGATCCTCGATCGCCTCATTGAACATAAAGTCAGACTAAACCCCAAGAAGTGCGTATTTGGCATCACATCTAGAAAGCTCTTGGGTTTCATAGTCTCCAAATGAGGAATCGAGGTGGATCCAAACAAATTCAAGGCAATCCTTGAAATGCTTCCCCCAACTACCATCAAGCAACTCAAAAGCCTGCAGGGAAAGGTCACGTCAATCAAGCGCTTCATAGCGTAGCTATCTGACAAGTGCCGACCCATGAATAAATTATTGCACAAGGGGGTAGCATTTCACTGGGATGACGAGTGCCAGTCAGCCTTTGATGATATTAAACAATACTTGGCTTCACCGCCAGTATTGGCACCACCTAGACCAGGAGTGTCATTCTACTTATACATCTCAGCTACTGAGGTGGCACTGGGCGCCATGCTATCCCAGAAAAATGAACTACACAAAGAACAGGCTACTTACTATCTTAGCCGCACCCTGGTCAGTTATGAACTTAACTATGCATACGTTGAGAAGCTCTGCTTGGCAGTGGTGTTTGCTACCAAAAAGCTATGCCACTACATGCTCAGCAACACGACGTATGTTGTGTCTAAGGAGAATCCATTGCGATACATGATGAGTCATACTTATCATAGTAGCCGCATGACAAAATGGATCATGTTGTTGATGGAGTTTGACATAGAATTCATTGGACAAAAATCCATAAAAGGTCAAGTCATCACCGATCAACTAGCAGAGGCTCCTCTTGAAGATGATCAGCCTCTGACCATAGAACTACCGGATGATGGGGTCTTCCATGTTTCAGAATCACCAGATTCTAATGAGCCTGAGTCACAAGCCGACATGACCCTATTCTTCGATGGTTCTAAATGTGAGCAAGGAGGTGGCATGGGAATTGTATTCTTCACACCGCAAGGGGCTCCAATGCCTCTATCATTTAAATTAGACTTCTCGTGCACCAACAACAATGCAGAATACGAAGCCTTGCTCATAGGTCTTCAAACATAAGTCACCATGAACATTAAATGTTTAAACATCTTTGGTGATTCGTTGTTAATTGTCAATCAAGTAAAAGGGGTATTCCAATGTAAATGCCCAGTTCTGTAGGCCTACAAAGCCCTTGTGGACAAATTCCTGGCACAACTTGAATGGTATGACATCGAGGCACTCCCTCGATCATCGAATCATTTTGCGGATACTATGGCCTCCTTGGGGTCACTAATCCCGCAAGACCCTTTCGATGAAATGACAACCATTCAGGTCAAGACATTATCACAATCCATGATGGAGCGTGCAAGCTCTGACCTAACGCCAGGAATCCACTTGATCCAGATTGAACCATCTCAGGATAGGTTCTCTCGAATCCAAGATTGTCTGACTCAAGCCAACTAGGGGTCCTTGTTCTCCCCGACCCCTCTTAATAGCAACACAACGCTATTTTTACAAGTTCTTTCCCGTTCAACTTTTGCTAGGGATGAACTTCAAGAGGGATTGGCCGTTCATACCATCGAGGTTTCTGATCAGCAGGATTGGTACACACCCATAAGGGATTACCTCAAGTTAGGTAACCTCCCACTTGGATTGACACAAGCCATGAAAAGATCATTTAAATAGAAAGCGGCAAAACATGTCTTGCTAGGAGACATTTTGTATCGTCGAAGCTATGAAGGAATCCTCCTCCGTTGCTTGGACCAACAGGAGTCCGCTTGGGCGATCACCCAAGCCCACGATGGTACATGCGGTGGCCACTTCAACGGTATGGCCATCGCAAAGCGCATTCTCCGCATGGGCTATTATTGGCCATATTTAGAGCGAGATTGTTGCGCATATGTAAAGAAGTGCGTGAAGTGTCAACACCATGCCAATTTGACACACGTACCTTCTCAGGCCTTGCAACCGATTCAATCGACTTGGCCTTTTTCGTAGTGGGGCTTTGATCTAATCGAAAAGATCTCCCTTGCATCGTCGGGTCATCACACGTTCATCATAATGGCCACAGAGTACTTCACCAAGTGGGTGGAAGCAATTCCGCTAACCTCTATGACTGGACCCCGCATTGCGGAGTTTATTTTGCATAACATCATATGTCATTTTGGTATTCCATCCAAGATCCTCTCGGATAATGGGACGTCATTCAAGAATAAAGATGTGCGTGCTTTGACAACAAAGTACAAAATTCAGCATAGTTTTTCAACACCCTATTATCCGCAGGCAAATGGGCAAGCAGAGGCGTCAAACAAAATGCTAGTCGCCATCCTCAAAAAGACCGTCGTAGATAGTCATAAGGATTGGCACATTCAAATCCCGCTTGCCCTATGGGCTTATCGCACTAGCATTCGGACGCCCACTAGGGCAACTCCATTTTCGTTGGTGTATGGCTCCGAGGCAGTCATGCCTCTCGAGTTGGAAATCCCTTCCCTACGCATTTCAATGCAAGAGTTCATCGATGATGACACTGCATGGTAGGCCCGGTTAGACCAACTTACGTTGCTCGATGAACGACGCGTCAATGCTCTCGAGCATTTGCGTATCTATCAAGAGCGACTTAAGAAAGCATACAACATGAAGGTTCACCTAAGGGACTTTCAGGTTGGTGACTTGGTCTTAAAAGAGAACCAATATAATTCTAATTTGTCGTCCCATCTAAGGGACAAGTTCATGGCAAACTGGTTAGGTCCTTATGTGATTGATAGTAAAATAGGACCTGGAACATACCGGCTCGCCTCTCTTGAAGGAATCAAGGAACTAGAACCCTTGAACATCAGTCATTTGAGGCCATTCCACATTTAGAGAGCCATAGTCCAACCAAAAGCTCCAAGGATTCCCACAATCGCTTGGTCAACCCAAAATGCCCCAAAGGTATCCATAAACCCTTTGGTCAACCCAAAATGCCCCAAAGGTATCCATAAACCCTTTGGTCAAACCAAAAGCTCCAAGGATTCCCACAATCGCTTGGTCAACCCAAAAATGCCCCAAAGGTATCCATAAACCCTTTGGTCAAACCAAAAGCTCCAAGGGTAACCATAACCGCTTGGTCAAAATAAATATTCAAAAACAAACAAAAACAATAAAATCATCAAAAATAACAAAAAAATTGCATCTCCATTCCATGCATACTCGTAAAAATCAAAATACAAAAATATAAGTTGCATTAGGCATCGCATCCATACATTGCATATTTGCTAGGTCATACATGTCACAAGCACCATAGACTGTAATTGCTCGGCAATTCCTTCATTTTCCACATTCCATCCATTTTATAAACACATACATCCCGAATAACACCATCCCCATTGTTAGCATAGTCAATTGCATCCTAATGTATGTAGGGTTTTCATCATTCAGTTGTCTTTAAATTTCTAGCCAAAAATTGTACAAAGTTAAATAGATTTTACAAGGGAAAGTTTTACTTGGGTCACGCCTCGTTATGTAACATCCCTACACAAGTTAAAACACATAAAATAATTCCTAAGTTGTGTGAATGCAAGAGACACCTACAAAGCAGTCTAGGGTACCATAGGTGAAAGATTAGCCTGTTCATCCCCTATGCGAATGGTTCAAGAGTGCTGAGAATTGACAAAAGGACAAGCTCTTCCCCATCAATTCCCCCTAATAAATAGTGGTTTTCACCACTACCAAAAATCCCAATCACCATTGGTCCCCAAAGTTGTAAGGATTCGTACTACACGTCCCTGCCAAGGATGGGTAGTCATCCCCAAGGCCTAAAAGGATCAATGACCATTCAAAAACAAAATCCCCACAAGCCATCATCATGATCATCTCCAATCACCTTTGGTCTCCAAAGTCATAAGGATTCGTACTACACGCCCCTGACAAGGATGGGTAGTCATCCCCAAGGCCTAAAATATCAATGCCCTTACTTCATAATCTCCATAATCCCCTTTGGTTCCCAAAGTCGTAAGGATTCGTACTACACGTCCCTGAATAGGATGGGTAGTCATCCCCAAGGCCAAAAGGATCAAGGTCATTCATAAGCCAAAAACCTACAAGCTCAACCTTACGAAGCTCAAAATGCAAAATCAAATAACAGTGGTTATCACCACTATTCAAAATCCTTGCTCAAAAATAAAAACAAAGAGAAAAATAAATAGTGATTTTCATCATTATGTATACGAGCAAGTATCCTAACACATTGAGCAAATAAAAATCCTGAACTTGAATCCCTGGAATTCTCAGCATTCGAAAACCATCTAGGTGATCCTCATTACGGGTTTGGTGGACAGCCTACCTGGCAATGGCGGTATCCTAAATGCATGACGATATGTCTATCACATTAGCTTTGCGTGTGAGCAGACCAATGTTTGCATGTGGATGAGCTAGCTTATGGTACCTTAGATTGTCCCATGGATTAATCTTACTAAATACAACAACGGAGTTAGTGGAGCTAATTAGGTGATCCTCAGTACTAGGTTTGGTTGACAGCCTATCTGGCACTCGGCGGTATCCTGACAAATACCACATAAATGAACTCAATTGCACACACAGGGATGTGAAATAACTTGGTCAAACTCAAGTCTGATTTATACCTTGTTCAAAAGTCTTGCGAGATAAATGTACAGTTTTGGCTAGTTAGTTAAAATATCTAAATCTCAAAAAAGCTTAACTACATTTTAAAACAACTGGTACATTTCATTACATCCATCCCCATCAAAAAATACAAAAAATACAAAAACAAAGTTCTCACATGCAAAGTCATTCCACAAAGCCATCCCATAAGTACAACAAGCCAGTAAATCTTGTACAGTCTATGGTGCCATCGACAAGTTATCAACAACTCATTTCATTCATTCCATATGCATACATCATATAATTAGAAACATCACATTCATAATACCACATGCATACATCATCATAAATAACTATGCATAAATATAAAAACAAACCATGAAAAGTGTATAAACACAAAGAAAGTCATCTGTATATATATCATCAAAAATGCTCGTAGGCTACAATGAACCGGTCCTCTGACCTCGCAACAAAGCCAAAAGCTCAAAAACCCCCAAGCCTAGGGCATCGGCCACCATGATCACGTAGGATCGGTGCGACGGGAACTACCCCTCATGGTGTGGGTCCTATGGGACCCCTCAGGGCGGCTGTTGCTAGCCCCCGCATCATGCCTACTAGAGCCCCCTCATCCAATCGCCTACGATGAGACGATGTTGACTGCTTAGTATCACTACCCCTCATCCGGCATGAAGACCCACCTCTAGAGGGCTCAGGTATCCACCCCTAAGGTGGATGATCTCTCCCTCTAGATCCATCTAGTGCCGACACCACTTCACCTCCCACCGATGGTACATCGCTACTACATCGTCACGCTGCGCCAGCTGCATCCGTAGGAGATCCCTCTCCCGTGCAGCATCGGTATCCCCATCCTATCGATGGTACGTAGCCCATGCATTCTCCCACTCTACCTACGTTCGTAGGAGATCCCTCTCTCGTAATGCATCCCCAAGCTCCTCATCTCACCTCCACAGTAGCCCCACCAATCATGCATTCTCAGCATGCACCCCTACCTCCGTGTCCTTCGAAATTGCCTGAGGCATTGACATCTCTAGAATAGCATCGCTCAGCTCCCACTACTACGAACGTCCTACATCTTCGATGATCTAGAACCCCAAAATCCACCCACATCCTCAACCTCCACCATGTCCGCATCATCCAGCGGAACACCCCAACCCTCACCTGGTGCCTCTGCACCCTCATCCCCTGTTCCCTCTACACCGCCTAGAGGCCCCTCACCTCGCCATCATCGTAGAGTCCACCACTGCTCATACTCAGCGGTAACCCCGATGTCATCCACGTCCGGGACATCAATCATTGTATCTGAATCCTCACCCAATGGTGCAATGATCGGCCAAGCTAGAGTCCTCTCGTCCCCCCAATGTCGATAGATCACGGGCTCACCAGGCAACCCCTGGTGCACCCTAAACTATCATGTAACCCGACCATATGGGAAGAACTCTTACTCAGTCCCATGCCACCCAATCAGCCACCCCCTCTATACCCATCGAAGCCACTCTCCAACCTTAGGCCAGGCTGGATAGTCTCGATAGGGGCACCAGAACACCTCCCCTGGAGTAAGCCGAGCGAAGGCATCGACATAGTGCCCTACGACACCTGCCCACCATCCGACTCTGACCCCGCTCCTTCGATCTCCACCATAATGCCCCGTAACCAATCTCTCGGTCTACCATCTCCACTCGAGTCATCCATGGCAACCCAACCGACCTCTCCACCGCTATGTGCTGCCAAGCCCAACACTGCAACAAGTAGCTACATCCAATCCCCTTCCACCTCCAGCAGCGGACCTCGTACAACTCATCATAGAGCTATGCCAGCAGAGTCTGTCCCCATCTCATGATCATAGGTGCATCCGTAGGACACTCCACCAACCTGAACACCACCTCCAGTAGGTTCCATGGGAACCTCACACCCGAAGAGTCGGGTAGCAACATGTTGGAAATGAGGCCCATCAATACGGCGTGCCTCACTCCCAACACACCCATCTCAAGCCACCATCGAACCAAAATGCCACCAATCTAGCAGTCACCCTCTACCCTCTCCACTGGGCTATCCACACCCACCTCCTCCCCATGCCCGAAGCATCACGTTAGTATAGTTGTCCGTTGATCACGTGGCGTCGTCTTGATCGGTAGTCCGTCTATCGAAATCCATAGAATCCGATAGACATCCTCCAAGGTCACTGTCATCTCCCTTGTTGGGAGATGGAAGGTGTTGGTCCGGGGCTCCCATAAGTTGATCAGGGCCATCAGATAGGCCCGATCCCCGACCATAGGCTCTAGTCGAGTCACTTGCTTGAGCCCAAGGGCATCAAGCCACTCCCAGTCAGCCAAAGTCAGCACCTCCCGCTTCAGTGAACATCGTAGGCACACGGTACCGGCTCTTCACAACCTGCAAAAGAAAACAACACAAAAACATTAAAACCATGAAAAATATACAACAAAAACATGGATATACAACAATTACACAAAAACAAAATTAAAATAATTTGTCACCTAGGGTTTTTTAACTCTAATGATAAATTAAAAAAACAAAAATCAAAAAAATTTGCATCTAGGGTTTTTAACTCTAAAATGATAAATTAAAAACAAAAAATTCAAAACAAATTTGTCAGTTCCTAGGGTTTTTAACTCTAAACTGATAAATTAAACAAAAAAAAAAATTAAAAAATAATTTGTCAGCTAGGGTTTTAACTCTAACTGATAAATTAAAAAAAAAAAAAAAATTCTAGGGTTTAACTCTAAATGATAAATTAAAAAAAACAAAAATTCAAAAATAATTTGTCAGTTCTAGGGTTTTTAACTCTAAACTGATAAATTAAAAAAAATAAAAAATTCAAAAATAATTTGTAGTCTAGGGTTTTTAACTCTAAATCGATAAATTAAAACAAAAAAAAATCAAAAACAATTTGTCAGTCTTAGGGTTTTAACTCTAAATGATAAATTAAAAAAAAAAAATCAAAAAATAATTTGTCAACCTAGGGTTTTTAACTCTAAATCGATAAATTAAAACAAACAAAAACATTAAAAATGATTTGTCAGTCCTAGGGTTTTTAACTCTAAAGGTCAACTGATAAATTAAAAGCACACAAAAACACAACACAAAAATAACTAGGGTTAAGCTACGTTTTTACGCTCAGATTTACCCTACGTTTCTAACCTAAGTTTTAATCTTTGTTAAATTAGGGTTAAGCAAAGTTTTTAAGTTACGTTCTAAACTAAGTTTTTCAGCTAAGTTTTAAACTAAACTTTTGATCTTTGTTTAACTAGGGTTAAACTAAGTTTTAAGCTAAGTGTTAATTTTTGATAGACTAGGGTTTCATTTTTAATTTGAAAAACAAAATACAAAAGACAAAAAACAAAACAAATTGCGGTTTTCAAATTATAATGCCAACAAACAATAAAGAGGAAGAACACTCACTGGTCTCGCTTCGACTCTGCCGCTTGAGGATCCGGTCCATGAACTCATGGTAGTAGGAAAAATTTGGCAGCGCTTCGCTTTGCAGAATTGACCTCCTCCTCCTCAGAGCTCCAAATCGCCAGGAAAAACAAATGCAAATGAGCCCAAAACCTAGTTTTGGCCCTTAAATAGGCTTTTTGAGCCTAGTAATCGTTCCTCCCTGGGATGAGCACTCTGTTAGCACTCGTCCCACCCTGGGATGATTACTAAACTAGTATTCGTCCCACCCAGGGATGAATACAGAGCAAAAATTTCAAAAACATCAAAAACTGCACAAAATGCACCAAAAACAAGCAATAAAATTGTCCAATGAGAGTGCTTTTGCACTTGACATTTCGGGCATGCAAAATAGACGTCGGGGTCACAAATCCTCACTATCCTACTCCCTAAGAAGGCTACCATAGCTGGACCGCTCCACGGGAGGATGGATTTTCGAGAATTTCATCCCCAAATGGCGTCACAAAACGGGTCAAAACCCAACCAAAAATAGCAATAACATTGCCGAACGAAGGCGCCTTTGCGCCTGACATTCTTGGCATCCAAAATAGACGTTGGGGTTACAAATTGTCACTATCCTACTCCCTAAGAAGGCTACCATAGCCGGACCGCTCCATGGGAGGATGAATTTTTGCCAATTTTAGCTCCAAAATGCGTCACAAAATGGGTTGAAACCCACCAAAAATAGGTCAGAATGTTCGGAAACTGCTTACGCATTCAACGGTAAACAACTGAAGGCACCCTTACCTAAGTCATCTTGGGTCAAGCGACTCATCGCTTTTCTCATGTTGGTCATTCCCTCATCGATTCGTCGCTTGAGGGGGTAGTCACACTTAGTCACCAATCAACAAAAACACACCCAATCAAGGAAATAACATGCATTCAAAGGATCATTGACAAAGACAATCACGCCCCTGCTTGGGGCAGCAAACAAGCAATAATCACAAGCTGATCAAACACTTGGCATTCGTGAATCATGAACTCAAGGTTCCCATAGACAAAAGGTTGCGCCCTTTGCCTATTCATGACGGATCAATGTCCAAGCTCAAGTAACACCTCACCGAAAAAGGTTAACACTTGAATTAAGTTCCTTAGCTCGTCAGAAGCAAGGATTCAAGAATGCGTGCCCTTTCCATACTTGGGGCATCAAAATTTGGTTAGGTTACTGAGAAACCCTAATCATTAGTGCTTTGGTTATCTATTTTTGCTCGATGCTGCGCCTTGCACAACGCATCCCAAAAAGGGGCATCTGTAGACACCAAAATAGCACCAATCCGATTATGTGACAACAAGCGCTGATCGCATTGACACACACAGCCCCTAGGGCAGCCCCTAGAGGTTAAACAGTGGTCCTAACCACTCCCAAAAGTAGTTTGGAAGGTCAAAGGTCAATTTGGCACCTTTTTGGCACTTTGCTCCCTACTCGTCCCACCCTGGGATGATTACAAACTGGTATTCGTCCCACCCAGGGACGATTATCAGCATTCGCCCTAGGGTGAGGCGAATAGAAGGTTTGACTGGCAAAAAGTCAAACCTCGACAGGTCCGCCAGTTAACTGCAGCTTCAGGCCATGCAATTGCGAGGAACGACTTCAAATCAAGGAGAGAGACTTCAGTCATGCATGTCTTTGATTTTTGGAGGCCTCATGCAAGGAGACTCTAAATCAGGGAATAATATTTTTCCCAAAATAGGACATGCAACTCCAGTGGCGCCCTCGCATGCGCATTCAAACAGAGAGACCCTAGGTCTATAAATTGGTGAGTCTTCTCACCCAAAATATAGAGAGAGAGAGAGGTAGCATTTTGAGCAATGAAGTGCTGCCATTTTACATCCACACACATACCTTTTGATTTGTGCCTTTCACATCCTTGATCTCTTTTTGAAGGGAGGTCATAGGGTGGTTATTGGAAGCACAAATCTGGAGCCCAAACCCAAAAATTTGGCCACAATATCCCACAAAATTTGTCGACAACACCCCATAAGAGGTTTTGGACCCATCCCAAGTGGATTGGTGCCGAAACAGAGTCCCAAACGACGGGCGTCCTGCCCCGAGCGCCCCCCAAACTGTCGCAGTTCTAAACGCCCCCCCCAGAGCGAATAGAAATCTATGGTAGATTTCTCTGATTTTTCTTTTGCATCTGATTCTAGGTTATTTAAATAGGTTGTAGTTTAAATTTCACTTCATTCTGACAAGTTTTGATCATGCTTTTATCATTTCCCGCCTTCACTAACATGCAGATAGCGCCATCAGATTCTGGGTGATAGAGGCCAAATTGGAGAAATCTGACCATCTGGGTCATCCCAAAATACCCCCAATTAGCTAACCCCAACTTTGCAGGTCATTTGGAGCTTCCTGGATAGGACATTGAAGAGGGTGCTTTCTAACAATTTGTTGTAGGTTTATTCGTCCCGCCCCGGAGCGAATACAAATATGTGAGGAATTTCTCGACTGTTCCTTTTGCAGTGGCTTCCTGGTAACATATTCATGCTTCTATCAAATTTTTAGGTCGTTCTGATGTTATTTGGTTATCGGTTTAATATTTTCATGCATACACTAACAGTAGGCCTTGGGAAACACATGTTCTATTCTATCTGCAGGTGCTACTGATCTTTTCTGTTTCCTTGAACGTAGGTCTTCGACATCAGAGGAGCAGGAAGGAGTCAACACTCATATACACAAGCGGCGGCGACGTTTTGGTCCGCCCATCTTACATGTGGGCACGCGAAAGAAGGATTGCTATCCATGGATGTGACAAGAAACATATTTGACGCTCCTATCCCCTAAAAGGGAAGGAGACGTATTGTAACACGACTTTAAAAGCATATCAATAAAGAGGGCCGTATTCCATATTGCTTTTATCTTGTGTCGATTCGTCTATGTCCTTTCCTTTTATGCATTTTTCAATATATAGGCTTTTAGCGTTAAGTTTGGTTTTACACGCATCGTACTTAGCATTTTCCTTTTTGTTTCCGTATCCTCGTGCTTTCACTACTATTGATAATAAAAGGGTTTTGAAAAGGACCCTTCCTTTTTACAACCTCTATAAATCCAAGATAAACAAATTAATCAATGTAGTCACAAAAAATAGCTTATCTTCTTACAAATCAAATTTTGCATTTTTTAAACAATACAGCCTTTCCTGACCAAAAGTGCAATGAAAAAAACAGTAAAAAAAAGTCTAAAAAAATTGCTAGATTACAAGTTATAATTTCCCATTGACAACTAGAAATTATTAAATTTATTTTACAAAACATGTGGAAAAAAAATAAAAATTCTCATTAATTTGAAAACACTATCTCTCTAACCGCATTAAATTCCATAAATTCCATAAACCCCCAGATGCACCATCATTAAGAACCACTTACACATGAGTTATTTTTCAAAATGAATTCTTCACCTTTTACAAATTAAAATCATCCACTTTAGTCTCTTGTAATAAAATAACATCAATCCTCCTCTCCTTTCGTAACTCTCTAAGCACCCTATGTTTAGTCAAGGCATTCATACCCTAAATATTCCAAGATAGAAAAATCATTTTGTATCAAGTTGAGAAAGTTTTCCTCCTCCCAAAGATAAAATTATTTGCTTCCTATCAACTACATCCTTAGAAATGAATCTGATTGGGCCTTCCTCAACAAACTAAAATTCTTAAATTAACCTTCTTAGATTTCCTTCTACTCCCAGCAAAAAATAAATTGGATAACCTTTTCCTTATTTCTTTTTAAAATCATGTTGGTATATAGGTATAAAATCATCATATCAAAAAATCATAAATTATTGTCGAACTAGTAATCAAGTTAAAGTTTACATTAGAATATGTGTTTAAATAAGCACAAAGAAGAAGCATACAAGTTATAAAATCTACTAAATTGAGATGCTAACAAAATAAAATAGATAACAACTAACAACTAGTTATATATATAGAATATGTAACAAACACTAGCTAATATAGAAGATGTAGAAAACAACCTACATCTAGCATCAACATTTGGAAGCTTCAATTTTACATATAGAAGAAGAAATAATAAAATCCTAGGACTAATAATAATAATCCTAAGTCTAAGAAAAATAAGAATCCTAGCTATGACATGTCCTCGTCATACCTCCTAACAATAGAATCATTAGACACCAATGCTTTTACAATAGAATAAAAATTCACCTGATGTGGAAGAACCCTAGCAATTTAATGAATCATGTTGAACACTCGATTAGGATCTAGCAAAAGTTACAATTCAAGTACTAAGTTGATAGAAATAATTATGTCAAGGATGCCTAGAGGAGGAAGTCTATCACCAACCTAGGAATGAGGAGGAAGTAGATGAGAACCCATGGTCTATTTTTGTTACTACTGAGTCTTATATAAAATGGAAACCTATGGTGAGGAAGGAGGTTGCAAGTACTAGATAGAGGAATATGTTTGTGTGCTCTTCTAAAATAGACTTAGTTTTCTAAGAAAATAAGTTAGTATCATGAAGTGTAGGAGGTGCAACAAGAGGAATAGGAAGAAGTGTTGGAGGGGGAGTAGTGATATTCTCCTTGTGATGAGAAGGTTCAGTTTTTGTGTCTTGATAGTGTGGTCTACTAAAAATTAGAGTTATCTTATGTGGTTGATTTGTATGGAGTAGAAGTGTGGTGTTTTTAATACAATGAATGAGAAAGATCTTGTTCTCATGATGCAAAGAGTAGGTATTATGAAAAGCATAATATTGAACTTTCATATCATATGTATAGTGTGTACCAAGAAGTAAGCCACAATAGTCCATTGGAGTCACATCACAATTGATTCGATCCACAAAATGTGGTCCAAAGGCAAAGAACACTATGCAAGTATGTGTGATTTATGATATGGAACCAATAGCCTTCCATTTAATTGAGTAGGTATGAGGATGTGATTCTAGTGACAGATGTAACTTATCAATAATGGACCTCATAATTAGGTTTTTATATGATCCATTATCAATTATATAATCAACAAAGAAATTATGAGTGAGGTGAGCTCTCATGATGAACAAATTGTCATAGTCACCTTTAGACAAATGATGAGACATTAGGGTGATATTATTGAGTTTTCCCTTGAGCTCATCATATTCTTTATCTTCTCCTATAATCTTAATGGGAACATCTTGTGGTTCCTCATCTTGATATTTTACAATCAGATTCTTTTTCTACGTAAAACATTCAGATTCCTTGTAACCTCTCCTTTTACTTGAAGTACAATTTTTTTTGCTATTAATTGAAGGAGGAGGCTTTTGAGAAGGATACAAATAAGAGGATGAAGAAGAAGAAAAAAAAATCTTCTTTACCTTAATGTATACTGTTGTGATTTGGAAGTTCCTTTAAAATTGAAGTTCAAGACCTCTCGATTGAGCAAAATGTTTCTCTTCTACAAGTTGTGATGATTATAGACATCTAGTGTGGCAAGAAGATTTCATTTCAAATCTATATATAGATGTTGTTATAAACCACTCTTAAACTTGATTATGAGCATGGGATTTTCTTCAACCACACTAAGGAGAATTCACAACCTATTGAATAGGAAATTGTAATCCTACACAAACATGTTATTACTTTGCTACAATAAAAACCATTTTAAAATGAGATCCTACTCATAATTGGAAGGATATAAAATTTCTTTCAAGCCCTTAATAAGGTCTTCCCAACTATGAAGTGGGTTTCCATGCTCTTGACATTACATCACCAATTTTTTTGCTAACCCAAAAAACTTGAGTTTAAAAAAATAAACTCTCTTCTCATCAGGAGTTTTAGTATAGAGAACCATGTCTCCATATCAAATATCCATCTAATCAAGACATCTAGATATCTGGAGCCATTAATACAATTTGACCTCACACTTTGCCTTGGAGAGAAGATCATTATTGTAAAGTTTTACATCACTTAGGACACTTAGACACTTATATGATTGATCTTATTGACCAAGGCACTTACATTAGTGGCTAACTAGTCCAAGATTTTGGCTAAATTTGTGGCCATGGTTGAACAAGTATACACCATATGCAATTAACAAACGTGCCTAAAATGACAAGAAAATGTACAAAGGCTTGTTATTCCAAGCAATTAAAATGGCTTTTTCTAAGCTTGTACCAATAGAGTAGGCATATCTTTAAACAATATTCAAAATGATATGTATTGTTAACTAATTATTCAATTAATGGAATTGATTAATTAAATTAATTGAATATTTAATTTATAAAGAATTAAAAAATTAAATTAATACTTTTAGTAAAAGACAAGTTTCACCTTATGGCCTTTGCATACCAATGGTCACTTTTTTTAGAGCACGTGGGCACAAGAGTTGCAATCCAACACCTTCCAATGGTCACCCAGGTGGAATTCAAGCAAACATCAATGGTCAACTTCAAACATGGTAGTTGGGATTGTTTCGCATGGAACTTCAACAACTCTTGCATCTGATGGATAACACACTACTTCAAACTTGTACACATGTCATCTCCATAATTGGCCAAGGGTTACAAAGGAATTTTCAATTGAGGATAAAGGTTCCACCAATACTTATCGCTATAATAGTTGGATATTTAACATAGGGCTCATCCATAGTTAACCAAACAACTTAACTAGGGGGCCTATCGAGTTGCTTCCATAGTTTTTTTAATATCTTTGGCTCCTAGGATCATAATGTGCAATGAAAAAATTATTTCCATGTAATTATGATGTTGTTCAGTTGTCAATCTAAAACTAGCTTTCGATAGTGTTTATGTAGTAGACTATTTACACCTATGCTCTTAGTGTTTCCACCATGGTGCCAAGTGGTACATCCAGGCTAAATGTAAGGTCCATAAGGCCTTCCAACTAGTTCAAGCTCAAAACCTTGGCATTGTACTCCTTCACTCGCTCATATCTTTATCCCATAATTTCCCATGATCAATCAATTTTTTTTTGAAACACATAGCCTCTCAAGACAAATGAGAGTTATCACTTCTGGTAGAGGTAGCGATGGAAATACTTTGCTAAAGCCATAGCCAAAAATACCCTACAGATCAACCAACATGGGAGCTCACCCCATGATAAAATTATCCACCTTCCCTCACAATAATCCCTACTCTTGGATTTTTCTAATGAGGAGCTTTTGAAATTTCATTATCAATAAAATTCCTTAGTCAAAAAATATGTTATGTTCAAATGGTGGCTAGTCCAAAAATTGACCATTGATATATCTTCATCACCTTCTTCTTTTGATCAAGTCAATGACTGCAAAATATTGATGATTATTCTCAATGTCCTTCCAAGAATCAATGAATTTCTTGACACATGCATGGGGGAAGGGAAACATGTTTCCAAAACCTATTGAAAATACCCCATATTTGGCCATCAAAATGGCTTAAAACTAATTAGTCTAGAGTGGCATACATGGGAGGCTTAACAAGAAGAAATGAAACTTATTCTAACAATGACATGGTGTTCCATAAAGTCAACAAAAAACTTGTACCAAAAAAAAAAAAAAAAAAAATCTCACATCCAAATGAAGCAAACTATAAATAGTTGATCAAAGTGGTAGTTAGCATGATGCTTGGAAAATGCACTAAATGGATCTATTACACAGGTTTTTATGCACACACCACCTAGAGAAAGGAAAGCCAACCAAAATTGATCAAAATGAGAGCTTTGATACCATTATTATAGAACTAAAAATAAAGCTAGAGTTTGCATTAGAATGTGTACTTAAGTAAGCACAAAGATGTAGCATACAAGATATCAGGATGCTAATAAAATAGAACAAATAATAACTAACAACTAGCTAACTCTAAAGGATGCTAACAAACACTAGACTAATCTAGAAGATGCATAATACAACTTGAATCTAATGTGAGCATTTGAAAGCTTCATGTTTTACAAATAAAAGAGGGAATAATAAAATCCTAGGACTAATAATAAAAATCCTAATTCTAATAAAATAATAATCCTAACTATGAGATGTCCTCATCATAGATACAACTTGAAGATATTTTTATTATAAAATAAAATAGAGAAAAATATATTTATTGTACATACAAAAGCTCATTTAAAAGTACATATGTTAAAAATATCAACTTTGATTATCCATTCAGATGTGTGCATAGATAGAAGTATAACCCTACATGAATATGGAATCCATATTATGATATCTTAAATTCTCTTCCATTACGAAGTACAATTAACATAAAAACAAATCTTCATTCATAGTAGTACCAAATCTGAATTTTCATCTTACTAAATAACATATTCCAATCAAATTAAAATACATAATTGGAGGATCCAGAAGAGTTAAATATTAACTATGGATAATTCCTCAACACTAGAAAGGAAATATTCAATTGGTTTGGGTAATGGTTCTCTTTTCATATATACTTTGACAATAGTTCTCCTATGAATAAACCACCATGGGGTAAATATTATGCCACTCATCTCCCCACCAAGCCCTACCTATTAATGATGGACCGACATAGGTTTTGGCTATAATAAAGTCAAAGAATCACACATGCAAACAAAAATGACCAATTTTAATTTAATAAACAACAAAAAAATATATATTTACCATAAGCAATAAGCATGAATTTGAAATAACCAACCAGCATCCATTATAATATACACAAATACAAGTGATAAATTTAGACAATTCCCTATGGATATCCTAGTATACATATATATTCCTCTCACTTCAATTCCTTCGTCCTCACATATCCATATCCATATCCATGTCCACCATTCAAAAAGTAATACCAACATTCTAAAATATATTCAACATACCAACTTACATACCAATATGCCCAACATGTCATTGTCCCTACATATCAATCTACCATTTATTCTAAAATATATTCAACATACCATCCTACGTACCAATATGCCCAACATGTAATTATCCCTACATATCAATCTTCCATTTACATTATATGCTTTCTTATATTCAAACATCTTTCAAGGGTATCAGTATGCCATCTAAAACCTCTATATCAAGTTATTTATTTTTGTTAATGATGGTGTTCTCAGATGATGTGATTGTTTCAATTGGTGAACACTCAATAATTTCAAAAGCTGATAATTCTATTCAGTAAATCAACAATTAAAAGAAATATGTGTATCTACTATATTAGCATTGAGGAAAATAAATTTAAAAAGATAATTGAGTATACAAAGAGATATTTGTACTTGCCATATGAGCATTGAAGAGAATAAATTTTAAAATAATTTAAAATATGTATTGCTGAGCAACAACATGCTTACAATAAATTAAGATAATTGAATATTAATAACTTATAGCATTTGTGGTAAGTTTTTTAGAAGATAATGTATACAGAGAGGAAAATAAGGTGTTTGAATGCTAGTGAAAGCACGAGATTCCGGGCAAAGGAAACACTAATTATGCAATGTAAGACGAAATGTAACGCTTTAACCTTATGCACCAAAACAAAGGAAAGAGACAATTTGGAAAGGAAAGAAAAGATGTAAAGAAATCACAGCCCTCTTTATTCAAATATCTTATCCTCGGTTACATAGACGTCTCCTCCCTTTTTAGGGGCTAGGAGCGTTAAATTTGTCTTTGTTACAATGTGTGACTTAGTCTTCCTCCTTCCGCGTGCCCACGATTGCAATGGGCGGGCCAAGATGATGCCGCCGCTGATGTCGATGAGTTCTTAACCTCCGCTGCTTCTCCTGCGAACAAAGAAACAACCAAGATGTCAGTAGCATCTGCCGCAAATGAAAAGTGTTTGTTCTCTAAAACTAACGAAATATGCATGTAAACATTTGCCTGAAACAGTAATTACAGTGAGTCCAAATGGCTTCAAAACTTGACAGAAGATAGGAAAAGTTACCGAGAAGGCCACTGCCACTGAGACAACTGGCCAATCTACCTTCAACTGGAATTCATCCCTGGGCAGGACGAATTCTGACTGCACTTCGTCCCTGGGTGGGACGAATTCTTCGTGTTGAAGAAACCGACCTCTTGCTTGCTCCAATGTCGAATCCCGAGACCTGCAAAACGCCTGCAAACAGGGGGGTTATGTAATTGGGGCCATTTTGGGACGACCCAGATGGTCGGATTCTCCCAATTTGGCCTCTACCCTCGGGAATTTGATCTCGACACCTGCAAGTCAGCGAAACAACAAAGCGACACAAAACATACTAGAATCTGACCAAAAGTTACAAAATTGCAGCTATGGGTTAATCAAACCTAATAACACAAAATGCAACCTGAAAAAGTAATCTAAAATGCTCTAAAACTTAAAATAGGACTTGGGAAGTGCGGGGGTGCCCAAGTGGGCCTCCCACCGTTGGCACTTGATTTTGGAGCCAATCCACTAGGGATGGGCCCAAAACCTCTTAGGATTGGGGGTCGGCGAATTGGTTGGTTCAGGTGTCCATGTGTTGGATTTGGGTCAGGTTCGAGCTTCCAAAGGCCACCCAACAACCTCCCTTGCAAAAGAGATTGGTGGATGTGGGAAGGTGAACCAAAAGGGATGCAAGTGGGTCTTCAACTCGGCAGCACTTCGTTGCTTGAAAACTCCTTCAACTTTGTATATTTTGGGTGAGAAAAGTCCCACCTTTTATAGACCCATGGGGTCTCTTTTGGGAGGGAAGCACAAATGCCATGTGTTGGTCATAGGCGCCATGTGGCGGTCTTGTCTTCCCATGAGGGAGGGGAGTCCTCCGTTGACTTGGGCTTTGATAAATGCCTTTTGTGACAATCTTCTAACGGCCCCTCTGTCCACCTACACACGCGTGCAAGGCAGGAGTCATCAACTGACTGTTCTGGGCTGCCACTTGACGCCATTTGTCTTTTTGCCTGTTAAGCTTAGAATTCGTCCCACCCGGGGACGGATTCGGAATCCGTCCTGGGGTGGGACGGATTCTATTTTGAATTCGTCCCTGGGTGAGACGAATACTTGGGCAAAGTGTCCAAGTGTGCCAAATTGCTTCTTGACCTTACAAAATTGCTATGAAAGTGGTTAAGACCACTGTTTAACCTCTGAGGGCTGCCCTGGGGGCTGTGTTTGTCAAAGCGATCAGTGTTTGCAGTCACATAATCGGATTGGTGCTATTTTGGTGTCTACAGATGCCCCTTTTTGGGAAGCGCTGTGGGTGACGTAGTGCTGAGCAAAAATAGATAACCAAAGCACTAATGATTAGGGTTTCTTGGTAACCTAACCAACTTTTGATGCCCCAAGTATGGAAAGGGCATGCATTCTTGAATCCTTGCTTCTGACGAGCTAAGGAATTTGATTTCAAGTATTAACCTGTTTTGTTGAGGTGTGACTTGAACTTAGACATTGATCAGTCATGAACAGGCAAAGGGCATTTTTATCCTCAGGGGGAACCTTGTGTTCATGATTCACGAAATGCCAAGTGTTTGATTGATTTGATTGTTGCTTGTTTACTGCCCCAAGCAGGAGCGTGATTGTCTTTGTCAATGATTCTTTGAATGCATGTCATTTTCCTTAATTGGGTGTGTGATTGTTGGTTGGTGACTAAGTGTGACTACCCCCTCAAGCGACGAATCGATGAGGGAATGACCTTCGTGAGAGAAGCGACGAGTCGCTTGACCCAAGATGACTTGTGCAAGGGTGCCTTTAAAGGGTTTACCGTTAAGCGTGTGCAATTTTTCCAACATTTGGACCTATTTTTGGTGGGTGTTAACCCTTTTGGTGATGCCGTAATGAGGTGAAATCATCGAAAATCTAACTTCCCGTGGAGCGGTCCGGCTATGGTAGCCTTCTTGGGGAAGTAGGAGAGCGATAATTTGGACCTCGACATCGATTTTCTTTGCCCAGAGGTTAAGTGCAAGAGCACTTGTGTCCGGCAATGTTATTGCTGTTTGTTTTTGTTGCATTTTTTCTTGTTTTTGTTGTTTTTGTGACACCATTTGGGGATTAAATTTTCGGCAATCCGTCCTCCCGTGGAGCGGTCCGGCTATGGTAGCCTTCTTAGGGAGTAGGATAGTGACAATGTAAACCCCGACATCAATTTTGCTATGCCAAGAGGTTAAGTGCAAGAGCACTTGTGTCTGGCAATGTTTATTGCTTTTTGTTTGTGTTGCATTTTTTTTGTTGTTTTTGAGTGGGTTTTGACCCTTTTGTGACATCGTTTGGGGATTAAATTGTCAAAAATCCGTCTTCCCGTGGAGCGGTCCGGCTATGGTAGCCTTCTTAGGGAGTAGGATAGCGACAATGTAGACCCTGACATCAGTTTTGCTATGCCAAGAGGTTAAGTGCAAGAGCACTTGTGTCTGGCAATGTTTATTGCTGTGCTTTTGTGTTACATTTTTGTGATGTTTTTGTTGTTTTTGCTTTCTTGTTTTTTTTTGTATATGTCATGATTTTATGTTATGCATAATGATTGATGTTGATGGATGCATGCTACTGTATATTGATATTGCATATGGCATGATAAATGCTACTTTGTATGTTGATTTATTTTGATGGATGCATATGCTATGATGAATGCAAATGTTTTTGATTTATATGTGATATGCAGATATGAAATGGATGAATGGGATTTGTGATGTTTGGCTATGGCACCATAGACTATTTAGAACTCTGTTATTTTGTTTTTTTAGGCGATTGCTGTGATGCATGACTTTGTATGTATACATGTGGTTTTTCTATTTTTTTGTATTTTTTTGATGGTATTGCAAAGATGAAAAGTAGCGCAGTTGGTTTAGAAATGTAGCTAAGGTTTTCTGAGACTCAGACGGTTTTAACTCACTAGCCATGACTGTACTTTATCTTACAAGACTTTTGAACAAGGTATGAATCGGACTTGTTTTTGACCAAGCTATTTCACATCCCTGTGTGTGCAATTGAGTTCATTTAGTGGTATTTGTTAGGATACCGCCAGTGCCAGATGGGCTTTCAACCGAACTCGTACTGAGGATCACCTAATTAGCTCCACGAATTCCTTTGTTGTATGTACTAAGATTAATCTACGGTGTAATCCAGGATGCCATAAGCTAGCTCATCCACATGCAAACATTGATCTGTACGCAAGTTAATGTGACAGATATATCGTCATGCGGGAGGTTTACTTCATTACCGATAGGCTATCAACCAAATTGGTACTGAAGCTTGCCTTATGACCTATAGAATGTTGAGAGTTCCAGGGATTCAAGGTCAACTCCCTTCTTTTCTTCAATTGTATTGGGATACTTGCTCATTGTAGTGATGAGATCACTGTTTATTTTGATTTGTTTTTCTTTCGAGCAAGGGATTGGGGATATGGAGTGACGAAAATCACTGTTGTTTGTGCCTTTTGATGTGTGCACTGTAGTTTGTCAAATTTGGAGTTTTGACATTTTGCAAATTTTTTGTGTTTTGCAACTATTGAGAACTTTAGGGATTCTTAGGGAATTGGGTAGGGAGGATGCTTGTCCTTTTTCCAACTCTCAGCATTCTAGGGGTCATTCGCATAGGGGGATGAGCAAGATAACCGTTTCGCTTGTGGTGACCTAGATTATTTTGCGAGGTTTCATCTTTCGTTCACACAATTTGGGAATTTTTAGTGTTTTGATTTGTGTTGGGATGTTACGTAACAAGGTGTATTTCAAGTATGACTCTACCTTCGTAAAATCTGTTCGACTTGATACACTACATGGCTAAAGAGGAAAATGATGACTGAATCACTAAAACTCTTGGTACATTCACAGACCACTGACTCTAGTGTGGTAAAAGTTATGCATGGTGTTTTTGTTGTTTTTGTAAAATGGAACAATGTGGAACAAGATGGACTAGCAGAGCAATTACAGCCTATGGTGCCTTTGACCTATACGACCACAAATATGCAATGTATGGATGCAATGCTTAATGCAGCTACATATTTTTGTATTTTTGATGGATTGATTTTTGTGAATATGAATATGAGGTGCGAGAAGAGCTCTCGATTGATGAATTTGAGTATGCCTAGATATGAGATGCAAATTTTTGTTGTTTTTGATTATTTTTTATTTTTGACCAAGTGATTGCGATAATCCTTGGAGCTTTTTGGGTGACCAAGTGATTGCGATAATCCTTGGAGCTTTTGGGTGTGACCAAGAGATTGCGATAATCCTTGGAGCTTTTGGGTGTGACCAAGAGATTGCGATAATCCTTGGAGCTTTTTGGGTGACCAAGTGATTGCGATAATCCTTGGAGCTTTTTGGGTGACCAAGTGATTGCGATAATCCTTGGAGCTTTTGGGGTGACCAAGAGATTGCGATAATCCTTGGAGCTTTTTGGAGTGACCAAGAGATTGCGATAATCCTTGGAGCTTTTTGGTTTTGACCAAGTGATTGCGATAATCCTTGGAGCTTTTTGGGTGACCAAGAGATTGCGATAATCCTTGGAGCTTTTGGGGTTTGACCAAGTGATTGCGATAATCCTTGGAGATTTTTGGGTGACCAAGTGATTGCGATAATCCTTGGAGCTTTTGGGGTGACCAAGTGATTGCGATAATCCTTGGAGCTTTTTGGGTTTGGATTATGGTTCTTCAGGGGATAGAGGTACCCCTAGCTTGATGGTCTTTGCACTCCAGATCTGGCTCTGGAGGTATGGGCATGAATGGATCGGCCCTATGCACGGAGATGAGGACGGGGGTCCGCCCGCGGCATCGATGTTGCTATGATGTCTCTTGGTGGAAGTTGCTCTTTGTGTGCCCAAAGTGGCGGATGTAATGCTTGGTCCCACTGCGGTGGGTTAACGTGCCACTCATGCCCTAGTATTATGTTTATCTGTTGACATGCTTCCTCAAATTTTATGGGATGCCGATGCTGTCTTATGTGATTGCTGTGGGCTATGTCTGTTTCATCCTCACCTTCGGACAATGTGTATAGCTCATCAGAATCTGTAGATTCTGAGACATGGAGGACTGCATCATCAGGTAGCCCTACGGTTAAAGGTTGATCTTCTTCGAAAGGAGCCTTATGTAAGTTGGGCCTTGGGAGCTCCAAAATATTGGTCTCTACCAACTCTAAGTGCTCTAGTGCTTTGCATGTATCGGGAGATTTGAGTTCCTCCTCTTTGGTTGGTTCTTGTTGAGGAACTTGGGGCTTATGGAGGGGTAGCTGGATAGTACCCCCCATGCCTTGGTGGGGATTTTCATCTCGCTCTTCTTCTCGCTCTAATTCCTTAGAGGCTTCTTGATGAATTTCTAAGGGTGGCTCATAAGCCTGGGTGGATGTCTGAGGAAGGCACCCGTCATTGGTTATAGGAGCGGCCTCCCATTCATGTCTAGGAGGCGTCGGGGGTGGTGCTTCAGGAATCGAGAGAGTAGCCTCCCGCTCCTGTCTAGGAGGTGTTGGGGGTAGCGTTTGATGAGGTCGCGATGACCTGTCTTGCACCCAGGGGTTGTGCCTCTCATAATGTTTTGTCTTATGTGTGTGAGGGGTTGGAGTCTCCTCAGGTAGTTTATAGCGCAACTTATCTGCTTTGCGCTGCATGTATAAGTCTTCTAACTCCTGATGACCTTGCTCTATGCGTAACTCATCCGCTTCACGTTGCATGCGCTCTCTATCCAAGCGGTGTCGATACTCTATCTCCTGATGACTTTGTTCAAGCCACGTGATTTGGGCTTGACGGGTGGTATGTCTGGCGACTATCGGGTCAGTTCGGTCTACCCTATTTTTCTCAGGAGGCTCGAATGTTTCTCTTATGTGTTGGCCTCGATCTTGATGATCTAAAATTTCAATGGGTCGCTTCCTCTCTGTCGATGTAGGCGGCATGTACTTGAGGCTCCGCACTGTTTGTTGTCCTCGAGGAATGCGATGATTTTCCTCGTACTCCCTTTCATGTTGGCTCTCCCGCATAGTGTGTTGGAACAACTCATCCTTCTGGCGCTGAAGGTGCTCTTTGTTAATATAGTACAGTTCCTCTAAATGTAGTCGCTCTAGTCGCTCTAGCTCAAGTTGTGTGAATTGCATTTGGCGTGCGACGTGCTTGATAGATTCTAAGATGGTTGGTCTTGTCGCCTCATGTCTAGAAGGCCTAGATGCCTCTCCTAGATATTTTCGATCTTAGTGATCCAAGATCTCTATAGGTGACCTCCCTTTGTTGGGGGTAGCGGCATTCCCTCGGGGCTTTGGCCTCGGTGAGTGGTCCCGATAGATAGCAGGTGCAGAGGCATATTGCTCCCGCATTGTATATTGCTCTCGAGGAAGGTAGGGATCTTCCTCTTGCTCTCTTTCATAAGTGAAAAAGGGATGGACGGAGTTAGTTCGCCCCGCCTGAGGAGCCTTGTGCTCTAGATTTTTCTTTGTAGTCCTGACAACTAGAGGGGGTGAAGGAGGGATAATGTAATCATGTGGTTCCTCCCGTCGAACCCTATGTTGACCTAGCGCTTCATCGCGCGATGACCGATCATATCGAGCTTCTAAGGGAGCTCTCCTATGGATGTACCCCTCATGGGAGGGTGTGTGTTGAATGCTATGCTGAATAGGAGTGCTCCTCGAAGAGGTGTCCCTGTAGTCCCTTTCCTTTAAGGTGTGGAGGGGACCGCCTTGTGTGTTAGGTCACCAAGGTGGTATGACCAAATCCTTGGGATTGTAACGGAGGTGACTCGTGCCTCTTGGGACATTCCCCACAGCCTCCGCCCGTGATTGGGCTTGGCTACGGGTGAGCACCATGACGATGTCTCTAAAAAAAAACCCTAAAATTGAAAATGAGTCAGATGGGGCCCAAAATTGGTGTGCGCATCCCTCTTATAGTAGATAAGACAAAAATGAAGTTTCAAGTCCTAACTCTAAATACATTAGGAGATATTGACATCCGAACAGCTCAAAAAGTGTAAAAAATTAGGTAAGCAATTTTAAAACCTAATTTTGAGGCCCTAGATGATGGAATTTGGCCCCAAAAACGAGTTTTATAGGAAAAATCTCCCAACCAACTCCCTGTAAAATTTTGTGTCAAACGGAGCTACGGTTGAGAAGTTATGGCCCCGGCAAGATGCACTAAAATTTAGAGAAAAATACAAGATTTCCCATTTTTTGTTGGATGGTCCTGCATCACTTATGGGCACATTTGGGGTGATTTTGGGTTGACCAAAGGGTTCATGGACACCTTTGGGGCATTTTGGAGTGACCAAGCGATTACGGGAATCCTTGGAGCTTTTTGGAACAAGTGACAAAATGCGTAAGTTTTTATATTTTTGTTTATGATTTTTTTTTTGTTACACTAAGCAGAAATGAACACACACATGCGCAAACCGTGATTATCTCTTTTAAGGGTTTAAATAGTGTGTCCTAAATTGGTTTAGTGCATTTTGATGTTTTGTTTTGTTTTTGTAGGTTTTGAAGAACGTTTAAATGCATTATGACGGCTCATATAACTCCTAAAACGGTCACCCCTTCAATATACCAACCAGGCCGATATACCAACCTCTCTATATACTCGCCCTTACGAGAGGGAGACTATAGGTACGTGAGAGCAGAAGGTACGTGGTACATAGGCGGTACGGAAGGGGGATTTTCCTGTTAATGGCACCTACCATAGAAAACTTATCCTCGCATGCATGGGAATCACCCCAGCGACACTCGGTCAACTTTCGTCAGGATTTATGCCTAACAACAGTTGACAATCGAGAAATGGATGCAAATCTAAGCCAAGGTGGTGATGAACCCACCGTTGGTCTTGCTCAAGGGCTGGGGTCTTACGACCAGCTCCTTGGTTTAAAATTGTTGCGTGGAGTGTGTGAGATTCATTTTATTTAGCAAAAATTGAAACAAGCATGAATGATTTTCCCTAAGTAATGCAGGATAAAAATGAAAACAGTCAAAGAAACAGAAACATAAACAAAAATTTTAACAGAGATTATAAAAATCCCTACCTCTTCTCTGCCTGCTCCAGTTGCTTCTGAATTTATGTTCTGAAAAGTTGCAGACAGAAATTCATCCCTTGGTGAGACGAATTACAGAACAGAATTCGTCCCAGGGTCAGACGAATTGCAGAACAGAATTCGTCCCTCCCAGAGACGAATTTGAATTCATCCCAGGGTCAGACGAATTGTAGAACAGAATTCGTCCTTGCAAGAGATGAATAGCAGTCTGCAACAAAAAAAATGTACCTATCAAGCACAAAACACAAAAATTTAATCAGTTTCTATGATTTTAAAAACCAGGGAACAGGGTCCCACCGTGATCGCCACTGAAAGCACGAGATTTCGGGCAGAGGGAGCACTAATTATGCAACATAATACGAAATGTAACGCTTTAATCCTATGCATAAAAATGAAGAAAGGAGACAATTTGAAAATGAAAGAAAAGATGTAAAGAAATCACAGCCCTCTTTATTCAAATATCTTATCCTCGGTTACATAGACGTCTCCTCCCTTTTTGGGGGCTAGGAGCGTTAAATTCGTATTTGTTACAATATGTGACTTAGTCTTCCTCTTTCTGCGTGCCCACGTTTGAATGGACGGGCCAAGACGATGCCGTCGCTTACGCTGATGTTCTTACCTCTGCTGCTCCTCCTACGAACAAAGAAACAACGAATATGTCAGTAGCACCTGATGCAAATGAAAGGTGTTTGTTCTTTAAAATTAACGAAATATGCATGCAAACATTTATCTAAAAGAGTAAACAAAATGATTCTAAACAGCCTGAAAACTTGACAGAAGACATAAAATGTTACTAGAAGGCCATTGCCACTGAGATAGTCAGCCAATCTGCCTTCAACTGGAATTCCTCCCTGGGTGGGACGATTTCTGACTGAAATTCGTCCCTGGGTGGGACGAATTCTAGAATTCGTCCCTGGGTGGGACGATGTCTGACTGCAATTCGTCCCTAGGTGGGACGAATTCTTCTATGTTGAAGAAGCCGACCTGCTGCTGCTCCAATGTCGATTCTCGAGACCTGCAAAATGCCTGCAAACAAGGGGGTTATGTAATTGGGGCCATTTTGGGATGACCCAGATGGTCGGATTCTCCCAATTTGGGAAAAGATGTAAAGAAATCATAGCCCTCTTTATTCAAATATCTTATCCTCGGCTACATAGACGTCTCCTCCCTTTTTAGGGGCTAGGAGCGTTAAATTTGTCTTTGTTACAATGTGTGACTTAGTCTTCCTCCTTCCGCGTGCCCACAATTGCAATGGGCGGGCCAAGATGATGTCATCGCTGATGTCGATGAGTTCTTAACCTCCGCTGCTTCTTCTACGAACAAAGAAACAACCAAGATGTCAGTAGCATCTGCCGCAAATGAAAAGTGTTTGTTCTCTAAAACTAACGAAATATGCATGTAAACATTTTCCTGAAACAGTAATTACAGTGAGTCCAAATGGCTTCAAAACTTGACAGAAGATAGGAAAAGTTACCAGAAGCCCACTGCCACTGAGACAGCTGGCCAATCTACCTTCAACTAGAATTCGTCCTGCCCACATCCTAAAAACTTGACAGAAGACAGAAAATGTTACCAGAAGGCCATTGCCATCGAGACAACTGGCCAATCTGCCTTCAATCGGAATTCGTCCCCGGGTGGGACGACTCTGGAATTTGTCCCCGGGTGGGACGATCTTCGATCGCAATTCGTCCCCGGGTGGGACGAATTCTTCCGTGTTGAAGAAGCCGACCTGCTCATCGCTCCAATGTCGATTCTCGAGACCCGCAAAACGCCCGCAAACAAGGGGGTTATGTAATTGGGGCCATTTTGGGACGACCCAGATGGTCGGATTCTCCCAATTTGGCCTCTACCCTCGGGAATTTGATCTCGCCACCTGCAAGTTAGTGAAACAACAAAGCGACACAAAACATACTAGAATCTGACCAAAAGTTATGAAATTGCAGTTGTGAGTTAACCCAACATAATAACACAAAATGCAACCTGAAAAAGTAATCTAGAATGCTCTAAAACCTAGAAAGTGCGGGGGTTCCCGAGTGGGCCTCCCACCGTTGGCACTTGATTTCGACGCCAATCCACTAGGGATGGGCCCAAAACCTCTTAGGATTGGGGGGTCGGCGAATTTGTTGGTTCAGGTGTCCATGTGTTGGATTTGGGTCAAGTTCAAGCTTCCAAAAGCCACCCAACAACCTCCCTTGCAAGAGATATTGGTGGATGTGAGAAGGTGAACCAAAAGGGATGCAAGTGGGTCTTCAACTCGGCAGCACTTCGTTGCTTGAAAACTCCTTCAACCTGTATGTTTTGGGTGAGAAAAGTCCCACCTTTTATAGACCCATGGGGTCTCTTTTGGGAGGGAAGCACAAATGCCATGTGTTGGTCATAGGCGCCATGTGGCGCTCTTGTCTTCCCATGAGGGAGGGAGTCCTCCGTTGACTTAGGCTTTGATAAATGCCTTTTGTGACAGTCTTCTAACGGCCCCTCCGTCCACCTACACACGCATGCAAGGCAGGAGTCATCAATCGACTCGTTCGGGCTGCCACTTGGCGCCATTTGTCTTTTTTGCTCGTTAAGCTTAGAATTCGTCCCACCCAGGGACGGATTCAGAATTCGTCTCGGGATGGGACGGATTCTATTTTGAATTCGTCCCCGGGTGAGATGAATATTGGGCAAAGTGTCCAAGTGTGCCAAATTGCTTCTTGACCTTACAAAATTGCTATGAAAGTGGTTAAGACCACTATTTAACCTCTGAGGGCTGCCCTGGGGGCTATGTTTGTCAAAGCGATCAGTGTTTGCAGTCACATAATCGGATTGGTGCTGTTTTGGTGTCTACACTAGCAATACAATAAGATAACCAAACACAAAACAAATAAAGTTATATTTTTCTAACAAAGGCATATCATTGAGATATCAATTCTAATACATAAAAAAAAAAAAAAAAATATTTTAAGAAAGAAATAGATATCAAACCATAGTGGTAAGTCCTTGTGTTTTCATTTTGGAGACTAATTTCAAACCTCGATATGAGAGGCTCAAGACCCCTCATAAAAACTCATGCTTTATTTTAAAAAAATTATCTTAGGAGAGATACTATAGTGGTAAGTCTTTATGTTTTCATCTAGAAGACCTAGGTTCAAACCCTGGTACAAGAAGACCAAGACCCTTGTAAAAATATGTCTTTGTCGTAATTAGTCCCCATGAGGGATACCGTAGTGGTGATTCTTTAGATTTTCATCCAAGATACCCAAGTTCAAACCTCGGTACAAGGGGACCAAAACCCCTCATAAAAACATTTTTGTTTGTCTAAGAAAATGTAATGGTTAGAGATTTGGCCTCTCTTTGAGGAGGTCCAAGGTTAAAACCATAATGTACCCAAAAGGGAGAGGGATACAGTAGTGGTAAGTACTTAATTTTTTATCTAAGAAACCTAGGTTCAAACCCCGATAAAAGAAGACTGAGATATAGGTTTTCATCTAATGGTAAGGGGATAGGCTAAATGGTAGCAGTTGAGTGTATTCCAATCGGCTACCCTGGTTCAATGCCCTTGAGGGTCAAAGTCTCATTGACTTTGACTTTGTCTTACCAATGTGGTAAGTTTTATAGAAGTAGCATCCAATGGTTTTACCAATTTCAATGTGTAACAAAAAAAAATTAAGTGTTGTATATGATCTCATATAATCTTGTGATATCGACTGCTTTGATGAAACATAGACTATAAAGTTAAAAATCCAAAGGCATCATGATCATTGCATTAAAAAAAATCAAAAGACATTTAATCAATATAAATCTATTGTCTAAAGTATAGCATTTTAAATACTTGGAAATATTAAAATAAAAGATAACCATAAAAAAATACATCTACCCATGAAAATTTAATAATAACATTAAATTAATAATTATCAATTAACAACTATTATGTAATCTTAAAGCTACAAACTTGCTACAGTGGTAAGGGTTTTGACTTCTCTTTGAAAAGTCCAAGATTCAAAGCCCATTTAGTATGAGGGGACCATGACCCTTCGTAAAAACATGTGTAAACTCATTAAAATAATTATTATATAATCTTAATTTATTCAAATTGATTATATGAAACATTATATCTATAATTTTTTTCATCCTTTACCTACATTGAATTAAAAACTGAACACAAGATTTTTATTAGAAAAAATATATTATATATAATTATTATAAACATACTAAAAATTGAATAAAAATAATATATAATATTAGAATTGCAAATCTTATAGGCATAAACGAAATCTAATTAATATTTTATGTCAAAATAAATGTTTCTTACTCCTGTTAATTTACATCAACTATTGTTAACATAAATTAATTATATGTATATGATTGAGCAGTGCTCCATTTCTAACTTCAAAATAAAATATTTCTGGCCCAGGCTATAGTCCATGTATAGAAAATCAGCGTGGCAAATTAACTGATGACGGCCAAGGGGAAGGCATGTCCACAGGGATATAGATGGATTCTGGATGGTCTTGGGGAGCAGCTCCAATCGTTTTCATATTCGTATTGCAAATTTCACAGCAACGCGGCGGTTTCAAAAAAGTCTTGAGACAGAGATCTTCTTGGAGGTCCAGTGTCCTCTGTTCACGTTCGCTTTGTCGCAGCAGGGCCTTTTCCCCATGCTTTGATTGCCGAATCGTTGTTCACTGTAGGGCAATTATTGACAGACTATAGCTCGCTCGCTCGCTTACTATGAAAATCATTAGTGGCAGGAAGGCTCCTCCCCCAGAGCTACCCGCCAGGCCACGGCTCGATCGCTATAAAGATATGTATGACGTCAAGTATTTTTTCCGGTCTTATGCGTTTAGGCTAAGTTTGGCAAGAGCATTGACTAATCATGCGTTACAACGAAGAGAACGTTGACAATGTTATTATAAATTTAATGGCATGCCTGTACTCGTTTTCGATCTTAAACTCTGTCGTAAGTGGTGACGTTTTTATGAATCTGAATTCTTGGTATCTGGACTTCTTATCGTCGAGGTCGTAAGTGGTGACGGAAGTGATGACGATTAAATTAAAATACACAGTATTCTTGGAAAATAGTTAGAATTCAAATTTTGATGAAAAAATATAATAATTATATTATTTTGATAAAAAAATATAGTATATTAATTTGAAAGAATAGGTGGATAAAAAATTATATATTAAAGATTATTTGAAATAAATTTATTAAACTAAAATTATCAAACAAAATTAGATATAATATATAAATTAAAACTATGTACTTAATAATTATTAATAATATTAAATTACAAGTTGATTTGAATATATTTTTATCAAATAAATAAAGAAATTTCAATTAATGTTGTCCATGATTTGAATGGTTTTTCTATTTAAATATGTTTTGTTATGTCCATGAGATTTATCTAGAAGATCCAAATGAAGGTGGCCCTATTGTGTTCCTACTTAAAAAAGGTATGAGCCCTTTCAAAAAAAAAATTGGATTTCGTTTCATAAAAAACGATATATAAGAATTTTTAATGAGCAGGACAAGAAGCTTTTGATAAACAAAACCGCCATTTATTATATTGTTTTCAATACCTATTATAACATTACATAAAGTGATTTTGTTAAAGATTTATACTAAGATGATTACTTCTTTCATTTAAATTTATCATAATTCTAAATCAAGCAAAAAAATATCTAAATATAGTATAGAAGATACCATGTTGTAAATGTAAAAGGACTCAGATAGGTAGAGTAAGGGGTAAGTAATCTATATTCTTATATAAAGGTCTCATAGTGAGTGTTTTAATACTACATATACAGTAGCAATATAGGGGATCAAATGTAGTAGTAGTATAGAGAGTGTGTGGTACAATATAATTATTCATATCCTCTCATGGAGTGTTAATGTCCTTCATTATTGTAACATTGTACTATTTTCATCATTTTCATTAATGGTATATTTTTTAGTTATTTACAGATGTTCATCTTATTATTTTCCTGCATATTATTGTGTCAATAGTTTATAGTTATCTCATATTAGTTATCTTGCATATTTTGGTTGCATTCCCTATATTATCGTATCATCGAAAGCTAACAATGGTATCAGAGAACATGGTAGATTAGTTGGGATATAGTGAGAGTCCCACAGTGGATCAATCAAAAAATAGGAAGAGGCACATGTGAAATTGAGAGAAATCTAGAAATCTTATTTACAAAAATTTTGAGATTACATTTGCCTAGAGTATTTACATAGGGTTGTAAAAAAATTGTGAAGACTAGGACTCAACATAAATTCCACTAGATTGACAAATCAACTAGTAAAGATTCGTCATGTATAGATTTAATAGATTCTTCCATTCCAATTTCTAACATCTTGTTGTAGGAAAATGAGATCCAAAGAAAGTTGGAAATATTCCTACATAGATCTAGGAAGAATATCTTCATCATAATCATTCCAACACTTGCAGTAGCAAGTAGAAAACTAAATATTTCAAAAGACCTGAGAAAATGTCTCATTACTAGAGATTGTAGACTTGTAGAGTGTAAAATAAGAAAATACCATAGTAGCTTTACTGCTGATTCAAGAGACTCCAGATAAGATTCTAGAATAATATTAGAGGTTGGTGATATCCATTAAATACTGTAAACAATAGACTAAAAAATTAGCCTAAAGAAGTTGAAGACACTCCAGAGAAGAGTCCAGAAGAATATTGTAGGTTGATGATCTCCATTAAATCCTACAGATTGTAGAAGTCAATAAGGACTAGCAAAGGTCCTGATCTAGATTCCAACAACAACATATTTTAGATATCTAGAAAGAATATCTCACTACCAATACTTCCATAGTAAAATGTTGAAGGAAATGTCTCACTTGGAAGACTAAAAACTTGTGATATTGAAGACCTTGGTTAGGTCTCAAGGATAAAATAAGAAGAAGGCTTGGAGAGCCTTATTCATAAAAGGCCATTAAAGGAGTTCTTAGAAGAACTCATTGGAGAAATTTACTATCAAGGAGAAGTTCTTGGTAGTAAAAGAACATGGGACAATTATTGTCATCCAATAACAAGCCCAAGAGAGAAATATTTGGAAAGGAATTAGCCAAACTTTAGATGCCTCAAAACTTTCAGATTATTGAGAAGAAGGCCTAGATTAAAGTTAGAATTTAACAAGAAGACTAAAGGAGAAAGAAGCCAAATATTACCACCAAATCCAGGATATTTGAAGACTGCCTTAGAAGGCTAGAAGGCTCATTCAATGATAAGGGTTTGTTGAATCTTTAGTAAAATATTGAAGGGTTCTTGAAGGAAAAATCAATTGTGATTTGGGAGAATTCTATACCAAATTTTTGAGTTTCAAGAATAGTATTTTAGTGTAGATATTGACTACGAAAGAGGCGGCAATCAAGGTAGCATTACTAGCTACAAAAACTTCAGAAGTTACAAAGTTCATCCTAAAGGTTAATAAAGTCACCTACTACAATTTAAGGGCAGCAAGTAAGAAGGTTTTTGGAGCTGCAAAAAGGTGAGTTAAAGAGCTATTTTGGATAGCCAAGAAGAGTTGCAAGTTCATCCAGTTAAAGGCAGCAATAAGGTGAGTCTAATCACCTAGCAATACTTCATCTACAAATATCATTAAGGTAAGCAACTTGGGTGCAAATAGGTTCATTAGTTGAACTTTATTTTGGATTATTATAAATCTTTATTAAGCACCATTTTAAGTTCTTTAAAAGTTACAAAGAGAAGGTTGCATATTATAGTCTTCAAATGGAGTGCAAAAGGAAGTTCTTTTTAAGGTTTATACTTGCACATTATAATAGGAGTTAGATACATATCATCTTCCTATTATTCAGTTACAGTAAAGAAGCCTACATTAAGTTAAAAAAAATTATAGTGCATTTAGGAGAAATTACTAGTGCATGATTTAAGGTTCATTTGAAGGAGTAATAAGGTGAGATCAATATTGTACTATATTAGTTGTTCTTAAAGAGTTTTTAATATGCACTAAATATATTATGATATAGATATTCAAGGTGCACTAATTATTTTAAGTTATAGTGAAAATTAGTGCATAGTAGAGTTTGCTTTGAGGGTTCATCTACAAGAGTAATAACAAGAAACTATTACTGCACTACATTAGTTATTCAAATTTCACCAAATATTCTTATTTACGGTGTACATTAGTACAAAGTTAAAATTATTTGTATGGTTAAGAGATTGGATTCATTAGTGTTAAAATTATCCAAGTTAGAGGTTAGTGTTGTCTAAGAATAAAGACAACAATACATTGATATCAAGGATTAGAGCAAGCAATCACTATATCTAAGAAGCAAAAGATGTGATTTTTATGCAATTATGTGTGATTTATGAGGTGGAACCATTATCCTTCTATCCATGTGAGTAGGGACAAGGATGTGATTCTAGTGGTAGTTGCAACTTATCAACAATGAACCTCATAATTAGGTTTTTCTAAAATCCATTATCAAATATATAATCAACAAAGAGATTATGAGTGAGGTGAACTCTCATGATGAAAAAAGTATTATAGTCACCTTTATACAAATTATGAGACATCAAGGTTATATTATTGATTTTCCCCTTGAGCTCATCATATTCTCTATCTTATCCTATAACGTTAATGGGAACACCTTGTGGTTCCTCATCTTGAGACTTTACAATTAGATTCTTTTTCTTTCTAAAACATTCATATTTCTTGTGACCTCTCCTATTACATTAAGTACAAAAAAATGCTATTGATTGAAGGAGAAGGTTTTTGAGAAGGATAAAAAGAAGAATATGATGAAGAAGAAGAAAAAAAACATTATTTTCCTTAAATGACTACTATTGTGAGTTGGAATTTTCTTTTAAAAAATGAAGATCGAGAACCTCTCGATTGAGTAGCATGTTTCTCTTTTGCAAGTTGTGCATTATTATAGGCAAATTTTAGTGTGGCAAGGGGAGTTCAATTTAAATCTATATAGATGCTCCTATAAACCACTCTTAAACTTGATGGTGAGCATGGGAGTTGCATCAGCCACACCAAGGAGAATTCACAACCTATTTAATTTGAAAATGTAATCCTTGACAAACATGTTATTTCTTTGCTACAATAAAAACCATTTGACAATGAGATCCTACTCATAATTGGAAGGATAGTAAGTTTATTTCAAGGCCTTAATAAGGTCTTCCCAAATATGAGGTGAGTTTTGGCCCTCTTGACATTCCATCACCAAATTCTATGTTAACCCAGAAAGCTTGAGTTTAGCAAAAGAAACTCTCTCCTCATCAGGAGATAGGTGAATCATGTCTCCATATCAAGTATCCATCTACTCAATACATCTATATATTTGGAGCCATCATAAAATTTAACCTTACACTTATCATTGGAGATAAGATCATTATTGTAAAGTTTTACATCACTTAGGACACTTAGACACTTATATGATTGATCTTATTGACCAAGGCACTTACAATATTGGCTAAATCAACCACAATTTTGGCCAAATTTGTGGCCATGGTCGAACGAATATATGCTATATGCAATTACCAAAGGTTCCTAAATGATAATAAAATTTACAAAGGCTTGTTATTCCAAGCAATTACAATGGATTTTCCTAAGCTTGTACCAATAGAGTAGGCTTACCTTTAAAAAAATTTAAAAATGGTATGTATTATTAATTAATTAATAAATTAATGGAATTTATTATTTAAATTAATTGAATAATTAATTTATAAAGTATTAAAAATTATACTTACTTTTAATAAAATACTAGTTTCACCTTATGGTATTTGTGTGTCAATAGTCTCTTTTTTTAGAGCACGTGGGCACCAAGAGTTATGATCCAACACCTTCCAATGGTCGCTTGGGTGGAATTCAAGCATGTTCCAATGGTCAACTTCAAACATGGTAGCTAGGTTTGTGCCACATGGAACTTCAAAAACTTTTGCATCTGATGGATAACACACCACTTGGAACTTGTACATAGGTGATCTCCATAATGGACCAAGGGCTACAAAGGAGTGTTCGATTGAGGATAAAGGTTCCACCACTCCTTATCGCTATAATAGTTGGATATTTGACATAGGGGTCATCCATAGTTGACTAAACAACTTGATGAGGGGACCTATTGAGTTGCTTCCATAGTTTTTTGAATATTTTTTTCCTTTTTAATGGCTTCTAGGATCATAATCTACAACAACAAAATTCTTCCCATGTGATTATGATGTTGTTCAATTGTCAACCCAAAACTAGCTTCTAATAGTATCTATTTAGTAGACAATTTGTACTTGTGTTCTTAGTATTTTCATCATGGTGCCAAGTGGTATAATCAAGCTAAATGTAAGGTCCTTAAGACCCTCTAGCTAGTCCAAGCTCAAAATCTTGGTATTGTACTCCATAACTCACTCATATCCTCATCCCATAATTTCCCATGATCATTCAATTAATTTTTGAAATGCATAGCCTCTCAAGCCAAATAAGAATCGTCACTATTTGTAGAGGATGGCAATACTATATTGAATCCATAGCCAAAAATACCCTATATATCAACAAATGTGGGATCCCACCCCATGATAGAATTGTCTACCTTCTCTGACAACAATTCCTACTCTTAGTTGGCTTTCCCTAATGAGGAGCCATAAAAAAAAAATTGTCGATGAAATTCCTCAGTCAAAAAATATGTTTTGTTCAAATGGTGGCTAGTCCAAAAATTAGGCATCGATATTTCTTTGTCACCTTCCTCTTTTGATCAGGTTGATGATTGTAAAATATTGATGATTTTTTTTAATATCCTTCTAAGAATCAATGAAATGTCTAACATGTGCATGGAGGAAGAGAAATGTATCTCTAAAACCTATTGAAAACACCCCATGTTTGACCATCAAAATTGCTTCAAATCAACTAGTCCAAATTGGTGTGCATGGGAGACTTAACAAGAGGAAATAAAACTTATTTCAATAATGACATAGTGTTCCATAAATTCAATAGATAACTTGTACCAAAATAATAATAAAATCTCTCACATCCAAACTAAGTAGACTGGAATCAGTTGATCAAAATGGTAGTTGGAATTTTGCTTGGAAATGGACTAAGTGGGTCTATTACACATGTTTTTATGTAAACACCACATGGAGGAAGAAAAGCTAGCCAAAATTGATCAAAAATAGAATCACAAAAATTATTGCTAAAAATGAACACGATCTCTTTGTGTGAGACAATCCTATGCACCTAGGTTTAAAGAAACAAAACATGGGATATAACTATCCACACTAGAAGTCAACCCATGGGATGAATGCATGCTCAAATGTTTGATGATAAAGCTTCAAAACTAGACCCAACCCAAGTGATAAAAATGAGAGCTTTGATACCACTATTGTAGAACTAAAAATTAAGCTAGATTTTGCATTATAATGTGTGTTTAAATAAGCAGAAAGAAGAAGTATACAAGATATAAAATATGTTAAATCAAGATGCTAACAAAATAGAACAGATAACAACTAACAACTAGCTAACTCTAAAATATTCTAATGAACATTAGACTAACCTAGAAGATGCAAAAAACAATATGAATCTAATGTAAGCATATTGAAGCTTCATGTTGTACATATAAGAGAGTGAATAATAAAATCCTAGGACTAGTAATAATAATTCTAAGTCTAATAAAATAATAATCCTAGCTATGATATGTCCTCATTATAGATACAACTTGAAGATATTTTTTATTATAATATAAGATAGAGGAAAATATATTTATTGTACATACAAAGGCTCATCTTAAAATACATATGTTAATAAAATCAACTTGGATTATCCATTCAGATATGTGCATAGATAAAACTATAACCCTACATGAATATAGAATCCATATTATGATATCTTAAATTCTCCCATTACAAAGGATAATTAGCATAAAAAACCTCATTCATAGTAGTACCAAATCCAAATTTTCATCTTATTAAATAACATATTCCAATCAAAGTAAAATACATAAGTGGAGGATCCACAAGAGTTAAATCTTAATTATGTGTAATTCCTCAACACTAGAAAAATAACAAAGGAAATCTTCAATGGGTTTGGGTAATGGTTCTCTTTCCATATATACTTTGACAACACAAGTTATCCTATGAGTAAACCACAATATGGTAAATATTATGCCACCCATATCTCCACCAAACCCTACCTATTCATGATGGTCTGGCATGGGTTTTGGCTATAGTAAATTCAAACAATCACACATGCAAATAAAAAATGGGTAATTTCCATTTAACAAGTAATAAAAAAATCTATACCATAAGCAACAAGTATGAATCCAAAATAATCAACCAACATCCATATAATATACACAAATAAAAGTGATAAAAATTAGACAATTCCCTATGGATATCCTAGTCTAGATCTATATTTCTCTCACTTCAATTCCTCCTTCCTCACATATCCACCATTCAAAAATTAATACCAACATTTGAGAATATATTCAACATACTAGCCTACATACCAATATGCCCAACATGTCATTGTCCCTACATACCATTATGTCATTTACATTATATGTTTTCTTATAATTCAAATATCTTTCAAGGGTATCCATTATGCCATCTCAAGCCTTCATATCAAGTTATTTATTTTTGTAATGATGGTGTTCTAATATAGTGTGATTTGATAAAATTACAAACCTAATGAGTTGTTTTTGACGATTACAACAAAGGAATTCGAAGGTCTAAGCTGCTATCTTGGTAGGTTTAGGGATGGGAAAGTCCTGTCTACTGCATTAACACCACCCTAAGGTGGTGTTAGTTCACCTTTTTAATGGTTGTCGCTCATACAGTCGACTTAGTTTATTTTGAGATTGTTGGAGAGCTCAATAGCACCAAGGAAGCATCTGCACAAGTTCATTCTGAAAGTGTATCACGAGGTAAAGGCTCTATCCCTGATATTGTTATTCCTTTGCATGCATATCATACAACTTGTGAATGATTTGAAAGTCATACCTTGGTTGATTATTTTTTGGGTCGTATCCCATATGATACCCTTATTCGTTCTTGGGTCCAATAATTTTGGGGTCCATATGGAGTCAAAGTGGAGAATGTACAAAACCTTACCAAAGGGTATTTCCTTTTTTGCTTTTCAAACCTAGCTCAAGCACAAAAGGTTCTATCTAGGGGACCATGGACTGTCTGTAATTCTCTATTGATTTTGCAACCCTAATCTAGGGATTTCCAAATCAGTGACCAAGCTACACTGGAAGTACCAATGTGGGTTGAATTCCCCAATCTTCCTGTTCCCCTTTGGGGTTTTTTGTAGACTTTAGCTGCCCCCTTAGGTAAGTTTGTTTGTCTTGAGCCAGAAAAGATCTTCTTTGCTTGACCCACTAGAAGGATCTGTATCAAAGTTGACCTTACCAAGGATTTGTAGGAGTTTATTGATATCAAGATTGGGGACCAATCCTTTAGACAAATAGTTTCCTATATCAATTTTCCCAATACCTGTTATCAATGTCAATCTACAGCTCATAAAATTTAGGGGTGTCCTCTTATGGAGTGGAAATATAAGGTAAATCCCTCGTCCACTCCTGCGGCTCCAACTAATTGC
Organism: Wollemia nobilis; assembly: GCA_028583015.1. Classification (NCBI taxonomy): domain Eukaryota; kingdom Viridiplantae; phylum Streptophyta; class Pinopsida; order Araucariales; family Araucariaceae; genus Wollemia; species Wollemia nobilis. Next base: position 540,529 of record JAQPPZ010003615.1, on the reverse strand, counting down.
TCGAAAACACTAAAGAATAGACTATTGTTTCTAGTAGGAAAACCCATGGAGCTAAGCAATAGGAAGCTTTAGTTTTCATTGCACAACCTACCCCTACTCCTTCTCAAGACATGTAAGCTTCTACTGAAGATGTTCAAAATCCTATTGATACGTCCCCTCTAGTTTTTGGCATGCAACCCCCAATTCTGTCAATGTCTCAATCTCTTTGGTTAGGCCCTTATTTTACCTCAGTAGTGGCAGCTCTAGATAATTATTCGATAGAGGAGGTTTGGGCCTTTAATTTTCACCGCTCTCATAGCCCTGTTCGAAATGAAAAACATCAGTAGCTAATCAGTGATGTTTTCCCTGCGGTCTCCAACTCCTATGGCTCGCTTGAAGGTTTGGGTGATGTAGAGGATGTCATGGAGATCATGCATCTTAAAAAATCCCAATGATTTTATTCTCATGGAATATCCGAGGAATGACAAACCCAGTAAAAAAATATTTGGTCAGAAATGAGATGTCAAATGTTTCTCGAGTGCATGGAAGCCTTGATTTTATGTCTGCAATAAGTTAAGATTTTTTATTTCAATTTGCAATGTGCATGTGACTTTTTGTGGCCACAGAGTGCCTCTTTTTCCATGAAGCATTACTTGGGAAAAGGGAGAGCCATCACTATCCTTGCACCTCGATTATAAAAGAATGTTGTGATCTATGGTGTTGACCCATCCAATCAAGCTATCTGTATTTTGCTCGAGATTTGTAGAAAACCATTTAGGGTGGTTAATGTGTATACCTCTAACATTGCTTCTTATTGATGTGAGTTGTGGATATGGCTTACCATGAATCTACCATTTACCACTTGGGTTCTCTATGGAGATTTTAATATGGTGGAGAAAGCTTCTGACAAGGTCAGTCATGCTCCGATGCGATGGTGCTTAGGTGAAAGGGAAGCTTAGTTTTTTATGAAAAACAAGCTTCGCCTTTATGACCCTAATTCTTGCTTCTCGCCTTCTGACTTCCCTCAGGCTCTTTGGTACACCTGGTCCAATTCCAGACTACTTTTGCCAGGGTTTTGGAAATATTGGACAGAGCCATGATTTTTGAGTGTGACAACTTTTTGTTCTCCCATATTTTGCCTTCTTCACCACCATATGTGCTGAATTTTCCTTGCACTAAACTATCTGATCATTCACATATTTTATTCTCGGTGGTAAAGTTACACTTTCAACCTAGAGTGCATTCTTCATAGTTTTACCTAAATATTTCTTTTTTGCATAGCTTTAGCATGAAAGCTCATATATTCCACATTTGGAATTTTTTTCCTAGACCTGATGGTCTTTCTGGAAGGATTGAGTGGTGGAATTGCTACGAACTCTAGGTGTTGAAGTTGCAAAGCAACAAAAATAGGCTAAGTTTACCTTGTAGAGTGAGTTATCCAAAGCCTATCTCATGCTTGAAGCCTCTCCTTTCAGCTCTCTTGCTTAGTCCCAAGTTTCTTCCATTCGGCATGAGCTAAAAAAAGTTGATTTGTATGAAGCCAAGGGTGCTCAATTACATGCTCGAATGCATTGGCTCAAAGTGGGGGACAAAGTGACCAAATATTTTTCAATACCTCAGACCTCCTACCCAGTATTCTTAGTTTCAAGCCATTCAAGTTGATGGGCAGAGATTCACAAACCTTCCAGACATTGTCAAAGATTTTGTTTCACATTATCAAGGTATTTTTTCTTCTCAACCCCTTGATGATGCTAGAAGGCAAGCTCTTGTTGATTGAACCATTGTTGTCCCCAACAAGCTTTCTCTTGAGCAAATGATATTATGTGACACTCCTCTCTATTTGGAAGATTTGAAAACCGCCTTGTCACTCATGGTCAATGATAAGGCACCTGGTCTTGATGGATTCCCATGTGAATTCTACAAAAAATTCTAGGATATGCTTAGTTCTAATCTCCACAAAGTGTATCTTGAAGCCCTGCAATGTGGTTCACTGAGTTCCATAATTAACAAAGGCAATGTTAAATTTATTTATAATTGTAGATATCCTGAGCTCATCACTAATTGGAGGTCGATAACCCTACTTAATGTGAGCTATAATATTATTGGCAAAGCCCTTGCACTTAAGCTTAAATATCTCCTACCTTTGATTGTCAGACCTGAACAAACTGGCTTTGTTCATGGAAGATACATTCTTGATAATGTTCTTGTTTTTTGGGAAGGTATGGAGTGGGGAAGAAATTCTGAACAATATGCTTTATTCATTAATATTGACTTTGAGAAAGCCTATGATAATATGAAGTGGTACTTCATCACTGCATGCTTTAGGCTTTGGGCTTTGGGCCAGTGTTTGTGAGCACTATTATTATGTTATTTCAATATGCTTCAATTGTTCTTACTTTGAATAATAGTCAATCTCAATAAATTTCTCTTGGTCATTCTGTAAGACAAGGGTGCCCTCTTACTCCATCTCTTTTCATTATTGTTGCAGAGGCTTTTGGCTATTTGTTGGCCCATAATGTGGATCAAGGATTAATCAGGGGTATTGCTCTCCCTAATTCTGACTGTCAGTTGGTCAATGGTCATTTTAATGATGATTCTTTTTTAATGCTTCGAGAATATGAGCAATCCTTTTCCTCAACTATTAGTTGCTTAGAGGTGTTCTGTTTAGCCTTTGGTTCTTCTATTCAATTTAAAACAACCTTCTATTTTTGGCAATCTCAATCCTAGTTGCCATGTTGGCTACATCATTTCCAATGGACTTGGATTCAGTCGGGTGAGGTGTTTAAATTTCTTGGAATTCCTTTTGCGTTTCATGGTTCCTCTGCTCAATTATGGTAGTATGTTATTGAGAAAGTGGACAAGAAGCTTTCTTACTAGACTAGTAAGAAACTTTCTCTGGCAGGAAAATTTCATATTTGTTCTAAGGTTTTAGCCACTACCCATGTCTATTATTCATTTTGTTGGGTTCCATCCAAATCTTGTTATAAAAAGTTGGATAATCTTTTGAGAGATTTCTTGTGGGCCAAAGATGTTAAATGAGGTTTTCATCGGGTAGCCTAGAAAATTTGTTGTTTGCCCAAATATTGTGGAGGCATGGGTTTGTTTGATTATCACCTTCAAGGTTTTACCCTTTGTGCTAAATGGATCACCCGATATTTAATTGGGGATGAATCTTGGAAAGTGTTGATCAGACATTGCATTTATTTTGGTTTGCTTCAGGGGAAGAAATTTTGAAAAGGGGTGGGATTGCAATCCATTCTTACTGCCCTTCTCCTTGTTAAATTTAAAGGTTCTTTTGTCATTCAGAGTATTTGGAAAGCCTGGGAGGCCTTCAAACCCTGACTCAATTGGAAAGGGAATTTCCACAAAGCAGGTGCCTATTTGCCTTCCATGAATATTTGGTGGTCTCTGGTTATCACTTGGTAGGGCTCTCCCCTAGATCTGGTGTAGTGGGTCAGAGCGCAGAGGTTCTATAAGCATGGTATTGCTTCTATTTTTTATTTCTTCTCTCGATATACCAGGAGTTGGATACCCTGAGAAATTTTTTATAAAAATCACAATTTAAATCCTGGTGATAGAGATACTTACGAGGTGGTTATTGATAGTATTCCACTTTCTATTTGGTGCAAACTACATAAGCATTTTCAAAAACCTTGGTGGCCAGATTGGTGTTGGCCTGTGGAGCTTCATGTTTTGCAATATAAAGCTCATCTAGGTCACAAATAGCTCACTCTACAAGTTACAATGGTTGATAAGCTCACTATGATATGGGACTTAGTCTCTCTTCCCTCCCAATGGAATAAGAGGTTTCGAATTACTTGGGCTACTTATATTGAACCAAAATAGATTTTTTTTCTTGGAGCCTCTTGCACTAGGGGTTACCTGTTGGCAATAGCCTCAAGCATCTGGGTGTTCATAATACCATTTGCCCAATCTACGGATAGGTGGAAGATTTACTGTATATTTTTTTGTTTTGTGATCGGGCTCAGTCAGCTTGGCAATGGCTTCTTGAATTTTTTAGATCGTTTATGCAAGAGGATTTTACCTAGGTGCATGCTATTTTTGGGTGACCCTATTGCTTTTTCCTTCAACTTGGGTGTTTTTTAGAATATTTTTAGAATTTGTACCCTGTTTTATCTTTGGAAATCTTGAAATAGAGCTATTTTTTATCAACAAGATGTTGGGTGTGTCCTCTCTATTGCTGATAAATATGCTATATTATTTGATTACTAGTTACAGATTCAAGTACAGGTTGAAAAAGTACATGTGGAGCTATAGTACTTACATACCCTCATGGAGCATTGGAGGAATGTGCCCTGCGCTATGATTCAACATATTTAACACTATTTTGGTGGTTGTTATCTGGCTTTTTGTGGACTGTTTCTGACACTCTTTTGTACTCCTAACCATGGTGGCTAGTGTGTTGGTTTATGAGGTGTGTTAATCCCACCCACCCTTTTTTGTATGATTAGACATTATTTTATTAATATAATGGCTTTTTCATCCAAAAGATAGTGTGATTGTTTCAATTGGTGAATACTCGATAATTTCAAAAGCTGAAGTTGATAATGCTAGTTATTAAACCAACAATAAGAAGAAATGTGTGTACTTGCTATATTAGCATTAAGTAAAATAAATTTAAAAAGACAATTGAGTAAATATAGAGATTTGTACTTGCCATATAAGCAATGAAGAGAATAAATTTTAAAATAATTTAAATGTATTGTTGAGCAACAACATGCTTACAATAAATTAAGATAATTGAGTATCAAAATATATATATATATATATAAAGAGAAAAATTATTTATAAATAAATTATAATTATTTATAATGTTATAAATTATATATAAATGCATGGTCATTTGAGATATAAATTTTAACAGAAATATATATATATATATATATATATATATATATATATATATATAAACATTTGTATTTATAAGCTTCTTCACATCTTGTTCTATGTAAAAATAAGGGACATTGAAGATCTATGAATAAAGAAAACATGCAAAAATAATGTACAAAAACACATAAGAAGAAATCCATAACGTTTATGGTAAAAAATTTAAAGATAATATATATAGAAAGGAAAACAAACATTCAAACATTTTAAGAATCCCAACAATGTAGAAAGATAATCAAACACAAAAAAACGATGTTATATTTTTCGTATTATTGAGAAAACAATTCCAACACATACAGTAACAAAACTCAAAAAAAAAATATTAGGTTTCATCAGGTATGGATATTATAGTAATAAATTTTAGGTTTTTAAGTTCAAACTTTAATATATAAACTATTAAAATTGTTAATCTTATAAATATAAATAAATTTTTTACAAAATTAAGTGAAATAATATATAATATTAGAATCGCTAGACATAAATGAAAAGCTTTTAATATTTTATGCCAAAATAAATGTTTCTTTGATAATTTACATCGACTATTGCTAACATAAATTAATAATATGTATATGAAAATTTCTTACTCGTGATAATTTAGCAGTGCTCCATTTCTAATTTCAAACTAAAATATTTCTGGCCAAGGCTATAGTCCATGTATAGAAAATCAGCGTGGCAAATTAAATGAGCGCGCGGTTTAAAAAGGTTTTCGTTGGAACTGTCGGGCAATTACTGACAGACAATATCTCGCTCGCTTAAGCTCCTCCCCCAGCTATAAATAGATGTATCGCGTGCAGTATGTGGGGTAGGTATTTTTCCCACGGTCTTATGCTTTTGGGCTAAGTTTTCCACGATCAGGAATTAGGATACTCAATACAAAAGACAAAGCACCATGGCAAGAGCATCGACGAATTACAGTAATGTGCGTATAACGAAGAGCAGGTTGACAATATATTATAAATTTAATGGACCGTATGGGATGCCCGAAACCGTTTTCGTTTTTATAAACTCTGAATTCTTAGTTTCTGGACTTATCTATGAGGCCATAAGTGGTGACAATTCACGTGACGACGATTAAATTAACATAGACAAAATGGTATACTTTATCAATAATTTTGTCCATGATTACCAACCAGCATTAAATTTTAACTTATTTTGAAATGAGAAATCGTTTACTTGCATTAATAAAAAAACAGAATTTACAAGATTACAGCCCGAAGGCTACCAAAACGAAATCATATACAAACTATAAAACATCCATGAGTGAACAACAACTGTATAATAATAACAACAACCATAAACTATCCAAATGACCAACAAAAACTAAGCTGAATCTACAAATTACATCAGAAATACATAGATCTAACCAATATCAGCCACCATAACAGTAGCAATCTTCAAAATACAATCTGAGTCTTCAAAAAGAACATGCACAAGATCCGACTGTTAGCTGCCAGCATGTTTCAAATTATACTCATTAATAAAAAGCTGAAGATAATAACGGAGAATTAACACCTGTGAATAACCATTAAGCTGGAAATGCAAATCCTGAAGATGAGGAAGAACATTGGCCTTTTTTTATCTGAATTTTGCCTTAAAAGTGATCAAAAACCCAGGACACCTGAAGCAAAATTTTAAACTTCGTGAGTCTCCTTAGAGACTCAGTAAGGGTTCTCAAAGCATTTCGAAACAACTCATCATTCCTAGTACACCACAGATGCCATAAAATCTTCGTAGATAGCAATAACCAGAACATATTATAACAATGATGCAACCCAGGAATAAAGCCAAATATAACATGTTGTCTAATATGAACATTACTGATATTCCAACCATGCAGAGAAGAAAAGAACATGCCCCAAATCTCACGAGCATATAAACAGTCAAAAAATATATGATCAAAAGTATCAGGTAACCGACATAATGAACACATCAAGTAATTATTAGGTTCTTTGCATATTGGCAGCCTGTGTAACAAAAACATCCATCGAAAACATGCCTTCTTAGGCTCTAATGGACTGAACCATATGTGCTGGAAAATACTTTGACCCTGATTAACAGTAAGTAACAGCTGCCAACAATTATTAACATGTCTCAAAATATCAGAACTGTCCTGCAATAAATTATATAACATCTTGGGTTTAATACTCCTAAGTCTCGTACCATCCAACCACTTATGGGTATCATAAAATTGCTGAATATTATCAAGGAAAACATGGCTATCATATCAAAAAAAGGAATCCCTTAGTAAATAATACGTCCTCCACCAGCACTAAGACATTCCCAAGGTATGAGACAACCATTAATCAAAATATCATTAAATGTATGAATGCCTTTAGTAGCCCACTTTCTAGCTGAGCATCCAAGAATAAGCGCAAGGGGCTTATTATTATGCCAAAGGTTCCACCAAATAGAACCATATTTGAAAAGAATACAGGTATTTTGTCCAACATTATTCTCTGTAACAATCTTATCACGAACCATCTCCCAAGCCCTCCAAATACTGTGAAAGACGGCTGAGCCAGCAGGTGCAACATGAAATTTACCAAAGAGAATATCCGTAATATACAAATTCTTCCAAAACTTAGCCTTTTGCGAGACAACATTATATAAATTATGTCTGACCAAGATCTTCTATGGTTCACTGCCCTCTAAACAATTCACTATCCATTTAACAGATAAAGCAATGCCTTGTAACTTAAGATTCTTAAGACCTAATCCGCCTGTCTTCTTTTCAGCAGTACACCAATTCCAGTTAACTAAATGCCTTTTGGTCCCACCTTGACCATCCGACCAAAGAAATTTATGAATATGTTTTTGAATCACATCCACTTGATAAGCACAAAACAACCAAGTGGAAGCAAAGTAAGTGGAGTACGAAGATAGTATTTTTTGACAGATCTGAAATCTACCAGCAAAAGACAACGAAAATCTACTCCACTTACATAACTTACTAATTAATTTATTCTTTATCCAGTCCCACATGTCTTTGAGACACGGATCAATCGCAAAAGGAATGCCCAGATAGCGAACCTGTTTCGTAGGGCCACCCCATTGAATAGGAAACTTAGAGAACCAAGAAGGAGGATTCCAGTTCCAACTGAGCAAAATAGACTTAGGAAAAGATATCTTAGCACCAGATGCACTTTCAAAAATAGAAAGAACATGGAACAAGTTATTCACATTTTCCTCCTCTAAAGAGACAAAAATGTTAGTGTCGTCTGCAAATTGCACATTTATTAAGTTTTATTTAAGAATGATAGTGCCATCTCGAGATGGAACAAAAATATTCACTCTTGGAGGAAGATGATCCAAACTATTGGTAGAAAGAAGGTGTTAGATTCTAAAAGGCAGGAAAAAATTTTGCATTCCAGCTTTATCCTTGCTGAAAGGAATTTGCAGTTGTATCCTAATAATATTGATTGCCAAGAAGTTGTTGTTGCTATTAAAAATGATCTTAAACATATTCACTGGGGATAGAGGTTCAAAATTTTTCTTTCAATTTCTCAAAGATAAAGGCTTTAAAGAGAATATCAGTTGTCTTATGAATGGAGATGAGCTTACTACTGATCCTGAATTGATTAACAATTTAATATACCAATATTATAAAGACTTATTCTCTTCCGATGACTCTTCTCAAAGGAAATTGGACAGAGAATTGTGTATGAAGATTCTGCCTAAGAAACTTTCAGCCCAGCATTGTGCTGATCTGGATAAACCTATCTCTAAAGTTGAAATTTGTAAAGCGATTCAATCTATCAGCAATGATAAAGTGCTAGGTATTGATGGGTTCCCCATTGAATTTTATAAAAAGAATATTGACTGGGTTAGTGAGGATCTTCTTGATGTTTATACTGAAGCTTTTCAGTTTGGTTCTTTAGGACAGCCAATTAATACTGGTATTATCAGACTATTGCCTAAAGGTGGGGAGAAATCTCTTATTAAAAATTGGCATCCTATTACTCTGCTAAATGTTTCTTATAAAATTATAGCTAAAGTTTTGGCTTTGCGGCTCTCTACTATTTTACAAGATTTTATCAGCCCTACTCAAACAGGCTTCATTAAGGGTAGATTTATTCTTGAAAACTTGATTACTTGCTGGGAGGCTATGAGCTGGGCTAGAAGTTTCGAGTAAAATGTTGGTATTTTATTACTTGATTTTGAAAAAGCCTACGATAGAGTTGAATGAGATTTTATTTTTATGACTCTTGAAGCCTTTGGTTTTCCTCCAAAATTTTGTAAGATGATTAAAGTTCTTTTTTCTGATGTTGTCACTTATATAGACATTAATGGCTCATTTTCCAATCTTATTCATCTCCAGAGATCTATTCGACAAGGTTGTCCTTTAGCACCAGCCCTTTTTGTTATTGCCAGTGATGCTCTTTATTATATGCTCAGACATTCTGTTTATTACCCGAAGGTGCAAGGCATTATACTTCCTAATGGTGAAGACCTTAAATTCTAACTTGTTGCCCATGATGTGAATGTTTTTTCTATTTAAATATGTTTTATTATATCAATAAATAAAATGATAAATTCTTTATTAGATATTAAATCAATATGTTTTTGGGCTTTCATCTAGAAGACCCAAATAAGGGTGGTCTTATTATGTTCCTAGTTAAGAAAAAGGGCCCTTTCAAAAACTTTTGTATTTATCCTAATTAAAAAAATAACATATAATTTTTTTTATAGGAAGATAGATAACTTCATACCCTAAGCCTACTGGGTAAAGCATAGTCAAGAGAATCCCTAACCCTCGAGAGCATCGAACCAGAGTATAAAAAATTTTAATAAATAAAACAATAAGGTTTTGATAAACCAAACCACCATTGCTTATATTGTTTTTTATATCTATTATAGCATTTCATAAAGTAATTTTGTTAAAAATTTATACTAAGATGATTACTTATTCCATTTAAATTTGTCATAATCCCAAGTAAAAAATATATTTGAATAGAGTATAGAAGATAGATCTACCAATATTTTTAGAGTTTGAATTAATTTAGCTTTCTCTTTTTCTTTCTCCTTGTACTATACTATATTTTTTTTCATTTTTTAAAATTTTATAAAATTAATAATGTTATTTTATATGATATTTTTACTAATTATTTTAGATGACATAAAACATGTAACAACTCAATTTTAACCAACTTGGGAGAGAAAACATGTTTTGTCACAATGTTCACCAATGATGTTCTAGATATATTCAATAGAAGCTTTCAACCACATTCTGAGTTCCAGATCCTACAACATTAATTAAAACCATTGTTTGGTTATAGGATACGAATAAAAATATACATAATTCCTATATAGATAAAAATTAGAAAAACCTATTTTCTTACATTAAATCTAAACTTGAAAAATTGAGTAATTACTCTAAACTCTAAAATTAGGCATAAAATTAGATGGCTAAAATCCATTAGTTCCTTTGGGCAATTTTAAGAATCTTCAACTAGGAACCTTGCAAAATAAAATTTTTTCTAGGTGGTTTAAAAAATAGAGGAAATTTAGTCATTTAAAAAAAATATATAAAAAATAAATAGTAGATTCAAAAAACGTAAAAAAGTGAGAAAATAAATTTTGTTACTTACCAATGATGTTGGAAATGAGTAGTCCTTTGTGTGTTATTTCCAAATAAGCATGTCATGCTGAAAGCACGAGGATACGGAAACAAAAAGGGAAAAACTCCAAGTACGATGCAAGAACGAAACTAAACTTGATGCTACAAATTAAAAATGCGTAAAATGGAGAAAGCATAGACAAATTGGAACCCAAATGGAATGAAACAACCCTCTTCTTTTATTGATGTATTTCAAATTCGGTTACAATTCGCTTCCTCCCTTTTTAGGGGCGAGGAGCATCAAACTTGTCTCTTGGTCACATCAATGGAAAGCCATCCCTCTTCCGTGTGCCCACATGTAAGATGGGCGGACCAAACGTCGCCGCCGCTTGTGTATACGAGTGTTGATTCCTTGCTGCTCCTCCGATGTCTAGACCCTACGTTCAAAGGAACAAGAAACCGTTAGTAGCACCTGCGAATAAGACAAAGCATGCGATCCTCAAACCTACAATAAGCGGATGAGAAAATGAATTAAACTGTAACTAAAACTTATCCAAATGACATGAAAACTTGGCAAGGACATAGAAACATCACCAAGAAGGCATTGCAAAAGGAACAGTCAAGAAATTCCTCACCGATTTGAATTCGCTCCGGGGAGGGACGGATTCGACTGTAATTCGCTCCGGGGTAGAACGAATTCACCTGCAACAAAGCGCCGAAGTGATACTGCCCCAAATGTCGCATCTAGGGAGCTCCAAAAGACCTGCAAACTTGGGGTTAGCTAATTGGAGGCATTTTGGGAAGACCCAGATGGTCAGATTTCCCCAATTTGGCCTCCATCAATGGGAATTTGATGCTGCTACCTGCAAGTTAGTGAGGACAACAAAAGCGATAAAACATGATAAGATTTGATCAAAGCATTACGAAATCAGAATTACAAGCTATCTAAGCAGCATAATATGGAATGCAAAATAAACAAATGACAAAAAGAACAATCTGCCATGAATCCCCAATCGTTCCTAAAAAGGAAGATTAGGCTCGCAGCAGTGCGAGGGCGCCCGGGCGGGCCGCCCACCGTTGGAACTTGATTTCGGCACCAATCCACTTGGGATGGGTCCAAAATCTCTTGTAATGTGTTGTCGACAAATTGGGTGGGATATTGTGGCCAAATGTCGGGTTTGGTTCCGGATTTGTGCTTCCAATGACCACCCAATGACCTCTTCTCCAAAAGAGATCAAGGATGTGAAAGGCACAATTCAAAAGGGGAATAGGTGTGAAAGCAAAACGACAGCACTTCGTTGCTCCAAAATGCTCCTTCTCTGTATATTTTAGGGTGAGGAAACTCACCAATTTATAGACCTGGAGGTCTCTTGAATTGGGCATGCAGAGGCGCCACTTGGCAATCATGCCTTCCCAGGGGAGGGAGATTCCTCCCTGAATAGGGACTTCATGACTGCCCTTGTAACAGCCTCTAACGCTCGAAAATGCTCACCCACACTCCCATGCTATGAAGGAAGCGTTAAGTGGCGGATCTGAGCTGCCATTTGTCAAGATTTGACTTTTTGCCCGTCAAACCTGGAATTCGTCCCACCCTGGAGCGGATTCTGTATTCGTCCCAGGGGAGGACGGATCCCATTTTGAATTCGTCCCAGGGAGGGACGGATTCTGAGCAAAGTGCCTAGAAGGTGCCAAATTGATCTCTGACCTCCCAAAACTACTGTGAGAGTGGTTAGGACCACTGTTTAACCTCTGGGGGCTGCCCTTGGGGCTGTGTGTGTCAATGCGATCAGTGTTTGCAGTCACATAATCGGATTGGTGTTGTTTTGGTGTCTACAGATGCCCCTTTTTGGGATGCGTTGTGCATGGCGCAGCGTCGAGCAAAAATAGATAACCAAAGCACTAATGATTAGGGTTTCTTAGTAACCTAACCAACTCTTGATGCCCCAAGCATGAAAAGGGGCATGCATTCTTGAATCCTTGCTTCTGACGAGCGAAGGAACTCAGTTCAAGTGTTAACCTTTTTCGGTGAGGTGTTACTTGAGCTTGGACATTGATCAGTCATGAATAGGCAAAGGGCGCAACCTTTTGTCTGTGGTAACCTAGAGTTCATGATTCACGAATGCCAAGTGATTTGATCAGCTTGTGACTATTGCTTGTTTACTGCCCCAAGCAGGGCGTGATTGTCTTTGTCAATGATCCTTTGAATGCATGCCATTTTCCATGATTGGGTGTGTGTGTGTTGATTAGTGACTAAGTGTGACTACCCCCTCAAGCGACGAATCGATGAGGGAATGACCTTCATGAGAAAAGCGACGAGTCGCTTGACCCAAGATGACTTAGGTAAGGGTGCCGTCAGATGTTTAGCATTGAATGTGTGTGCAGTTTTCTGACATTTAGACCTATTTTTGGTGGGTGTTAACCCTTTTGGCGACGCCGTTTGGGGATGAAATTCTCGAAGATCCATCTTCCCGTGGAGCGGTCCGGCTATGGTAGCCTTCTTAGGGAGTAGGATAGTGAGGATTTGTAACCCCGACGTCGGTTTTGCATACCCGAGATGTCAAATGCAAAAGCACTTTCATCGGGCAAGCTTTATTGCTTGTTTTGGGTCATTTTGTTCATTTTTTTGTTATTTTTGAAATTTGTGTGTTGAATTCATTCCAGGGTGGGACGAATTCCTATGTAGTATTCATTCCAGGGTGGAACGAGCGCTAACTAGAGCGCTCGTTCTAGGGAGGAACGATTACAGGCTCAAAAAGCCTATTTAAAGGCCAAAACTAGGTTTTGGGCTCATTTGCACTTGCTTTTTCTGGCGATTTGGAGCTCTGAGGAGGAGGAGGTGAATCTGTGAAGCGAAGCGCTACCAAATTTCTCCCGACACCATGAGTGCACAAACCGGATCGAGCGACGGAGCCGAAGCGAGACCAGTAAGTGGTCCTCCTCGTTTATTTGCTTTATATTTTCAAGTTATTTGTTTATTTTTCTTTGTTATGCTTGAAAATGAAATCCGAGTGGAACTTTATTTTGACAAGATGTAATTAACGTCTAAAATTTGCATTCCATTTTACACTAAGGTAAACCCTAGGTAAGAGAAAATTTTTGTATTATGTGATGCTTTTGTTACACGAAAACCCTAGGAATGCAAAACCCTAGTTTTTTAGGTTTAGATTTGTTAGTTTTAAAACGTAGGTGAAAACCCTAGGCTAAAAAACTGTTATTAAAATTTTGTTTTGCTTTTTTTTGACTTTGTCAGTTTTAAACTTAGAGTACATAAACCCTAGGACTGAAATATTGTTTTTGAAAATTTTTTTTTTTTTTTTGTTGCTTTTGAGTTGTACACTTTCATGTAGTGTTGTATATTCATGTTTTTGTTGTATTTTTTTCATGATTTTTAATGTTTTGCGTTGTTTCTTGTGTAGGTTGTGAAGAGCCGGTATCGTGTGCCTACTGCTTTTGTCGAAGCACGTGGGGCGCTAACTGTGGCTGACTGGGAATGGCTTGATGCTCTTGGGCTCAAGTAGGTGACTCGACTGGAGCCTATGGTCGGGGATCGGGCCTATCTGATGGCCTTGATCAACCTGTGGGATCCCCGGACCAACACCTTCCATCTCCCAATAGGGGAGATGATAGTGACACTAGAGGACGTCTATCGAATTCTATGGATTTTGATAGATGGACTATCGATCAAGACGTCGTCGCGTGACCAGTGATAATATATGATACGGTGCTTTGGGCATGGGGAGGAGTTGGGCATAGAGAGCCTAGTGGAGAGGGCAGAGCTTGACTGCCATATTGGCGGCATTCTAGTTCGATGGTGGCTGGAGAGGGGGGTGTTGGGAGTGAGGCACGCAGTACTTATGGGCCTCATTTCCAACATGCTGCTGCCTGACTCGTCAGGTGCGAGGTTCTCATGGAACCTACTGGATGTGGTTCACCGGTTGGTTGAGTGCTCGATGGAGGCACCATTGATCATGAGGTGGGGACAGACGCTACTGGCACAGCTCTATGGGGAGTTGTACGAGGTCCACTATCAGAGGTGAAAGGGGATCAATTGTAGTTATCTGTTGGAGAGCTGGGCACTGCAAGCACATAGCGGTTGAGAGGCCATGGGGCTACCATGGATGACTCGGGGGAGATGGAGGATAAGGACATAGGCTACATGGTTGTGGTGGCGATCTGAGGAGAAGGATAGAGTCGGATGGGTAGGTGTTGTAGGGCACTATGTCGATGCCTTCGCTCGGCTTCTTCGGGGAGGTGTTCTGGTGCCCCTATCGAGACTGTCCAGCCTGCTAGGGGAGAGTGGCTCGATGGGTATGTAGGGGGATGGTTGTATTGGGTGGCATGGGACCGAGCATGAGTTCTTCCCATATATCGGGTGACATGATAGTTTGGGGTGCGCCGAGGGTTGCTGGGTGAACCCGTGGTCTATCGACTTGGGGGATGAGAGGACTCTAGATCGGCGGTCATCGTGCCACTTGGTGAGGATTCAGATAATATGATTGACATCTTAGATGTGGACGACGTTGGGACTACTACAGAGTATGACCAGTGGTGGACCCTATGGTGATGGCGAGGCGAGGGGCCACTGGGAGGTGCGGGGAGGCACCAGGTGATGACTGGGGAGCTCTTTGGAGGATGCAGAGATGGTGGAGGTGGATGGTATGGATGCGGATCTTGGGGCTTCGGATCAGTCAGAGATGCAGGACATCGCGGAGCAGATGCGAGAGGACATGGATGCAGGGTTACACACTGAGAATGCATGGTTGGAGGAGTTACTATGGAGGCATGATGAGGAGCTAGGGGATGCACTGTGAGAGAGGGATCTCCTATGGGCTCAGCTAGTGGAGCGGGAGAGCACATGGGTTGCACACCATCGGTAGGAGGGCGAGACCGACACTGCCGAGAGAGATCTCCTATGGATGTAGCTGGCGTAGCGTGATGATGTAGTCACGATGTACCATCGATGGGAGGGAGTGGTGCCAACATCGGATGGATTTGGAGGGGGAGATCATCCACCTTGGGGGGCAGGTACCTGAGCCCTCTAGAGGTGGCTCATCATGTCGGACGAGGGGTAGTGATACTGAGCAGTCAGCATCATCTCATCGTAGGTGATTGGACGAGGGGGGCTAGTGGGCATGGTGCGGGGGTGAGCAGCAGTCACCCTGAGAGGTCCCACAGGACCCACACCATGGGGGGTAGTTCCCGTCGCACCGATCCTGCGTGATCATGGTGGTCGACGCCCTAGGCTTTGGGGGTTTTTGAGTTTTTGCTTTATTTTTGTGGGGTCAGATGACCGGTTATTGTAGCCTGTGGGCCATTTTGATGATATATATACAGATGATTTTATTTGTGTTATACATGTGTCATGATTTGATGTTATGCATAATGATTGATGAATGTGTATGTATGTATGTTAATTTACATGAATGGATGCATGTGTTCTGATGAATGCAAATGTTTCTAACTTATATGAGATGCGGGTGGAAATGATGATTGTGATTTGACTTTGTGATTTTTTTTTTTGTTGGCGGTGGCACCATAGACTGTCTATAACTTATAACTGTTTGTCGTAGGCGATTGCTGCGGTGAATAGCTTTGTATGCATACATGTCTTTTCTTGTATGTTATTTTTGTATTTTTTGATGGTGAAGTAAAGCTGAAAAGATATTACAGTTGGTTTAGAATGTAGTTAGGTTTTCTGAGATTCAGATGTTTTAACTAACTAGCCAAGGCTGTACTTTTATCTGACAAGACTTTGAACAAGGTATGAATCGGACTTGTCTTTGACCAAGTTATTTCACATCCCTGTGTGTGCAATTGAGTTCGTTGATGTGGCATTTGTCAGGATACCGCCAGTGCCAGATAGGCTGTCAACCAAACCTGTACTGAGGATCACCTAATTAGCTCCACTAACTCCTTTGTTGTATTTAGTCAGATTAATCTACGGTGCAATCTAGGATACCATAAGCTAGCTCATCCACATGCAAACATTGATCTGCACACAAGTTAATGCGGCAGATATATCGTCATGCGGGAGGTTTGCCACGAGTGACCGATAGGCTATCAACCAAACCGGTACTGAGGTTTATCTCATGACCTTCTGAATGTTGAGAGTTCCAGGGATTCAAGTTCAACTCCCTTCTTTTCTTCAATTGTATTGGGATACTTGCTCTTTATAGTGATAATAATCACTGTTTATTTTTGTTATATATTTTTTTTTTTTCTTTTGAGCAAGGGATTTGGATTTCGAGTGATGAGAATCACTATTGTATGTGCCTTTTGATGTATGCACTTTGAGGGTGATGTCAAATTTTTGGAGTTTTGACATGTGCAAATTTTGATGTTTTGCAACTTTTGAGAACTTGGGATTCATGGGGAATTGGGTAGGGAGGATGCTTGTCCTTTTGCCAACTCTCAGCATTCTTTGGGGTCATTCGCACAGGGGGATGAGCAAGATAACCGTTTCGCTTATGGTGACCTGGATTGCTTTGCAGGTTTCATCTTTCGTTCACACAACTTGGGAATGTTTATGTGTTTTAATTTGTGCTGGGATGCTACGTAACAAGGTGTGATCCAAGTAAAATTCTACCTTCGTAAAAGCTATCTGACTTTGTACAGTTTCGGTTAGAAAGCTATTGGCAGCTGAATGACAAAAACTCCTGATACATTAGAAGACAACTGACTATAGTATGGCGAAAATATGGATAGCATTTTATTTTTGATGGATTGTTTATACAGTGGAGAGATATGGAATGAAGATGGACTTTGCCAAGTAATTACAGTCTATGGTGCCTTGACCTGTATGACCACAAATATGCAAATGTATGGATGCGATGCTTAATGCAGCTATTATTTTTGTGTTTTTGATGGATTGATCTTGGTGAGTATGAAAATGGGATGTAAAAAGAGATTTTTAATTTTGTGATGATTTTGAGCATGCATGGAGATGAGATGCAAGTTTTTGTTATTTTTGATGATTTTATTGTTTTTGATATTTCTTATTTTTCTTTTGACCAAGCGATTGTGGGAATCCTTGGAGCTTTTTGGGATTGACCAAGCGATTGCGGGAATCCTTGGAGCATTTTGGGATTGACCAAGCGATTGGGGAATCCTTGGAGCATTTTGGGATTGACCAAGTGATTGTGGGAATCCTTGGAGCATTTTGGGATTGACCAAGCGATTGTGGGAATCCTTGGAGCATTTTTTGGGATTGACCAAGTGATTGGGGAATCCTTGGAGCATTTTGGGATTGACCAAGCGATTGCGGGAATCCTTGGAGCATTTTGGGATTGGCTGCTTTAGATATGGAATGGTCACAAATGACTGATGTTCAAGGGTTCGAGTTCTTTGACTCCATCAAGGGAAGCTAGCCGGTACGTCCCGGGTCCTATCTTGCTATCAATTACATATGGACCTAACCAATTTGCCATGAACTTGTCCCTGAGATGGGACGACAAACTAGAGTTCTACTGGTTTTCCTTCAAGACCAAGTCACCAACCTGAAAGTCCCTCAGGTGAACTCTCATGTTGTATGCTTTCTTCAGCCGCTCTTGATAGATACGTAAATGCTCAAGAGCATTAACGCGTCGTTCATCGAGCAACGTAAGCTGGTCTAACCGGGCCTACCATGCAGTGTCATCATCGATGAACTCTTGCATTGATATGCGTAGGGAAGGAATTTCCAACTCAAGAGGCATGACAGCCTCGGAGCCATACACAAGCAAAAATGGAGTTGCCCCAGTGGGTGTCCGAATGCTAGTGCGGTAAGCCCATAGGGCAAGTGGGATCTGAATGTGCCAATCCTTATGATTGTCGATGACTATCTTTTTGAGGATGGCAACTAGCATTTTGTTTGATGCCTCTGCTTGCCCATTTGCCTACGGATAATAGGGTGTCAAAAAATTGTGCTGAATTTTGTACTTTGTGGTCAAAGCACGCACGTCTTTGTTCTTGAATGACGTCCCATTATCCGAGATTATCTTGGATGGAATACCAAAATGACATATGATGTTATGCAAAATGAACTCCACAATGCGGGGTCCAGTCGTAGAGGTTAGCGGAACCGCTTCCACCCACTTGGTGAAGTACTCTGTGGCCGTTATGATAAATGTATGATGACCTGACGATGCAGGGGAGATCTTTTCGATTAGATCTAAGCCCCACTACAAAAATGGCCAAGCCGACTGGATCGGCTGCAAGGCCTAGGAAGGTACGTGTGTCAAATTGGCATGATGTTGACACTTCACGCACTTCCTCACATATGCGCAACAATCTCGCTCTAAATATGGCCAATAGTAGCCCATGCGAAGAATGCGCTTGGCGATGGCCATACCACTGAAGTGGCCACCACACGTACCATCGTGCGCTTGGGCGATCACCCAAGTGGACTCTTGCTGGTCCAAGCATCGAAGGAGGATTCCTTCATAGCTACGATGGTACAAAATGTCTCCTAACAAGACATGCTTTGCCGCTTTCTGCTTGAATGCTCATTTGGCGGCATGCGTCAATCCAAGTGGGAGGTTACCTAGCTTGAGGTAGTCCCTTAGGGGTGAATACCAATCCTGCTGATCAGAAGCCTCGATGGTATGAATAACCAATCCCTCTTGAAGTTCATCCCTAGCAAAATTTGAGCGGGAAAGAACTTGTAAGAATAGCGTGGTGTTGCTATTAAGGGGAGTAGGGGAGAACAAGGCCCCCCAGTTGGCATGCTTCAAACAGTCATGGATTCGAGAGAACCGATCTTGAGGTGGTTCAATCTGGATCATGTGGATTCCTGGCATTAAATCAGAGCTTGCACGCTCCATCATGGATTGCGATAATGTTTTGACTTGAATGGTTGTCATATCACCAGAAAGGTCTTGCGGGATTAGTGACCCCAAAGAGGCCATAGTGTCCGCAAAATGATTCGATGACCGAGGGAGTGCCTCGATGTCGTACCATTCAAGATTTGCCAGGAATTTGTCCACAAGGGCTTTGTAGGCCTACATAACTGGGCATTTACATTGGAATACCCCTTTGACTTGATTGACGATTAACAACGAATCACCAAAGATGTTCAATCATTTAATGTTCATGGTGATTGTTGTCTGAAGACCTATGAGCAAGGCTTCATATTCTGCATTATTGTTGGTGCACGGGAAGTCTAATTTAAATGACAAGGGTATTGGAGCCCCTTGCGGTGTGAAGAATACAATTCCTGTGCCACCCCCTTGCTCACATTTAGAACCATCAAAAAATAGGGTTATGTCGGCCTGTGACTCAGGCTCATCAGAATCAGGCGATTTCGAGACATGGAAGACCCCGTCATCGGGTAGTTCTATGACCAGAGGCTGATCGTCTTCGATAGGAGCCTCTGCTAGTTGATCGGCTATGACCTGTCCTTTGATGGATTTCTGTCCAATAAACTCTATGTCAAATTCTGTCAACAACATGATCCATTTCGCCGTGCGACTACTATGATAAGTATGACTCATCATGTATCGCAATGGATTCTCCTTAGACACAACATACGTAGTGTTGCTCAGCATGTAGTGGCATAGCTTTTTGGTAGCAAACACCACTGCCAAGCAGAGTTTCTCGATGTATGCATAGTTAAGTTCATAGCTGACCAGGGTGCGGCTAAGATAGTAAGTAGCCTGCTCTTTGTGAAGTTCATTCTTCTGGGCGAGCATGGCGCCCAATGCCACCTCGCTAGCTTGAGATGTATAAGTAGAACGACACTCCTGGTCTAGGTGGTGCCAATACTGGTGGCGAAGCCAAGTATTGTTTAATGTCATCAAAGGCTGACTGGCACTCGTCATCCCAGTGAAATGCTACCCCTTTATGCAATAATTTGTTCATGGGTCGGCACTTGTCAGATAACTGCGCTATGAAGCGCTTGATCGACGCGACCTTACCCTGCAGACTTCTGAGCTGCTTGATGGTAGTTGGGGGAAGCATTTCAAGGATTGCCTTGACTTTGTTTGGGTCCACCTCGATGCCTCACTTTGAGACTATGAAACCCAAGAGTTTTCCAGATGTGACGCCAAAAATGCACTTCTTGGGATTCAATCTGACTTTATGCTCCATGAGGCGATCGAGGATCTTGCTTAAGTCACCGAGATGATTTGGGCGTAAGAGAGACTTGGCCAACAAATCATCCATGTAATCTTCCAAAGTTTTATGCATGTAATCATGGAAGATGTACGTCATGGCACGTTGGTAGGTGGCGCCAGCATTTTTAAGGCCAAAAGGCATGACCTTGTAACAAAATGTCCCCCAGGGCGTTGTGAACGCCATTTTTAGTTGGTCCTCGGGATTGATACGAATCTGATTGTATCCCGAGAAACCATCCATGAGGGATAGCATTTCATGGCCCACTGTAGCGTCTACCAATGCATCGATGCTAGGCAAGGGAAAATCATCCTTAGGACTCGCTTTGTTTAGATCACAAAAATTAGTGCATATGCGAATCCTCCCATCAGGCTTCTTGACGGGCACCATGTTGGACAGCCATGGCGGATAATCCACGTAGATGACAAACTATGCATCCAACAGTTTTTGCAATTCATCTTTGACCATCAAGGCCACTGTTGGGTGCATCTTGCATAGTTTTTGCTTAACAGGCTTGACTGTCGGATCAAGCGTTAAATTATGCGTGACTAGCTATGGATCTAGCCCCGACATATCTCTGTATGACCATGCAAAAACCTCCTTCTTCTCTTTGAGAAGGGCAATGTAGTCGGCTTGCTCTTCGGGGGATAAGCTTACCCCTAGCTTGAGAATCTATGGATTCATTGGATCTGAGCCGATGTCTACGTCAGTCATCTCCTCGACCGACATGTGGGATCCGTCCTCCAACTGGTGTGGAGTCGGGATCAAATGGATATCATTTGCTGAGTTTAGATCATCGTTAGGAACCTCGGGTCCCTCTTCAACATGGAAGATATCCTGAGTTGGCCCAGGGGTAAAATGAAGCATTTCACCAAACGGCCAGTACTCAGATGGGGATGGAGGGGAATCGACACGATCCCAGTCTATGGCATCTATGTCTAGATACAATGACTATGCCAGATCGGTCGGATTGTGGATGGGGGTGGTTAAATCAATGGAGATCATGTTGATGGAATGATTTTGGTCTCCATTACCGTAGGTGTGGTTACTCGGACATCTTGGATGCTCTTTATGCTCTGGATCTGGCTCTAGAGGGATGGGCACGAATGGATCGGCCCTATGTGCGGATAGGAAGACAGGGTCTACCCTCGACACTGATGTCACTATAGGGTCTCTGGGTGGAAGGTGTTCTTCGTATGCCCAGAGTAGCGGATCCAACACTTGGTCCCACCGCTCTGGGTCTACGTACCACTCATGCCCTGGCAGTATGTTCATCTATTCAAATATGTCATTAATCTCCAAGGGGCACCGATGCTGCATCTATCGCATGTGATTAAGATATGCCATTTTTGTTTCATCTTCATAATCACTATCGGAGATCCAAAGGCCTTCGTTGGCTCCGACTGCTTGCGGCATTAAAGGCTCACCTTGCTCAAGCAAATTTATCTGGCCCCACTGTGGTTGTTCCACTCTCTATGGGGGGACCTGATTCTCTTGACGTATCACTGGCTCGACTGGAGCCTCTAGAGGAAACATTGTCAAAATATTCTCGTGATAGTCGTCCATAGGAATCACTTGCGAGTGATTGCTATCTGATTCGAAGGGGTCATATGATGCTGGCTCATAGTCTGACTCATCCTCCGAAGATCCTTCTTGACACTATTTATATCCACCCTAAAAGTGGGTCCCCAAACTTTTGCCTCTCTCTAGCAAAGGGGAAGGGCGATTGAGGTTACCAAGGGTGGTTGTTGACCATGGGAGATAATCCCCCAATGTGTATGTTGTGTTAGGGTTGGCATATGGATCTGATGCCAATCCACCCTTGTGGCCTATCCTCAGGCCTTGCATGTCTTCGACCAAGATGTCTAAGGGCAAGGGGTGGTTGAACCCTACGCCTGACTTGTCATAAGGCATTTGGTATCTTGGTTGGCAAAGGACACGCACTCCTTGCTCATACCGGCCTAACCCGTATCCATGCCAATTGCATTGGCCAAGATATCTCAGAGCGAAGTCCGGGTTGGATAGATAGTTTACATCCTCTGCGAAAGGCTCTTCATCTTCGTCCTCTTGCATGCATGGCTCAGTGCCATGATCAAGGCCCCCATACACAAAGTTTGTCTGGTTTGGCGGGTAGCCTAGAGGAACAATTGTACCAATGGGGAGGCGAGGTCTCCCCATGTCTTGCATGGACTCTAGTGCGGGCGTTGCTACAACATTCCACACCGGATACTCCCCAGGCCCGTATTGGCCATTTCAACAGTGATTGTTGGCGACTGAGGGGGAGGGAACGGAAGCTCTTCCGGACTCCACTCCATGTCGGGTGGGCTAGGAGCCTCCACTTCCATTTTACTAGGCATCTCTTCGGTAGAGATGTTTGAGACTGATTGTGGCACCTCTTCCAGAGGTCGTGCCTCCTCCAGGGGTTTCTTCCCTTTGTCCTTCTATTTGGCCATGATAGGTGGCATCGTTGATGAAGGACCAACTGATGAAGATGGGCCTGGCTAGGGTTTTGGTGGATCTGCCTTTGGGGATGCTTGCAAAATCGGACCCTATCGAGATGGATTCAACTGGAAATCCAAATGCGTTGATGGAAGGGTCGATTGCGGCATCAGCTGCACCGCATTGCAGTATTTGAAGGGTTCTAAGTCTGCCGGGACCACATGTACCTCCCCTTCAAATGTATACTTCAGACATTGATGAGCTATTGATGGGACACACTTCATGTCCCTGATCCATGGCCGGCCCAACAAGATGTTGTAAGCCATCTCACCTTCCAAAATATGGCACAATGTAGGTATCATCTTTTGTCCTACTTGAATGGGTAGGATGATTGTGCCGACTGTCGAGCATATTGCATCGTTAAATGCTCATAGTGTATATGTGGAGGCCGTGATGTGAGATGCCGACAGCTTCAGATGTTTCAATGCCGTTGTAGTAATGATGTTACTAGACGAGCCAGTGTCTACCAACACCCTCTTATAGGGGATCCTGTTGACCCACGTGATAACGTGCAGGGGTGGATCCGCTATGTCATCAGCCACTAACTTCACTTCATCTTCTCGAAAAGTGATGACTGGCTCGGTGCATCTTTTGACATGCCCCACAAAGTTGTTGAAGGAATTCGGTTCCTGGGGCTGCAACTCGATAGCCTTCAATATCTCCATAAGAGCCTCCCGATGGGGCGTTGATTGTTGAATAAGCTCATATATGGAGAGCCTAGCCGACGTGGTCCATAGACTTTGGGTAAGTCTAGTCCGAATCATGGCCGCGGGTCTAGGCGGGGGCAGCTGCGTAGGGTTCTGTTGAGGCTGTGACGTTGATGGAACTTCTCTTGTGGCTACCGTGGGAGCAGCTCCTGGGTATTTCTTGTTCCTAGTCACTATACTTATCATCCCTACATACCCCTGCATGGGGCAATTCTGTTGCACCTCATTGATTTGAAGGGGTTTTGCCTGTGCCTCATGGGCAGGCAAGGGGTCTCTGAAAACTCCCATTTGCTGGTTGTTTGGCGCTACGGGGTTGTCTACAACCAATGTCTTGTTGTCAATCAGGTCTTGTATCAAGCCTTTGAATTTCCAACATGCATTAAGGTCATGTCCCTTTCGTCGATGGAATTTACAATACAAGTCCTCCCGATACCCCTTAGGCTTCGGTGCATTGGGATCTATGGTTTGAATCTCCGGGAGGTTGATCAAATTCGCCATTGACAAGCGGTCAAATAGGGAGTCCCTAGACTCCGTGTAGGGTGTAAACTATCGCCTAGGGCGACGCTACTGATTTTGCCCCTGTTTCTGGTTTTCTCTTTCATAATTGTTAGGGGGCACTGCCTGATAGTTAGCCTTTTGAGGCTGTATTTCTTGTGCAGGCTTAGGAACATTTATAGCAACTTGGTTGACCATGGCGGGTTTCTGTTGCGTAGTCCCTATTTTGGTGTTTTTGTTCCATTCTTTTTTCTTAGGTTTGGCGATCTCGCCATCCTGTATCTTGATCTCTTCGATGATTCTGGCTTGCGCCAGAGCCTCTTCTAAGGTGGCATATTGCTGCAGCTGCAATAGCATAGAGATCGATCTCAAACAACTTCTTGAAAACATCTGTGTAAGGTCGGACATAGGGGGAAGGTAGGGTAGCTTGGAAAGCAGAGTCCTCCACCGATTCCCGTAGGCCGCCATAGTCTCTTCCTCATACTGCTTGAGGCTGGCCAAATCACTTAGTGATGCCTTCTTCTTGGTGTTGAAGGTGAAGCGTTCGAGGAACGCATCCACTAACTGATCCAAGTTGCTGATGTTGTGCTTCGGTAATTGGGTGAACCAATCCGAGGCAGGGCCTACGAATGTGGTTATAAAGGTTCTCAACAACAAAGCATCATTGTCCTGAATGCCAAAGCATTGGCTCAGGAACCTCGTCACATGCTCTTGGGCATCCTCCTCACCTTTAAAGATTGCCAGCTGAGGCAACTTAAAGTGCTCGGGATAAGGGGGTGCAGGCATGGACGGATGCACCGGATGACTACGGAGTTGACGTAACGTGGGCTTTTGGGGCCCAGCAGCTTTGGTTTCCATAGACTCCAAATGCTCTAGCAGCACTTTATATGCATCGAAGACTTAATCTCTTCCTCTCTAACTTGCTCCCATTGTGGGTTGTGGGAGACTTGAGGCCTGTGGAGAGGTGGCCGGATAGCAACCCCTCCGCCTTGATAGGGCATTTCGGCCCGCTCTTCTTCTTGTTCATACTCCTCATAGGCTTCTTGAGGAGTCTCTGGGTGAGACCTATGACCATGAGTGGGTCCCCACGGAGGGAGCCCATCATTGTTTCGGGGAGTGGCCTCCCGTTCAGGTCTAGGAGGTCTTGGAGGCAGCGCTTGGTTAGGTCACGGGGACCTGTCTCGTACCAAGGGGTTACGCCTCTCATATGGTTCTGCCCTTTGGGTGCGAGGGGTCGAAACCCTCTTCGACATGGTGTTATGCAACAACTCATCTGTTTGGCACCTAATGCACTCTTTACTGAGGCGATATAAATGCTCTAGTTGTTGTTGATCTTGCTCAAGCTACGTAATCTGCGCTTGGTAGGTGGCATGTCTGGCGACTTCCAGGTCAATCTGTTCTACCATCTTGAGTCTCGAAGGCCTAGATGCCTCTCCTATGCACTTATCTCGGTCACGGTGATCCGAGATCTCTATAGGTCACTTCCCCCTATCGAGGTTGGCGGCATTTACTCGAGGCTCTGGCCTCGAAGGATGGTTTTGGTAAATAGCAGGTGCGGAGGCGCATTGCTCCCATGTTGTATATTGCTCTTGAGGAAGATAGGGGTCTTCCTCATTCTCCCTTTCATAAGTGTGAAAGGGGCGGGTGGAGTTGGCTCGCCCTGCCAGAGGAGCCTTGTGCTCCGGATTTGTCCTATTGTTTCTAACAGTGAGAGGAGGCAATGGAGGGATGATATAATC
Source organism: Wollemia nobilis (assembly GCA_028583015.1). Taxonomy (NCBI): domain Eukaryota; kingdom Viridiplantae; phylum Streptophyta; class Pinopsida; order Araucariales; family Araucariaceae; genus Wollemia; species Wollemia nobilis. Next base: position 514,556 of record JAQPPZ010003615.1, on the reverse strand, counting down.
TTGAGGCCTCTCCTCATGGACCCTCTACCATTCCAATGCTTCATCGCACGGTGGCCACTCATATCGAGCTTCTAAGGGAGCCCTTTTATCTATGTTGAGTGCCACGTGTAAGGACTCTTCCCGAAAGGGGCTATGACGGACGGGCGTGTCCCCCAAAGGGGTGTCCCTATAATTCCATCTTGACATGGACTGATGCGGACTCTCTTGCGGGTTAGGCCACCAAGGCGGTATGACTAAGTCCTTAGGGCTATAGCGGAGGTGACTTGTGCCCCCTTGTACACTTTCTATAGCTTTCGCCCTTGATTGGGCTTGGCTACGTGTGTACACCATGGTGGTGCTTTCCTACAAGCTATGTAGATTTTTATCTCTTTTATGATTTTTTTTTATGCTACACTAAACAGAAATGAGCACACACATACACAAACGGTGATTATCTCATTTAAATATTGAGAGTGTGTCCTAAACCTGGTTTAGTGTGTTTTTTATTTTTGTTTTTGTTTTTGAAGGTTTTTGTAAAGAACGTTTAAATGCAAATGATGGCTCTTATGACTCCCATAAATGGTCGCCCCTTCGATATACCATTGCCAGGCCGATATACCAACCTCTCTATATACCCGCCCTTACGTGAGAGAAACTGTAGGTACGTGAGAGCAGATGGTACATGGAACGTAGGCGGTACGAAAGGGGGATTGTCCTGTTTATGACACCTACCATAGAAGACTTATCCTCGCGCATTGGGAATCACCCCAACGACACTCGGTCAGCTTTCGTCAGGATTTACGTCTAGCAACAATGACAATCGGGGTAAATGGATGCAAAAATCAAGCCAAGGTGGTGATGAAATCCACCGTTGGTCTTGATCAAGGGCTGGGGTTTTACGACCAGCTCCTTGGTTTTTATGATGCCACGTGATGTGTGGGGTTCTTTTTATTTTTGCAAAATGAAACAAGCAAACAACAAAGGAGAACTACTTTCCCTAAGCAAACAAGTAATCTACAAAAAATAGAAAACTGAAAACAAAAAAAGATAGGAAAAGTTCAGAGTTCTTACCTCGCCTCTGCCCAAATCTGTTGATTCTGAGTTTCCATCCTGAAACCGCATAGACAGAAATTCATCCCAGGGAGGAACGAATTACAGTACTAAATTCATCACAGGGTCAGGCGGATTCCAATTCGTCCCTGGGAAGGACGAATTACAGACCTGTATCCGCCTCAGGCTGGAACGAACAACAGTCCCGCATCCAAAAACTCGGTACCTACAAGCAAAACCACCAAATTTTGATCAGATCTCAGATCTTAAAAATAGAGGACTAGGTCCCACCGTGATCGCCACTGAAAGCACGAGGATACGAAAACAAAAAGGGAAAAACTCCAAGTACGATGCAAGAACGAAACTAAACTTGATGCTACAAATTAAAAATGCGTAAAATGGAGAAAGCATAGACAAATTGGAACCCAAATGGAATGAAACAACCCTCTTCTTTTATTGATGTATTTCAAATTTGGTTACAATTCGCTTCCTCCCTTTTTAGGGGCGAGGAGCATCAAACTTGTCTCTTGGTCACATCAATGGAAAGCCATCCCTCTTTCGCGTGCCCACATGTAAGATGGGCGGACCAAACGTCACCACCGCTTGTGTATACGAGTGTTGATTCCTTGCTGCTCCTCCGATGTCTAGACCCTACGTTCAAAGGAACAAGAAACCGTTAGTAGCACCTGCGAATAAGACAAAGCATGCGATCCTCAAACCTACAATAAGCGGATGAGAAAATGAATTAAACTGTAACTAAAACTTATCCAAATGACATGAAAACTTGGCAAGGACATAGAAACATCACCAAGAAGGCATTGCAAAAGGAATAGTCAGGAAATTCCTCACCGATTTGAATTCACTCCGAGGAGGGACGGATTCGACTGTAATTCGCTCCGGGGTAGAACGAATTCACCTGCAACAAAGCGCCGAAGTGATACTGCCCCAAATGTCACATCTAGGGAGCTCCAAAAGACCTACAAACTTGGGGTTAGCTAATTGGAGGCATTTTGGGAAGACCCAGATGGTCAGATTTCCCCAATTTGGCCTCCATCAATGGGAATTTGATGCTGCTACCTGCAAGTTAGTGAGGACAACAAAAGCGATAAAACATGATAAGATTTGATCAAAGCATTACGAAATTAGAATTACAAGCTATCTAAGCAGCATAATATGGAATGCAAAATAAACAAATGACAAAAAGAACAATCTGCCATGAATCCCCAATCGTTCCTAAAAAGGAAGATTAGGCTCGCAGCAGTGTGGGGGCACCCAGGCGGGCCGCCCACCGTTGGAACTTGATTTCGGCACCAATCCACTTGGGATGGGTCCAAAATCTCTTGTAATGTGTTGTCAAAAAATTGGGTGGGATATTATGGCCAAATGTCGGGTTTGGTTCCGGATTTGTGCTTCCAATGACCACCCAATGACCTCTTCTCCAAAAGAGATCAAGGATGTGAAAGGCACAATTCAAAAGGGGAATAGGTGTGAAAGCAAAATGACAGCACTTCGTTGCTCCAAAATGCTCCTTCTCTGTATATTTTAGGGTGAGGAAACTCACCAATTTATAGACCTAGAGGTCTCTTGAATTGGGCATGCAGAGGCGCCACTTGGCAATCATGCCTTCCCAGGGGGAGGGAGATTCCTCCCTGAATAGGGACTTCATGACTGCCCTTGTAACAGCCTCTAACGCTCGAAAATGCTCACCCACACTCCCATGCTATGAAGGAAGCGTTAAGTGGCGGATCTGAGCTGCCATTTGTCAAGATTTGACTTTTTGCCCGTCAAACCTGGAATTCGTCCCACCCTGGAGCGGATTCTGTATTCGTCCCAGGGGAGGACGGATCCCATTTTGAATTCATCCCAGGGAGGGACGGATTCTGAGCAAAGTGCCTAGAAGGTGCCAAATTGATCTCTGACCTCCCAAAACTACTGTGAGAGTGGTTAGGACCACTGTTTAACCTCTAGGGGCTGCCCTTGGGGCTGTGTGTGTCAATGCGATCAGTGTTTGCAGTCACATAATCGGATTGGTGCTGTTTTGGTGTCTACACATGCATTGGTAGTTTCATACATGCACTCTCTTTTATAATAGATCCATTAATATTTGAAACCCAATAGGTAACACATGAAACACCTTAATGCCCTTGGCCTAGCTATTAGATCTCACTAAATTTTTGGATGGTAGAAGCATCCATCAAATTGTGAGCCCCATGGGCAATGCCAATCAAGGGGTGACCCCTACCCCTATGTTTTTGACACACATGCACTACCTTGTCATGGTGCAGTGGTTGGGTTCTCAATTTGTTTGTCATAGGTCATGGGTTTGACTCCAATGCAATAGTATAGGCATGCAAAAAGAAAACCATAATTTTTACTTTTATATCTAAAAATAAATAAGTTTACATATAATTAATAGGTGAATGAGGTTTGAGGTGTAGACCAATTAGTTCATCCAAACCCCATAAGTGGGGTGGAGGTCCAAGGTTCAAATATTGGGCCTTGCCAAACTGAATGCTTGTCCCTTTCTTGGTGCTTTCAACGACGTAAAAGATTTAAAATGATTGTGGCATGGTGGTTATAGGAGCGTACTGCGTGAATATATGTGTGGCAGCTTTTGGGGTGGATAGCGCATAATCTATGGTGGCCATAAAAGTTGGATAGCCTACCCAGATTCATGGCGGCTACCGATTCCACCATGTAAATTAAAAAAAAAAAAATAGGTGAATGACATTTAGAATTAAATAAATTATATTATTTTTTGTTGTTGTTTTTTGAATTTACATGGTGGAATCGGTAGCCGCCACAAATCTGGGCAGACTATCTGACTTTTATGGCCACCACAATATTCTACGTTGTTCACATTAAAAGACGACACACAATTCTTCATGTAGTTCACCCCTATAACCACCATACAAAAATTATTTTAAACCTTTTACACCACTGAAAGCACCAGGAAAGGGATAAACATTTATTTTGACGAGGCCCGAGATTTGAGCCTTGGGCCTCCACCTCTCTTATGGGGTTTTGGTTGAACCGATTGGTCTACACCTTAGACCTAAATAAATAAAATATATTGTTGAAAGAATACTTATACGAATAGGGTAGATACTTTTATACATATCTATGTATATGTATATTATTTATTAGCAAAAATAAATTAGACTTAGTTCCCTATATTCTTTTTAACAACTTTGAAAAGGAAAATATTTTACGTAGATATTTAATGAGAAATATAAAGAAGAATCACATTCTTAGATTTTATGACTAGTATAAGTATTGGGAATCTTATCTTTGCACTTATCATAATTGAAAAAATATAATTGTAAATTAGAGTCTAACCTTGCAACAATATTGAAACACCTAGAAATTTATTATAGAAATCCTTGATTAAATGTATTTGTTTTATTGGAAAACCATATAAGTTTCCATGCCACCGTGAATTATTCCAGTTGATGTAGTAATATAATAACCACATTGTGAAATTGATAATAGTAATAATAATAAAAATATAATAACCACATTGTGAAATTGATAATAGTAATAATAATAAAAATATAATAACCACATGTAGGTTTTGGTATTGTCATAGATAGAAATTTTTTTTAACTAAATTATGAAAACAAATGGATTTATGCAAAATATGCAATTATGAAATTAGAAATGGACTAATTAAATTGAAATATAGTTTTTAATACATTTAGAAATGTCATGAATAATAGTTTTTTTAAACCAAAACTTTGGAGTTGTATTTTTGTGTCTTGGGTAGGTTCTATATATAGTATTAGAGCCTAATTGTAATATTTGAGCCTCAATAGGTAAACCTTTTAGAGGGTGTGATAACTATTTGGGGGTACAATGAGAAGCTTATGATGGGATATGATCACATGAATTCTAAGAGTATTTTAAGAAATGCTTCTATATGGATTACATGTCCAAGGTATATATTGAAAGGTAGATCTACATTATATATATTTTTTCTTACGTAGGAAGTATATGTATGACCCATCTCATATCTTGGATTGGTTACATTTAAAGGTGAATGAGGATGATGAGGTCAATATTGAAACTCATAATATTTTGGACTAGAGAATGAAGTATCTTTGAAGGAGGTAGATTAGGTAGGTTTTAGTCTAGTGGTTGAAGAACACAAGCTTATACTAAGAGGGGGTGAACAGTATAAGATAAAACTTTTTACTTTTATTTCCAAATAAATACCATCAATTATTATTAATTGCAACAATGAAACAATGCACAAATCACCACACACATAAGAGACACAGATTTAACATGGTTCACCCAATGTGGGCTACATCCATGGAGAAAATATTTCTTATAAATTTTCTCAACAAATTTCTTAGGAACCAATTCCCTATTACAATGTTTGTGGACCTCCAATCCATAGGAGACACCAATCCCATCTGCTCTGGTTCATGGACCTCTATCCATAGGAGAAACCAATCCCCTCTATTATGGTTTGTGGACCTCTATACATAGGAGACACCAATCCCCTTTGCTCTGGTTCATGGACCTCTATCCAAAGGAGACACCAATGACCTTTGTTCTAGTTCGTGGAACTATATCCATAAGAGACACCAATGTCCTCTATTTTTATTTATGGACCTCTATCCATAGGAGACACCTATTTCCTCTAATTTGGTTTACTCCAATGTCTGCTCAATCATGTTCACAACCACTTCTCAAACTTGCTTACAACTCTACTCAAATCTTCTCATAAATTTGCTCAAACTAGCTCATAAATCTGCTCAAAAATTCTCACAACACCACTCAAACCTTCTCACAAATCTACTTAAACCTACTCATAACTCTGCTCATATCTACTCACAACTACTGCTCATCCACTCATACAAAAAATGCTCATATCTTTCCAACTCTTGCATACAAACAATGCTCATATCTTTCCCAAATATTGCATACAAATAATGCTCATATATTTCCCAAATATTGCATACAAACAATGCTCATATCTTTCCCAAATATTGCATACAAACAATGCTCATATCTTTCCCAAATATTGCATACAAACAATGCTCATATCTTTCCCAAATATTACATACAAACAATGCTCATATCTTTCCCAAATCTTGCATATAAAAAATGCTCATCTATTTCTCAAATATTGCATACAAAAAATTCTCATATCTTTCCCAAATATTGCATACAAACAATGCTCATATCTTTCCAATATTATATATAAACAATGCTCATATCTTTCCCAAATATTGCATACAAACAATGCTCATATCTTTCTCAAATATTGCATACAAACAATGCTCATATCTTTCAATGTGCTTTCCTCAACTAAAGCAATTCAGACATATTCTACCCAAAGTTCTTTTATCTTCAAGAACATATAGAAAATGATATGCATTAACAAATACCCAATATGTTCTTTACATTCATTAAGTCTGTCGCTTTCACATGTCTCGGATTTATTGCATTAAAAAAGATAGCTCTAGTCTAGCACTTGGTAATTGACCTTCTTATGTACTCACAAAATCAATCAAAATCAATGTACCAATTTGCTTCACAAATCTGATCTATAACTCTTGCACTTTTACTTCCAATTCCAATCAAAACAATGCATAAGTTTACTCCCAAATTTGACCTATAATCTTTCATCAATTTGTTCCCAATTTCAAACACAAACAATGCACATCCAATAATTCCTTATACCTCCAATCTCATGACAACAAAAATATTTCCTTCAAACAAAACCACCTTGAGAAAGGAATTAAATCACCATACCTCTAAATCTACCACAATGATGATAATCTTCTTTTGCATGTGTTTTCCAAACCTATTTTGTCAAAAATAATTTTCCTTTCTTTTGCAACTATAAAAATAGGTTAGCAAATCTCTTTTTCCCTTCTTAAATAAATTTCAAATCATTCACTCAACAACCCTTATCAAAATATAAACAATAAAGCTCTAGAAATAATTCCTTGTATCTCCCTTATTAAAACTTAATATAAAGCTTTAATACTATCAAAATAACCTCTTATTTCTTTTTTGTATAATCCACAAAATACAAATTTCAATTGCCAATGCTACACCTTATAACTCCCACTTATAATATACAAAATACAATAATCAATGTCACACCTTATAACTCCTAAATTAATCAAAAATATTTTTCATACCTTGCACAACAAAATATTTAACTACCGCAAAGGGGTTTGACCCCTAGACCTTTTCAAAGCGCAACACCTTGCCAACGTCTCCTTGACCAATTGGGCTAGCCAAGTGGGTAACACCAAAGGGGGTTGTTGCTTTATTTAAATCTCTTATGCACTTTCACCCAACAAAAACACCACGATGCCTTCCAAGCAAAAATGCACCCGACGGGATTCGACCCTCGGACTTCACACACAGTAGCAACTTAGCGCGACCTAGCCAACTGGCTGGGCTGCTCCACAGCTTGAGAATAAAAAGGAAGCACTTAGCATATAAACCTTCACTCCTTTGCAATTTCATCACATATCAAAAATACGACGCCGCTAGGAATCAAACTCTGCACTCTCTACTTTGTAGTGCCCTAACCAGGGCTAAACAACCAGTTGGGATACCCCAATGGTTGGAACCAATAAGGGACCTCTCTCTTCCTTATTCGTTGTTCCTCTCCACTTCAGATTTTTTGAATTTATGCACAAGTAGGAGATATTCGCTTTAGAAAATATTTCAATTATAGCATTCGCGTTGGTCGATCAAATGAAATATTTTGCCTCCATATATATATGCTTTGTCTTTCACTTTGGGAGGTCGGCTCATAGTCTTATGTGTGATTTTAAATTTGCTCTCCAAGTACTTTGGCACCTTTGCTTGTAACCCGACCTTATATTATAATATTTTAAATCCTTGATTTAAATATTATAATATTTATCTTTTAAACCTTTGCCCTCCTTTTATAATATTTAAAATATTTTTGTCCCAAGCCTTTAATTAAATATTTTCTTTATAATATTTAAATATGATATTTAAATATTATAATCCTTTACTTTGAGATATACCTTACCTTGAATAATTGTCCATTGTTTGCTTTGTCCAACCTTGTAAACTTCTCATCCTTGAAGAATATTTCTGCCTTGAATACCATGCACCCTTTGACATCAATGACAACTCAATATTTCCAACAATCTCCCCCTTTGTCATTGATGGCAACCCTACAAAATATTTTCTTTGACTACAAATTGGATTCCCAATCTGCTCCCCCTGACAAGTTGCTCCCCCTCACTGAATTCTCCCCCTTTGACATCAATGGCAAAGGGCTCCTTGGGGCTAAAAATAAGACACTTAGCACAACCCCCTCACCACCTCCTTTTCTTGAGGTGATCAATTATGGGATGGGAGTGAACCTACTCCCAATTTATAATGCTCTTCTTCTTTTTCAATTTTCTTTCTCCACACCTTTGTAGTCATACCCTTTTGAACATTTTGAGCATCCTTTTTCTTGCTTGTCTTTGGAAGTTCTAGAAACTTTGTTCTACACCATTTTGCTTTATGCCCAAAATTATTGCAATTGAAGCACATGATGTTGTAGTCCTTGAAAGGTGCAAATGACTTGAAATTTCTCTTGGTGAAGCCATAATCATTCTTATCATGAACCCTGCAATGTATAGCTTTATGACCAAAATTATTGCAATTGTAACAAATGATGTTGTAGTCCTTGAAAGGTGCAAATGAATTGAAGTTCCTCTTGGTGAAGCCATAATCATTCTTATCATGAACCCTACAATGTATAGCTTTATGACCAAAATGATTACATGAGAAACAATAACCTTGGAAGAAATATTCATCTTGCCTTGATCTCATGGTTCTTTCTTTGCTTTTCTTGTGATGGTCCATGTTCCTTGATGATTCTTTGTTTGCTTCCTCTTTGATACTATCACCTCTCAACACATCAACATAGGTCTTAGGCTCTTCTTCAATTCCTTTCTTTGATTCATTTATTCCTTTTGAGCTTGACTCCTCTTTTTGTTTCTCTTGACCTTCTTCAAAACCAAGTCCTATTTTTATAAATGGAGATCTATGTGCTTTGATAATATCATTCAGGATTTTTGTGCTTTTATCAAACCTGATATTTTGTTGTAGCTTTTCAACTTCCTTATTTAGAGAAACAACCTCATGTTCCAGTCTTTCACATTCCAACTCTTTTGCCTTTAATTGCTCAACCATACCTTCTTCAATTTTCCTTGCCTCTTCAAATTTAACTTTTAAGTCAATGAGATCTTGTAGAAGCTTTGTCTTTGTTTTCTCATCCTCTTGTACTTGAGCCTTCAATTTTAAGTTCTCCCTTTTTAACTCATCAAGTTCCTTTTCCATATCAATTGTGGCTTCCTCTTCATTTTTTGACTCTTTCTCTTCTTCTTGGTCTTCAATCACAAGAGCATCTTCTTTCTCTTCTTCTTGGTTTTTGACAACAAGATCATCTTCATTCTCTTCTTCTTGGTCTTTGACAATAGGAGCATATTCATTCTCTTCTTCTTGGTCTTTGATAATAGGAGCATCTTCATTCTCTTCTATGGCTTGATCGTGCCTGTTTTTCTTTTCATGATAAAATTTTCTTTCTTTCTTTTTCTTGTATTCCTTTTCTTCTTCACTGCTACTACTTCCATCTTGTGGATAATTAGCTGCATAGTGACCAAGGTTACCACAATTAAAACATTTGTGTTTTCTTAGATCCTTCTTATTTCTTCTCTCAAAGTTAGTCTCTTCTCCATTGCTTGATTCTTTACTTGATTTTGGTTATTTATTCTTTGCCTCCTTTGAAGCTTTGAAATCTACCTCTCTTTTCTATGTTTGATCTTTTTCTATCCTCATCTTATAGGCTGTGAGAATCCCATGTAGCTCATCCATGCTTAAGAAAGCATAGTTAGTCCCATCAATCAATGGTGCCTTGTTTGATGAAAACCCTTCCTGATGTGCCATGTGTGTTCTTGTAAGATCTTCCTTCAAGTTGTTAGGCTTTCACAAAGGAACCTGGATCTGATACCAATTGAAGAACATAAGCTTATACTAAGAGGGGGGTGAACAATATAAGATAAAACTTTCTACTTTTATTTCCAAAGCAATATTATCAATTATTATCAATTGCAATAATGAAACAATGCACAAATCACCACACACATAAGAGACACATATTTAACATGGTTCACCCAATGTGGGCTACATCCATAGAGAAAATATTTCTTATAAATTTTCTCAAATAAATTTCATGGGAACCAATCCCTATTACAATGTTTGTGGACTCCAATCCACAGGAGACATCAATCCCCTCTACTCTAGTTCATGGACCTCTATCCACAGGAGACCTCAATCCCCTCTGCTCTAGTTCGTGGACCTCTATCCATAGGAGACACCAATCCCATTTACTCTGGTTCATGGACCTCTATCCACAGGAGACACCAATCCCCTCTGCTCTAGTTTGTGGACCTCTATTTATAGGAGACACCAATACCCTCTATTCTAGTTCTTAGAACTCTATCCATAGGAGACACCAATCCCCTCTACTCTAGTTTACTCCAAATCCTACTCAATCCTATTCACAACCACTACTCAAACCTACTCACAACTCTACTCAAACCTTCTCACAACTTTGCTCAAACATGCTCACAACTTTGCTCAAACCTGCTCACAACTCTACTCAAACCTGCTCACAACTCTGCTCAAATTTGCTCACAACCATTGCTCATCCACTCATACAAACAATGCTCATATCTTTCCAACTCTTGCATACAAACAATGCTCATATCTTTCCTAAATCTTACATACAAACAATGCTCATATCTTTCCCAAATATTGCATACAAACAATGCTCATATCTTTCCCAAATCTTGCATACAAACAATACTCATATCTTTCCCAAATATTGCATACAAACAATGCTCATATCTTTCCCAAATCTTACATACAAATAATGCTCATATCTTTCCCAAATATCGCATACAAACAATGCTCATATCTTTCCCAAATATTGCATACAAAAAATGCTCATATATTTCCCAAATCTTGCATACAAACAATGCTCATATCTTTCCCAAATCTTACATACAAACAATGCTCATATCTTTCAATGTGCTTTTCTCAACTAAAGCAATTCAGACATATTCTACCCAAAGTTCTTTTATCTTCAAGAACATATAGAAAATGATATGCATTAACAAATACCCAATATGTTCTTTACATTCATTAAGTCTGTCGCTTTCACATGTCTCAGATTTATTGCATTCAAAAAGATAGCTCTAGTCTAGCACTTGATAATTGACCTTCTTATGTACTCACAAATTCAATCAAAATCAATGTACCAATTTGCTTCACAAATCTGATCTATAACTCTTGCACTTTTACTTCCAATTCCAATCAAAACAATGCATAAGTTTACTCCCAAATATGACCTATAATATTTCATCAATTTGTTCCCAATTTCAAACACAAACAATGCACATCCAATAATTCCTTATACCTCCAATCTCATGACAACAAAAATATTTTCTTCAAACAAAACTACCTTGAGAAAGGAATTAAATCACCATACCTCTAAATTTATCACAATGATGATAATCTTCTTTTGCATGTGTTTTCCAAACCTGTTTTATCAAAAATAATTTTCCTTTCTTTTGCAACTATAAAATAGGTTAGCAAATCTCTTTTTTCCTTCTTAAATAAATTTCAAATCATTCACTCAACAACCCTTATCAAAATATAAACAATAAAGCTCTAGAAATAATTCCTTGTATCTCCCTTATTAAAACTTAATATAAAGCTTTAATACTATCAAAATAACCTCTTATTTATTTATTTGTATAATCCACAAAATACAAATTTCAATTGCCAATGCTACACCTTATAACTCCCACTTATAATATACAAAATACAATAATCAATGTCACACCTTATAACTCCTAAATTAATCAAAAATATTTTTCATACCTTGCACAACAAAATATTTAACTATCGCAAAGGGGGTTTGACCCCTAGACCTTTCCAAAGTGCAATGCCTTGCCAACATCTCCTTGACCAGCTAGGCTAGCCAAGTGGGTAACACCAAAAGGGGGTGTTGCTTTATTTAAATCTCTTATGCACTTTCGCCCAACAAAAACACCACGATGCCTTCCAAGCAAAAATGCACCCGATGGGATTCGACCCTCGGACTTCACGCACAATAGTGACTTAGTGTAGCCTAGCCAATCAATTGGGTTGCTCCACAGCTTGAGAATGAAAAGGAAGCACTTAGCATATAAACCTTCACTCCTTCGCAATTTCATCACATATCAAAAATACAACACCGCTGGGAATCGAACTCTACACTCTCTGCTTCGTAGTGCCCTAACCAGGGCTAAACAACCAGTTGGGATACCCCGATGGTTGGAACCAATAGGGGACCTCTCTCTTCCTTATTCGTTGTTCCTCTCCACTTCAGATTTTTTGAATTTGCGCATGAGTAGGAGATATTTGCTTTAGAAAATATTTCGATTATAGCATTCACGTTGGTCGATCAAATGAAATATTTTTCCTCCATATATATATGCTTTGTCTTTCACTTTGGGAGGTTGGCTCATAGTCTTATGTGTGATTTTAAATTTTCTCTCCAAGTACTTTGGTGCCTTTGCTTGTAACCCGACCTTATATTATAATATTTTAAATCCTTGATTTAAATATTATAATATTTATCTTTTAAACCTTTGCCCTCCTTTTATAATATTTAAAATATTTTTGTCCCAAGCCTTTAATTAAATATTTTCTTTATAATATTTAAATATGACATTTAAATATTATAATTCTTTACTTTGAGATATATATTACCTTGAATAATTGTCCATTGTTTGCTTTGTCCAGCATTTTAAACTTCTCATCCTTGAAGAATATTTCTGCCTTGAATACCATGCACCCTTTGACATCAATGACAACTCAATATTTCTAACAGTGGTATTAATATAACTACCACTTTTCTACTTTGGAAGATATTTCTAGAATAAAGGAGTTGTACCCCTATCACTTTTCATATCTTCTAGGAGGAGTTTCATATAAGGGGAAAGGATGTAGTGCCCCACTCTCCCTCCTTATTAGATAGATTTTTAATTTACTTATCAATTAGGATGAGATGATGCATTGGTGCTTGAACTCTATGATATATTCTAGATAATTAATTAGTGTGATCATTGATATTGTTATATAGAGAGTGATTTTAGTTTATTTTAAAATATACCATGATATGTGATGTTGTTTTAAGATAAGAATAATTTTATAATCTAAATATGTATGAGATAAATTGTTTAGAGAAATTATAAATTGGTGGATGCATTATTATATTTCAGCATTTTAGGATCTCATGTTCTAATCCCTTTTACTTTATTGTAATAGTTTAGTTAATAATGAGTAGACACCCCTTTTGAATGTTAGGATGATCCTATATCATTAGGATTAGTTTAGTTAACTCAAATAGCTATTTTGTCTTAATTTATTTTGACTAATCCTAGAGCATTAGGGTGGGTTGAGTTATTTTTATATATTGCATTGTAAGAGAGGTGAAGGCATCTTAAAGAATTATATTATATTGGGCTTACTTATAATGGATGTTGCCCCCTCAAAGCAACTTGTGATACACTATAAAATATTAAGTGTTATTAGTAAAATTATTACTATTTGTGTTCGTTAATTAGGATTGTGCTCCATTGTAATATTATTTGTAGTTTTAGTTAATTGATGCGAGTAGAATCTTTAAAATTTCTATAAGAGGCCAATCTAGGCATGGTTTCGATATAGTAGTGAGACTTCTATTTCTATAATATTTCTAGGGCCATAGTACATATATCATGGTAATCTATTTTTATATTGTATTTCAACTTGTGACACTTATTTTTTAATATATTTTTTTGCATCCAAAGCACTTAGTATTTTCCACCCATATATTGATTAGGTTAGAATCCTTATGCTAGGGGTTTTATATTATCATCCAAGAATTCTCATTATTTTCTAAGATAGACTACTCATAAAGCATCTAATGTAGTGAGGGAAGATTTGACTCCAATATCTAGGCCCTAGATATCATTTTTATATTATTGTGGGATCTCATGTACTCATGGGTATATAGGAAGACCCTTAGAAATAGGAAAATATTTTTATCCTTAGGATGATTTCAACTATTTGCATTTTATGGAATACTAGTAAGTGGTTAACCTAAGGAAGGTAATCACATCATACCTGAAAGGTAAGCAATGTAGCAATAAGAATAATAGAATCCTTTATAGTTAGTACCTTGAAATATTAGGTTGGAAACTATCTACAAATGAGATAAATATATCTATGAGCCTACCACAAGTAATTTTGGGTATACTAAGAGAGTAATTTGAAATATGTCTAATTTTTGATCTAGGTAGAGTGCATTTTCATAGAACAAAGTTCCAAGAATAGTACAAGGTAGAAGAAATAGAGACAACCAAAATACTATAGAGTTTACAAAATTGGAAAATAGTTACACGATATAAACAACAAAGGCATAATTAGAAAATTTAAGCATTATAGTGTTTTTAAAAGGGTACTAAATTGTAGGTAAAAAATTATAGACCTAATATCTCATAAACCATGAGGAATTTGACAATTTTGAAAAAATAGATCATCCTAAAGGTGTGATAACTAATGGTCAAAGGAAACCATAAATAATTTAAAAAAACTTGAGCACTTAGAAATATTATTTTTATGCCTATCCCATTACAATCATATCATCACAATGATCATTTGAACCCAACTATGTTTTTGTTGCTAAAAAGGACAAGTTTTGGCTTTATGCATTGAAATTGCCTTATTGCATTGGTAATTTTGGTATATCACACCCACAACACATTTTAGACACTTAATATTTTGTAAAATGGATATAGGACAATGATCACAAGAAATTACTTAGAAAAAATGAGTGAAGAAGTGAAGAACATATAATAATGGAAGGATCAATTTTAAACGTTTGACTAGGACTTCTTGATTAATGAGATAAAAAAGCTAGAGACAATAGATAAAATGTAACACAACATATAAAACATGTAGATGTTCACCACCAATATCTTCAACACTATCCAAGAATTACAAGATACATTACGACAAGGTAAACACAAGCACATCCCCATAAAACCTATAAAAAATATACAAAATATTTTGGAAGTAGAACATACCTTAACCATTGCACCCCATACCACAAAATTGAGTTTACTTAATTTTGATGGTGAAGATCCTACTAATTGGATTTACCACACAAACCAATATTTTGATCCACGTAAAACTCAAGATACTCTAAAAGTACCCATAGCCCCTTTCAACCTAGAATAGGAAGAGATACAATGGTATCAGTGGTTTCACAAATCTTAGAGAACAAAACCATTGTGGGATGACTTATATGAAAACTTACTCATACAATCTAGTCCTAGTGTATATGATTATTGTACTAGAGCTTTGGCTAAGCTCAAGCAAACTCATACAGATTGAGACTACCAAACAAAATTTAAAACAATGGCAAATAAGATAGGAGGGTTAACTAATGCATTATTACAAGTTTTTTGATCAATGGATTGAAGGAATAAATCCATATAATGGTGATAATTTTCAAACCAAATAATATGATGGGTACCATTGGTTTAGCAAGGTTGGTTGAAGATAAATTGGTAGTACAAAGTCATACATATAAGTCATCTCAATTTTAAAAATTTCTAAAATCTTTGGTATCTCTATGTGTAGGAGACACAACCATCCTCATAAAATGGTTAAGTGAGATAGAGTTCAAATATTATAGAGATATAGATCTCTTTTATGATTATTATTAAAAAAATATGCCAAGTCATAAGTGCAATAGATGTTACACCTACTAGATGCTAAGTGAACCACTATCCCTCCTAGGCCTAATGAACCTAATGAAAATTTAGATGATTAACAACATGAGGATATCAATGTTGTAGAAGATACCACACTTCATATATCCTTTCAAGAAACAACAATATAACTACCTATTAGAGATGATCGTGAGGATATTTCAAAAAATATCCTCTAATCATTCTCATCAACATAGGTAGAACTCATAACTTTATTAATCCCAAGATGGAAAATAAGAAAACTACTACTTGTATCCATGCAATAGCTTTGAGGTCATGATAGCCAATGGAGGTACTCTTCCTTATAAACACAAATATCATAATGTCAAGAATACTATTGGAGAGTACAATCTAGAAACTAATATATTTTTGCTTTCATTAGGGGGATGTGACAATCTTTTGTGCTCAATGATTACACACATTATGTATTATCTTGTGGTATAATTCAAAAGTATGAATGCAATTCACAATATAAGATAAAAAATACACTCATAAAGGGGTCAATAGCTAGACCAAAAATAGTTTTCACTTCTCATTGCATGGAAAAATTACATAAAAGGAGTACTGAGTGAGTCATGGCTCAAATTTTTATAGTGTAGTATATAGAAGTTGATAAAATTGATCAATCCTTAAAATTATAAATTATCATTAATAAGAATAACCAAGTGTTTAAGGAAACTCATGGACTACCCCCATTATGTGTGTATTATCATACCACCAATCGTTCTAGGGAATCTTCCATCCAGTGTCTATCCTTACCGACGTCCTCCTATACAAAAATAAAAAAATTTTAAATTTTAACCATGAAGTATTGAAAGTAGGAATGTTTCAAACAAGCAAATTTCCATATTTTTCACCTATACTTTTGATATATAGAAACATGGATCTTGGATATTGTGTGGATATTTTTGAGCACTAAGATAAATCACAATTAACTGCAAGTTCTCAATTCTTGTTATACATGAGCTCCTGGATGAGTTACATGGGGCCCATTTTTCTCTATGTTGGATTTTAGATTAGGGTTCCACAAAATATAAATAAGGGATGAGGATGTTTCTAAGAGAATATTTCAGATACATGAGGGATATTATGAGTGTTTGATTATTCCTTTTGTATTGATACATTATCCATATATATTTCAAAATATAATGAATCATATTGTTTCCCCTTCCTCCAAAAATTCATCTCAGTGTTCTTTGATGACATTATTATTTATATCAAGACTTGGAAAGATCACTTGACTCACCTGGATAAATATATAAAGCTACTTCTAAAAAATTAGCTATATGTCAAGCATTCAAAGTACTCTCTAGCTAAAAATGAGGTTGAATATCTAGGGCACATGGTATCAAAGGAAGGATTTAATGTAGGTCATAGAAAATTGAGGATATGCAAAATTAGCCTAAGCCCAATATCCTTAAATTGCTACAAGGACTTTTGGATCACATTTTCTACTATAGTAAGTTTATAAAGAATTATGGGAATATTGTATGCCCTTTTATAGCCATGTTAAAGGATATTCATTTAGTTAGAATGAGAAAATAAAATAGGCTTTTGAATTTCTCAAGTAGGATATAAGCACCAATATTGTACTTACTATGGTTCTTTCAACCATTTACCATTGAAGATGTTGCATTAGGGAATGCAGTTGGAGTAATTCTAATATAGCAAGAGAACCACTTAGCTTTCACTAGTAAATCCATCAAAAATAAGAATTTGGGAAAATCAACATATGATAAGGAAGTGATGGCTATTCTACATGTAGTGACACATTGATGACCATATCTTGGGGGATAACATTTTTACATCAACACTAAACATCGTAGCTTGAAATAATGGTAGGAGAAATGAGTACCTTCTATTGAACAACAAATATGGGTGACCAAACTATTAGGATATGGTTATGAGATCCTCTAGAAAAATGGGAAAGACAATGTTGTAGATAATTCCCTATCATGAAAGTTTGATGATACATATACATTATGTGTATTTTTTGTACCATGTCCTAAGTGGTTTAATGATATCCCACAATAGTAAAAAAAGGATCACAATATCCAACATTTAATTCAAAATTTATTCAGAAACTCCAACAGGAACTCAACATATTATTGGTATGGCCAAACCTTGTGCTATGATAGATGCATTGTGCTTGTTATAAATTATTCTATATGCAATATGCTATTACAAGAATTACATAAATCGCCTTCAACTCAACATTCTAGGTTTTAAAAAACTTATCAATGCACAAAAAAAACTTCTTTTGAAAATTGATGAAATAGGATATTAAATGGGTTATTCAGGAATGTGATGTTTGTCAATATCATAAAGAAGAGAAACTTACATTAGATGAAATTATCTCAATTGGTTAGATTCCTTAACATTCAAGGAGGAGACCCAAGTTTAAATATTGCTAAGTGATACATAGATAATATCTAAGCTATTTTGATACCACTACATGATGATGATGTAATATGAGTGGGGCCCATTTCAATCCCATATAACCAGTTGAAAAATTGGAAACACTTATAATTCTAGGTACAATACAACCATTATCATTTCCAGTAGCAATATAGATAGAAATTTTTATGGGTTTCATTGGGAAATTACCTAATTTAGTAAACAAGTCAATTATTTTGGTTGTTGTAGATCATATCTCAAAGTATGCCCATGTTTCTCTCTTGCATATTCCTACACAACCTCCATCATTGCCCAAACATTCATTGATCATATTTTTTGACTCAATGGAATAATATTTTCTATTATCTATAATTATTACTTGACATTTACCAATAATTTTTGGAAAGAACATTTCAAGTTGCAAGGAAATCAATTGAAGATGAGCTCAACATACCACCCCAAAATGAACAACCAAACTAAAATTATCAACATGTGTTTGAAGGTTTACTTATGTTGATTTGCTTTGGAGAATCACACATAGTTGACCAAATAGATACCTGCTTGCTACTGTGACCTCAATCACCTTTCAATTTTTCTTATATATCTTGGTATTTTTATTTAATATAATGGTGGTGCAATGCAATGATAATATAGTAACCAATAGGAATCCATATGAAGTTGTATATGGCCATACATTGCCAAATTTCACTTTGTATCTTACAAGTACTTCCTATGTATAGGATGTTGGTTCTACTCTTAGAAATTGGAAGGCCCTACTTTAATCTCTCAAGGATAATCTAGCAATGACCCAAAATAAAATAAAGCAATAAGAAAATTAATATCGATATGAGTGATAATTTTATAAATGGGATTGGGTATTTATGATATTACATCCTATAAAAATATATCCTTTAAAATCAAAGGTAGTCACAAGCTTGTACCCAAATTCTATGGGCCCTATTAAGTATTACAACAAGTTGGCATAGTTTCATACAAGTTAGACATACCTCCATCTTCCAAGATACATCTCATTTTCCATGTATCTTGCTTGAAGAAAGCCTTGGGGAAGTACATTTAGGTTCATATAGCACTACTTGAATTGGATGATGAAGGCTCAATAAATATTGAATCATAGGGTATTTTAGATTGATTATCACAATAACTACATAATTAAATAATTATAGATTTTTTGGTGTAATGATGGAAATTACATCTTAAATATGCCATGTGGGAATTCCTACACTCACTCTAACAATAGTTATTTCATACATAGCTTTGAGGATAAAGATTATTTTTAAAGGATGAGGTAATGTTCGGACCTCACATCCTAATCCTTTTTACTTTATTGTAATAGTATAGTTAGTAATGAGTGAGTATATATTTTGAATGTATGGGTGACCCAAGATCATTAGAGTTAGTTTTAGATTGCTTGAGTATCTATTTTTTCTAATATCATAGTATTAGGGTAGGTCGATTCACCTTTATATATTGTATTGCAAGAGATTTTAAAGCATGCTAAAGAATTATTTTGTAATGAGCTTTCTCATAACATAGGTCATCCCCTTGAAGTGGCTTGTGATATAGTATAAAATATTTAGTGTTATTAAAATTTTTATTGCTATCTGTGTTCATTCAACATAATTGCACTTGTAAGTTTATTTGTGGTTTCAATTAATTCATGCATGTATAATACTTCACCACTTCACTAAAATTTATAATATCGATGCCTCTTATAAGCGAAATATTTTTCTAGATCGTGATGTTTTGTAGGACTAGGTAGTCAAAGGTCACCATGAGGGAGATTTTGGTGATTATAATTTATAAGACCAATGAAACTATGTCCAATTTTAAGTTGTTGGATAGTTTAAGAACTTTAGCCAAGTGAATTAAAGATATTATATATCTTAATGTAATTTTTATCTTACATTTTTGCACAATTTATTTACCATGATAAAAAAAGGTAATAATAATAACAATAATAATAATATGATGATGATGATAAAATTATTAATTAAATAAATAGGAAAGAGAGAAATGGTGGTAAGCATGGATGGAAGGTGGGTGAAATATGGAAGGGAAGTAAAGAGGAAGTGAACTAGTAGAAAATAGAGAAGATGGAGAAATTGTTGGTTTACATGGGAGTTAAGGAGAAGGGAGGTGTGTGTGAAGGGTGTTTATCTTTGTAAGGGAGAAGAGGCGGAAGTAGAGGGGGTAATTATAATTAGTAGAATATAAGTAGGCATAGAATGGCTACATAGACTAGATATGAAAGGTAGCATCCAATTTAGTACCTCTTTCTACTTAGAAAATATAATACGACTTAGGTATTTTATTTGATGATTTATTTTCCTTAAAAATGGTGTTATTTCTAAATTATGGTTTCCAATGCTTGTAAAATTATGTGTTTTCTATTATGGATTTTTTTTCTTATGGATGATATGAGGTTCCTTGTATTGTCACATTAGAGACATTATTTTTATCTATAGAAGAGGGCTCTAATACTTTATAGTTTTATGTGTATACCCCTTGTAAAAGGGATCCATTGATATTTGATTCATAATCAATGATATACAAAGTTTATAAGGACCCTTGTACTAGTTTTGGGAGATCATCACCATTTGGATGATGAAATTATCCATTGTAAGGTGATATTCCATGGAAAGTGCAATGCAAACTGAGGGGAGGTGGTGTCATCCCTCCTCCTTAGTTTAACTACATGTGCACTACCCTATCATAAAAAAAACATGCATGATGTTGTAGTTGAATGTTCAATTTGTTTATTTAAAGTCACTAGTTAAAACCTGGTAGGGTAGCCCAAGTGTGAAAAAATAAAACCATAAATTTTAATTTTATATGAAAATGATTTTTTATATATTTAATTGTCACATGACAATAATATAGAACCTAGAAATATCTTTATATTGTTGAAAAAATACTTATATACACATGCACACAAACACAAGTGTCGTGCATTCAAGAGAAGTAATATTGTTGTGATTTTTTAAGATAAAATTCATAATATTATCTATCCTAATTACCAATGACTTGAATGTATATTTATGTTTCATGAAAAAATTTTGGATTGTTGTTTTCCAAGATTTACAAAAAAAAGACCTTGTTTGTGGGAGGATTTGATTTTTTACCAATAGACAAGGTTGTTTTGTTCTCTATGATATAAACTCAAAAATAGAAAAGAAGAAAATAAAAGCATACAAGTCTTCCTAAGGTAGTTTCTCAGCATCTAATTCAAAAATTTTAGAATTGGAACAAACTTCTCTCTCTGTATTGTTGCAATTGAAACTATTATTTGGTTGTAGGAGAGGATAAATAATAAACATGATGCATATGTAGATTCACATTATAAAATCTATTTTTTTTTATTGAATATAAATTTGGAAAAACAAGTGATTAGTCTGAACTCCAAACATAGGAATAAATTTAGATTGATAAAACATATTAGTTCCCTAGGAAATTAAAATAATATTAAATCAACAACCTCTAAAAATAAAATTAGAAAGCAAATTTAGTAATTCAAATAATACACACACTTCCCAATGATATTGACCATTGGATGTCCCACACGTTTTGTCTATAGAGAAGGGTTCCAAGAATTGGTAGTTTTATGTGTACAAACCTTGTAAAAGAAAGCCATTGAGATTTAATCCCCAATAAATTATACATAAAATTCCTAAGGGTACTTCACCTAGCTATTGGAGCTTGCCATCATTTAGGTAATAAAAGCACCCATTGGAAGGTGATCCTCCATGACAAGTGTAATTCTAGCTAAGGGGAAGAGGAATGAAACCTCCCCCATAGTTTGAATGCATGTGCACTACCTTGTCATGATGCAACATGCATGGTGTATTAGTTGAGCACCTAGTTTGCTTGTTAAAATTCATCAATTCAAATTCGGTAGGGTACCACAAATGCTTAAAAATAAAACTACAAATTTTTTTTTTACATGAAAATAAAAAATTCTATATTTAAATTTCATATGAAACCAAATTAGAACTAAAAAATATATTTGTATTGTTAAATAAATCTTTGAAATAGTAATAATAATAATATAATAATAATAATAAATAAATAATACAAGACAACTTTAAAAACTATAGAAAAAATAATAGCAATTTAAAAATGTGCAAATAAAATTACCCAATAATAACAATAATAAAGATCCAAATACCATAAAATCAAATAAGCAATAATCAAATCAAATCAAATCCTTAGCCACTTAGAGAGGGAAACACATAATATGTATAGTAGACATGAATAAGACTCAATTATGAAATATGATCTCAAATACCACCCAACTCTTCCTATTTATAGACTAAATCAATCGTTAACCCTAATTCTAATGCTTAAGGGTTGACTATCTAAACCTAGGTACTAATATAATTAATAAAGATAGCCAACCTAAATATATTGGAGTCATTATAAGAATCCCCTCCCCATATAGTTTTCTCCTCAAAGTTGAAAAAACTAGAAAATGCTCTCAAACTTCTACATAGCATATTTTTCTAGAAGGTCATCCCATTTGATGAGGAGCTCTAAAATTTTTCAATACCAAATATGAAAATTTCTAAAATGCAACACTACTTTAGATTAGAGAGTGATTTACTATCCTTATTGAGTACTAGAATCTATGTCTGGGACTACATATTCTAGAAAATAATCTATTTGAGAAAATATACATGAAAGATAAGAAGGATGCTAGAAGATGGTGGAAGCTTCAACTTACATACCACTTCAACAATGTTATGAACCACCTTTTAGGGCCCCTTAAATTGAGGACCCAACTTCTAACTAGAATTGGTATTCAATGATAATTACTTGCAAGGTTGCAAACACAAAAATATCATATCTCCTACAAAATTTTTTCATTTAGAATGGTTTGAATCCTACTATCGCTTCATGTGATTTTGGGTCTAGGTCAAATTATCTTTAAGAAGGTAAAGTATAAGTCATTATTTCTATAACAAATCATCTAGCTAGGAAACATTGGAGGATCCTAGAACATAGTCTTCCATTGATGGAGGGTTTAGACCATACAATGCTTCAAATGGGATTGAGTTGAGGGATGAATAGTAAAATGTATTATACCATCATTCAGCTAATGAGAGTCAATGAATCCAATGATACTACTTGTCTTGAGTAAAAAAATAGAGTTAAGTACCTAAATATTTATTAATAATCCTTGTATGACCATACCACTAAGGGTGATAAGAAGAGGTCATACTCAAATTTGTATGACTAAGATGACTTTTTACTAAAATTTACTAATGAAGACAAAGTCATGATAACTCATAATGATTTTGGGCATACCATTTAATTTAAAAATAGAATCAAGAAATACCTTATCCACCTTACTTGCTGAATAGAGATGTTGTAATGCATAGAAATGAGAATACTTGAAAAGGTATTCTCCTACCAAAAAGATCATCATTTTCCCATTATATTTTGGGAGGCCCTTAATGAAATCTATGGATATGTGCTTAAATTGGTAGTCAAGGATAGGCAAGCATTGCAAAAATCCAGGTGATTTAATTATTTTACCTTTGTTATGTTGATACACCACATTCGACCATAAATGTCTTGACATATACTTTTAATCATTTCCTAGAAAATGATTGCTTCACTCATTGGTATGCTTTCAAAAATACCAAATATTCAACCAAAGTAGATGCATGCAATTCTTGGAATACTAAGGAAGATAAATGTGATACTTTTTGTGAACTATTCCTTTAGTATATGAGAAACAAGACTGCAATGATGATACAATCTCAATTTATTGAATGATTTGCATAGTATCCAAGTCAAAAAACCAATATTCCTAAAGTTGAGAAAGCTATTATGGAAGAGAATTATAGATAGAATTTATAACAACAACATTCGTATGTCTATGAGATAAAGCATCAACTACTATGTTGTCCTTTCCTTTCTTTCTCTAAGAAATGCTTAAGGCTACTATGGTCGGTCTTGATGATGAAATGATACCCTAAAAAATAACGCCTCCATTTCTATATGGCATATAGCATAGAAAAAATTCCCTTCTTTATAATTCAACCATCCTAGATTCTTCCTCAAAAGTTTTTTACTTTCAAAGGCTAATGGATTTTCATGCTGCATAAAAATAATTCCAATACCTCTATTGGAAGCACTAGAATCAATGACAAAAGGTTCTAAAGTTAGGAGTGGCCAAAATAGGAGTGGTAAATCTAGATTATCTGAAGGCTTTGAATGCTTTGAAAGTGGCTTCAAATAAAATAGGCACATATTTTTTAGTGAGAGTAGTGAGAGGAGTGGTAATATTGCTATAGTTATGGATAATATTTTTGCAGTGGCTTGTAAGTCCTAAAAGTACACAAAGCTATTTTAAGTACTTGGAAAGGGCAACTATTGCATAATTTTGATATTTTTATGATCTACCTTGACTCCTTGAATTACTATATGTCCCAAGTATTCTACCTCTTGGATCTCAAAGGAACATTTGTATATTTTGACAAAAAAATTCCTTTGTGATAGACGAAGAACTTTATCAACATGAACTAGATGATCCTCCGAGGACTTGTTATAAATTAAGATATAATAATAGAAAACTAGGACAAACTTACAAATAAAATGATGAGGGATAGAGTTCATAAGACTTTGGAAAGTGGAAGGAGAATTAGTGAGGCCAAAAGGCATGGCTAGGAACTCATACTAACCCTCATGTATATGAAAAGTATTTTGAGTAATATGCTCTTTCCTAACCCTAATTTGATTAAACCTAGAATGCAAGTCTATCTTTGTAAATTATCTAGCACCACGTAATTCATGCAACAAATCATTTATAACAGGGATAGAAAACTTATCTTTGATAGTGATATTATTGAAAAGACAAAAATCAAGATACATGTACCACGAATTATCCTTACATTGTAGCATCACTATTCTAGAGGAGTATGGACTAATGCTTGGATGAATATTTATGCTCAAATCACTATCATTACATTGTAGATTTCTTTCTAGAACATTTCATAAACTAGCTTCTCAATTTATAACTCTTGAGATTGAGGATAATAGTAAGGATGCAAATTAGGAGGTTGACTTCCTAGAACAAGATGAATGGCATGATTATGTGGAATTAGGAGAAATATTTATGGGATCACTAAATAAATCCTCATAGCAATTCATAATATATTATAAATATAAAGGAAGATCTAAAAGAAGTGGCTCTAAATATTGAACCTCCATGTAATTACCTTGGACAAAGAATCCACAACCACCTTTCTTCAATATTTTTCTATGATATGTGAATTAACCAACTTGGAGGGAGGGGGTTGGTTTACTTAGAGATAAATTACTATTCCATTATCTATAAAATTTACATATAATTTTATACTTAAGACCATGGTGAAATATTGAGACCACCATTATTGTATTGAATTGGGGGGTATAGGTGAGAAGATTTATGAAGTTAGAGCAATACTCCTCCACTATTCCTATTTGCTTTGTTTGCATAATATGGACCACATATGATGTGGAATATAATTTTTCAAATCTTCAAGTAAATAGATATTTTAAGTTAGTCTACAAAAAAGGGCCTCCATGTTGGTAAAGTTGCTCAAAAAATCACTTATGAGCTTGGGTTCCCAAATTAGAAGTTATTAATGAGACACAACCTACTTTAGGAACATGGTGTAGAAATATAAGGATATCCATCTTGGTTAGCCACCCTTATAGATTGACACCATCAAAGGTAGGCATGTCAATGCAAGAAAAATACACGTCATGAGGCCAACCAAGGAAATTAGAAGCACCTTGTATTGTGGAATCTATATTAGAAGAAAATCCTAGGCCATAAGCACCCATAATTAGAGGATAAACTTGGATGGCATATGGATTTGAGTGACTTCCATAGTAATTTAGAGCACTATGACTAGGTCATGGTTGTGGAAGAACACTAGTATTTGGTGCTTGATGAATTATTGAAGGTTGTCACCCCATGATTTGTTGTGGCCCTTAGACATGGGGAGGTGTAGTAGCAAATATTTGTAGGAATCTTTCAATGTTATTAAATGACATGGAAATGTAAATAATCAAATGGTCTTGATTATTCAAGGTTTTGACAATGGAATTAATCATTTATTCTTTGATAAAAAATATATGCATGTAGATTAGGTCAATATTACTAGGAAGAGGATTACCAATTGGAGGGGTAGTAGGAGGAGTGGCTGAGGGAGAGTTATTAAGAGGAGAGGAATAACCAAAGGTTTTGCAAGGAGGTGAAGGCATACCATTTAAGGAAGAAAGAAGACATGGGGTAAACCTATTGATATTAAGGGAAGTGTTGTGGTGCTTACTAGGATTTTTTATTTTGCACTTCTTTTTTCTCATAAACATCCTCTAAATGAATAGTGCACTATAATCGATCATTGAATCATGCCCTTAGATAAAAAATCCTGGTCATGGTCTCTCAGACCAAGGTGGCCCCACAAGGGGTTTTTCTATTAAAAAAAAAATTCAAATCCAATTGCCAAAAAATAAAATTTGCAATAATAAAATCCCATATTCAAATCAATGCAAATCCTTAGCCACATAGAGAGGGTAAAGTATCATAGCCACTTGGAGAAGGTAAAGTCTCATATTCATAGCAAAGATGACTAAGATACAAATATGAAAGATGATCACAACTACCACCTAACTTTTCTTATTTATAGATTAGATCAACTATTAACATTGATACTAATTCTCAAGGGAAAACTATATAAACCGAGGGCATGAGATAATAAAAATAAACATATATAATTTGGATATATTGGATCCATTCGAATAAATAATACACATAGGATATGATATTGCCATAGATCAAAAAAATTTGGAACTAAACCATGATAATAAATGGTTTTATACCACGTATTTACTTGTGTTTGTATGAAGGACTTCTTATGTTGAAATTTGGTTTTGGATGCATATAGAAATGGTATGCATAGAGTATCTATTAAAAAAAAAATTAGGGTTATATTCTTGTGTCTTGGGGAGGCACCATAGATATAAGAATATACACCATTTAAATGCCAAGGTTAATCCTATGATGAGATTCTATAGCCAAAATAATGTGAGATATAAGATTAAAGTCATGATATTTGAAACTAACAAAATTAAAAAAATATGTTTAAAACCTTATACAATCCTAATAAAAATGATGCATATACTACTACACAAAAATGACAAGAATAATTGGTGTTTCCCCACCTTAAGGGTATTATCTATCTCTCTCTCTCTTTTGTGGATTGTTATTGTGGATAATTTATTGTGGATGAATGATTTGATATTTATGCATATTGGTGTTAATAAGAATAAAGTTCTGCAACAAAAGGAGACTCTAACCTATGACCACTAAAATGTTTCTTTCCTTATATCATATTTATTGAAATTGTTAGAGGCCAATGATGCTACTATATTAGCACATCAAATGCTAACATCAAAAGTGGTTTTATAAGTAAAAATTTTTACCATGGGTTAAGAGACTATATATTTGGAGATGAAATCTATTCTTGTGACTCTAAACATCTACAAATATACTAGAATATAGCAAAAATTCCTCTGTTAATGTAGATGTAAGAAAAATGCAAAAGGATACCTTAATATTGTAAAGTTACAAATGCATGCAACAAAGGACATATTCAAATATATTTTTAACTATTTGAATGATACGATGAATATAGATAAATTCTTATTAAGATAATGAAAAGAACTCTTTTTACAAATAATTAGTATATTCTACTATTATAAATCTAACAAGCTAATATAAGACTAGTGGAGTAGAATCATTGGCGATTAAGGTTTCTAGTATTATTGCTTGATTTGATAACTATAATATATAAAATATCTGAGTCATCCTCTTAGAAAATATATGAAACAAGATTAATCATAAGATAATATGGAAAAAACGATGATAAATCAAGTTATTAATAAAAATGTTACTAAAACTTCACACTATTGTATTACAAATATAAGTCTAAAAGGGGTTAATAAATATCATCTAATGACTAAAAAATATTCGTGTGCACCTACAAAATATTGATAATAAACGTTTGAAATCATGCACTCTTTAACCCTCTAACTTTTAAATCCTTAAATCCAAAAATCTAGATCTACATAATGTTGTTGTAAGAAAAGTTAATGCAAGTATTTGCATTCAAGAGAAGTAATATTGTTGTGAGTTTTTAAGATAAAATTCATAATATCAACTATCCTAATTACTAGTTATTTGAGTGTATATTATAATATTTGTCTCATAAATCAAGACTAGGTTGTTGGTTTTCAAATTTACCTAAAAGAAGATATTTTTTTATGGGAGGATTTGCTTTGCGACCAAGGTATAAGGTTGTTTTGTTCACTATGATTGAAAATTGATTTACTTATAGATTAAAAACTTAGATGGTATACCATAGTTACCCATTAGAGGTAATGTAGAAAAAAAGATTTGTCGCATGTAGTTGATTTCCTACTTTTTTTTTTTTTATTTCGTTTTATTCAATAGTGTCTCTAATGGTAACGAAATATAGTGCAAAGAATAGGGACGGTCAGATGATAAACTAGTAAATTATTA
This sequence comes from Wollemia nobilis, assembly GCA_028583015.1. NCBI lineage: Eukaryota > Viridiplantae > Streptophyta > Pinopsida > Araucariales > Araucariaceae > Wollemia > Wollemia nobilis. The sequence goes on along the minus strand of JAQPPZ010003615.1, from coordinate 485,663 downwards.
TGAATTGGAATAGATAGTTATTTGGATTAAAGTTATAATCAATAGCATGGATGGGTCTTTAATAGATCCATCAATGCAAGTTACATGTGGCTTGTGCTAGTAACAAAATGGAAAAATAAATATGACTTCTCATTAGATTGATTGAGACTATGATGATAAAGCTTAGTGATAAAGTTATGTTACATTTAGATTTTTTGGAGGTGATTTGAATAAGCTTTGACATTATATTGTAGTTCGTGTCTTATATAACACATCTTAAATTCTTCCTTTGTGATTTAATTTGATTCAATGTAAATTGATTAGGTAGAAAATAACCTATGATTCACTATAATGTATTAAAATTTGATAAGATAAAATTTATGTATCTACACCTACAAATTTTAATATTTTCATCAATATATGAATGTATAAACAAATAGTGCATTAAATTATAAAATGAATGTATATGTACCCCCTAAATTTTTTGAGGAGATGAGTTACAGTTATTGAGGAAACATGATCACAACAACTTGTACATTAGAAGTAATGATGAAAAATGATTTATTTTGGATGAAATATGTGAGATGTGGGTAAAAAAAATTGGGAGGGTTAAAAAAAATTATTTCTTTTACTTGGAAAATGTATTTCAGTAGGGAACACTTGTCAACATAAGGGGGACAATGGATACAAAGGTCACCTATGTTAGGACAATGATACTTGGGAGCTAGCTTGTATGAGGGAAAGGTGATGGTTCATCAACCATCATGGTGATTATTAGTTTTTTAACTATGAGAGAATAATGGGATAGTTTGTAATATTATGGGATACACTATTAGATTTGGTTTGGTACCCATAGGAAAATGGAAAGGTTGTATCTCCTAACGAACCATATACCAACTGAGTACAAGATTTAGATACAAATGATCCATTGATTCAAGATAAAAGTGTGAATGGTGTTGGCTACACTAACTAGTACACCATATGCTATTAGGAATTTTTGACAATGAGGGTTACTACTTTAGTAGGGTATGTACATTCCAACAAGATTGGTCTAGGATATTATGGATACAAGCAACACCACTAATACTATCATTGATGAGGAAATGACACTAATGAAGGTGGGTAAGAGAAGTAAGGCCTAGAGTGTTTATAATGAAACTTGTACCATAAGTAGTAATCAAGGAGGTAGGTAAAATCCGAAGACTAGGAGGAATGGTTATTATTTATTTCCTAAGGGTATGGGACCTATATTAATAGGAAGACAACCTAGGTATGAAAAGTAGATTTGGCCTTGCAATTATAATTTAATTTAAGGTTTGTGGTTTAAGGTTATAGATATTTATAAAGTTTGACTTCTAAATGCATGGATAATTGTTTAGTGAAGCACTATGATGGATTCAACTACCCATAAAGTAGTTACGAATATCACACTATGGCCAAAAGGCCCATTATCCCTAATCATAATTATAGAGATACAACCAAATATTTTTAATTTGATTAGACTAATGATGCTAGGATTCCATGCCATGGAGGCCAATGCATTGGATTTTTGGCCTTTGTAATTGCTATACGTTGTTGAGTAATACCAAAGATATTCTAAGAATGATGTGCTAACTTAGAAGAGGGATCAACTAGCAGGATAGGTAGCTAGTTTACAATCCATCATAGTGATGGTGACTGCTAAACAAGATCAAGAAAGATAGGTACAAGTACAAGTTATTGCTAGTGGTCCAAGGGATTCATAATTGATGAGTTAGTTTTATGAACAAATATCTACTATGTAGAGAGATCTACATGTAGGCAATCAAATACATAATAATGTGATTATCACTTGTAGAACTTGTTTAGAATGAAGAAGAGGATGAACATTACATGATGACTTGTTATGGAGGTATATCTATAGGAAAAATAATTTCTTCTCCTCTTATGTTAGTGGATGAGGTCTAGATCTTAGACTTCTACATGCACATAGTCACATAGGATAGTCAATATACCACCAACACAAGGGGTGAAAGGGGTAGTCGTACCCTATATACAACATATGATGCATGAGGACTATGGATGCTTATTAAAAAAAATTTATAGATGATATTCTATATTTAATTGATGATATTATGTATATGATTCATAATGTGTGTGAGAGAGATATCATAGATTTATAATATTTCGATTGTATTGTGATGTGATGATTTGATTATATTATGTTGGTATGTTTTGTTTACCTACAATGTCTTGTATTAAATTATGCTTAATTTAAAATACATGCATGTAAGCTAAACCTTATTTAAAATATTTAAATAAGAAAAATTAACTTAAACAAAACAAAAATATATACTTCAATATACTTCAATTAACTTAAAAAAAAAATATTTGATACACCCCATTTTTTATATTTTATTTATGGGGATAGGATAAATTAAGATGTCTCTTGAATAATCATAAAGGACTTATATCTATCTAAATATATATGATTTACCTTAATAATATAGAGACATTATATTATAATAGTTATGCCTCAAAGGTATATTTGATATTTAGATGCACCACACAAGAATTTGTATATACAAAGTTAATTTTTTAATATGATCTTATCTATGTATTAAGTTTTGATTAAGTTGTGCACAAAGGAACTCTATGATATGCCTTGGATAATGATCCAAGGACCTATGTTGTATAACATTGGTATTTAAGTTTGGTTTAGTTGTGGCTAAAGGGAATTTAGATTTGATTTAGCTATATCACTTGGTACATTTAGATATAGTTGTTCCACATTGAAATTTAAGATAATATTTAGCACTACCTAGGGGAATTTAATATTTGTCTTGGATAATAATATGAGAAATTCTATTGTGCCATAAACTATTTTATATTTTCCTTGAACAAACTCCTAAGGACTTCTATTAATCCATAAAGAACTTTGGATTTACATTGGGAAAATACCAAAGGACTCCTATTATGCCACAAGAGAATTTGGATTTACCTTAGATTGATGTCAAAACACTAATGCTATGCTTTAAAAGGCTTTGGATTTGTCTTGTATGAGCACCCAAGGACTTTTATTGTTCTAAAAATAAATTTTGATTTACCTTTGATGAACACCCAAGGATTTTTTATGTGCTATATAGGGATTTTTATTAGTTTTATTTGTTCTATTTATGAAAATTATAATTTATATATACAATATTTACTCAAGCAAAATAATGCTTTATGTCATACGAAGGCCTAATATCTCTTGATGAGATAATGTTATGCTTCTAAGAATGTGATCTTGTTGTATATACAAATATGTGTAAATATATAACCATGTAAAAGATTAAAAGATATAAGATAAATACTTGTTAGTGGATTTTTAACCATAACACACAATAGGTTTTGTAATTACACCATAGTTATATTTTATAGATTTAAATGAGATACAATTTTAAAGATGATGGATTGGCAAGTGAATTGTGCCCTTTCCTAAAGTTAATAAAATGCAATTGAGATTAGACAAAGGATTATATTTACCCATCCATATATGCATATTGGATGGATTTTATGGGTCCACATTGATCTTAATATACACTCTATTAAGGACACCATACATTTTACATGGGTAGATAATTGATACAAATAAAAAATGATTGATTGCTAAGGTAAAATGATATTGTCATTGCCACCAAAATTGGAGAAAGATAAAGATTATAAGACTTTGCCAAATTCAATTAAATATAGATAAGATACATTGATTAGGAGTAACATGATCAACTCAATTTTGTGGTATTATTTGATAAATTTTGATTTATCTAAAGGAAATGGTTGTTTAAAAAAATTGTTTATATGAATAATTGAGAGGATAAGTATTAACTATCATCAAAATGATGTAGTATTCATCATTTAAATTCATGGTAGATATTTATTCCACCATGTAAATTAAAAAAAATCAATGGCATGCAATATTCATGATTTGAATCATTGTGAATTCCTAGATAAAATATTGGACGATAAAAATAATTAGTTTGGGCTATGAATTGTGTTTATCCAATTTCCTTTGTTTGAACAAAAATATTATTTTCAAGAATGGTTGATGACTAAGACCATCAATAGAATAAGCAATACCTAATAAAAATTCCTATTAATCCATGGTATTTATCATTTGAATCATTGTAAATGCATATATGAAAATTTTAAATGCATTTCTTAGTTCAAGAAAAGATAATTTTTAAAATATAATATTTTAGATAGAGATAAGATAATATATATATATATATATATATATATATATATATATATATATAATATCTTATCTCTATCTAAAATATTATATTTTAAAAATTATATATATATATATATATATATATATATATATATATATATATATATATATATATATATATATATATATATATATATATTTGTGTGTATGTATGTATGTATGTATCAAGGTGTGATTGTTTCTCGAAATAAGTTATCAAAGGAGGATAATGCATCATTATTTTTCCTATAATTAATCACCCTAAGACTCAACATGAGGATCTCGATTGAGACATGATTATGTTTTGTTTGTGGGGTGATCTATCATAGGAAAAAATATTTCTACTATTTTCCATTGGAACAAATCATCCCATAATGAAATTTGAATGTATTGATGATGGGGTCTACCATAAGATTCCTAGCAAAATGGATAAAGCAACTACGTAGCTAGTATTAACATATGATTATCCTTATGGATACCGTTATTGGTTGGTGATCAAAATATGATTGATAATAGTTTGTCTTTGCAAAGATAAAAGATGAAAAATAATAATTAAGACCCTAAAACATTTTTTATTCTTAATAATTTTCTACGTGATGATTACATGATAACCATTTTTACAATATAATATTATGGCAAACACAAAATATAAAACTCTCTAGTTTTATATGATGATAAAATAGGTGGTAGAAAATAAGAAATATCCACTTTTGTCAATGACTTAGTAAAATAAAAATAACTAATCCTAGCTAGCATTGTTATTCGGTTATCCTTGTGTATACCACTTACATACAAAAGAAAAATATTTTCTTCATAAAATATAAAGGATAAAATATAATGGATGGGGATTTGAGATAGTTTATATCCAATATAAGATTTAAAATAAGAGAGTGATAATCATTTACTCTTCCAAATTTACCTTTGATATACTATGTAAAAGCTCTTGGTTTGAAAATAAAATAATAAATATAACCTTTCAAATGAAAGTTAATATTAAAATTGCTCTCATCAGATATAAAAAATTCCTTTTCTCGACATAAATAAGAACAAATTGAGATGCAAGCATGTACACACATACAAAGGAGATAGATCAGGGCTTTACAACCAAATAGATTTGGAACCAAATAGATGCATAGACCTCTAGTATCTATCTATATATATGCAAGTAGAATATTACAAAGATTTATGCTAGAAGTGGAGGTTTGATTACCTATAAGACCAACCAAATATCCACATACTACTATACAAAAGGGAAATGAAGGGGAAGTTATACAACTCACTGATACAACTTGCCAATACTTTACAATGCTAAACTAAATACTATTTATAGATTATAATCAAGGATAACTTCCCTCCAAAATTTTGTAGGATGACCTAATAATCTCAACTACTTGTTTTAGGGATTCTATAAATTGAATGGGGTATTTTCTATCATTAAAGTTGATAGATGTAGGACTAAAACCACTATGCTTGACTTTAACATCTTCTTGGACTGCTCATTTAAAATAACATTGGTAGGTGGTACTTTCTCAATAATAAAATATTAATCATCTCACCTACTCTTCATGGGATCTTGTGCACCATCACTTATTCCTTACAATTTAATTGGAGTTTTCTTCATAGTTGGTGACTACCTATATATAGCTTTAAATATTGACATACTCTTGGTCTTCTCAGATCTCTATATCCACTTGTCTAAGCTTCATACTACTAGCATTTGTTGGTATTTTCTAAAACTTTCACTATTGGGTCATGGAAAAAATTCTTCATTTGTTCTTTCATCAGGCCCTTATAAATTTTTTTTGAATCTTTCCTCCCTTTCACTTCGTTGGTACTTTTCAAAAACTTAAATTATTAGATATCTTCCTCTTACTTGGGTTTCTTATATTTTTACATTTGGACTTTATATCATTCATATTCGTGATACTTTACCCTCATTCGTCTACTTGGGTATTTTACAAAATAATGATTGCCTTTGATCAAAATTTTTGTGCCCCCCATCAACTTGCCTTTGTTTTATTTTTCATCCTAGAAGTCACTCTAGGCTATGTTTTGTAGAGCTATGCAAAGCTCAATTATGCCCATGCTAAATATATAGAAGGCTGTGATATCGTGTTTATGGATGTTTGAAACTATATATTTGAATATGTACAATCAATTCATTCATAACTTCTACTTGGCCATTAGATTAAGAGTGGAAGGTTGTGGACATGGTTAACTTGGTATTCATCATGATCTATATATTGGAAAAAAAATGCTAAAAATTATACTATCCATATTTTTGGGGATCATATTTGATCCTTGTGCCTTGGGTGGCATGACCACCTACAATGTGGTCTTGCTGGGTACATCTAATGACTGCACCATTCATGGAGCAATAATACTAGAAAATTGAAGGAGTGTAGGACATGTCTCAGTTGAATGACCTATGGGTTTTTTACCAAGGACAAATCCTTGTTTGGATGTGATCTTTGGAACTTTGTTGTGTTCCTAAGATAGCCTAATTTAGTGGGGTATTGCTAGGAAAAGGGTTAGGATAAAAGTAGTAAATGACTAAAAAAAATGGTAGAAAGTAAAATTATACTAAGGAGTGTTGCTATAAAGGTCTAAGTCTCTCTGTATCATGGTGATTTGAATGAACTCATGCATCATAACTTACAATGTATAAGGAACACAATTTCACCAAACATGAATAGCTCTAAACAGGCACACACAAGAAACAAGATAGAAAGGGTAATATTCATAAATTATCATATATATAAATGTTAGATTACATACATACTAGAGGAAGAGACTCAAAAATAATTAGCTAAAATAATACAAGGCTCAAACCAGGTCATGATATAGAAGAGAATGAAGGAAAATCCCATATGAGGCTAGATACTAGGCATGGACATGATTAGCTTTTGATGCTTTACAATGAAGAAGAAAGAGGTATTGATAAGAAGGGAGAATTTCCCCTAAAAATTTTGTAGGAATTCAAAATTATTTAGTTCAAAATTGTTTGGGCTGATCAACATCAATAATGAATGATCTTCAAGATCCTAGTGATATGTAGCCATATATGTTATTGGTTGGTTGGCTTTATGGGTTTCTCATCGTTCTATCAAGCCATTTTATGCTAAAAATATTTCATAATTAGACCTCTAGGATCCTTCTTCATTAATGTCTTGGATTTGGTTTTTCCCCTTGGGATGCCTTTCATGTTGTCACTATAAATGCTCTCGCTATCACTTGGAGAAATGTGTCTAATTATGGGGTACTTGAACTAAAATCAGATCATCATCCCTTCTCTAACTTCTAATAACTATGGGTTGGTATAGTGGTTCCAGTGGTAATTAGTACTTGGCCTCCTCCATGCTCTTGATAGGTTCCTTTGATGAAAATCTTCTCTAGTGCACTCCTTAGAGGTTGTGGTTGCTATATTTAGCATTATTGGGGAATATGTCCTTTGTTAGAGACCCATACCTTACTATTTTGTTATCATCCCAATAATAACTAGGACTATCAAATTCTAAGCTCTAGTGGGTGTGTCTTTGGGCATTCTTCTCCTCTTATATTTGCTTCTCTTCCACCATCAGTTCTAGGTGGACCTTTTGGGGGGCAAGAAATATAAAAGCATAACAAAAGCTTCACAACTTAAAATATCCAATATGCTATGCTTTTGGTTACTCTTTTAGCATCAAGATCCTCTTGGATGAGTGTTAGCTTTCCTTGTCTCTTCCCCACCCAGTTACCCTGAGTCACCCCACTTTCTTCCTCCATGTATCTAGGCTTGGTTCTTAGGTATATGATGACTTGCAACCGCACTAGGGGACCAAAAAAAATAGAAGATATGGAAGGAATCCAAGCAAGAAATCCTTCCTATGTGGGGAGGAGAGAGATCCAAAAGCTAATGGGGTAAAGCCTTACCATGAGCAAAGTCCCTTTAGCTATCACTAGAGGGGATTTGGAAATCTGATTCATTGAAAATCTTATCTTAGCTATAATTAGAAAGACTTGATGAGCAATTACTAATCCTAATAGGGTTGGTATACATACATTGATCCTATTGACCTTATCCTTTTAATGTGTGCGATAATCAATTCATGTGTTGTGGGTCTAAACTCACCTGTGTCCTACAACTAGATAAAGTATAATCATTTATTATTTATATACAAGGTCCTATAGGGTTGGTAATTTAGCCTTTGAATTGGGTGCCCATCCCATACCAATATGGTTGAAGGTCTTGTTAAGACTAGGGTCCTAGACTTCAATAACCTGATGTTTCCTTCTATAGGCTAGGTTTATTTTTCCCTTGAGTTGGACCCTTAAATCTTCCTTCATTAGAGTGCCTTTAGTAACTAGGTCACCTATGGGTAACACCTCATATTTATATAGGGTCACATTTGGGAGGATGATCTCAATATTGAATTTTGTTCATTGGGCCTTTCATGCCTACCCTCTTCCTTCATATATTCTTGGCTTTAGATCGATATACCTAGGAATATAGTCCTCGATTGGTATCAAGAGGTTGATTACTAGGTCAAACACTTTGTCTAGCTATCCTACCTCTTTATTCACTAGGGCTAATTTCATTACTTTTGCCACCACTTTTGGTAATGTAGAAGTACTGATCGTGGGATCAACTAGGCAACTATTGATAAACTTACCCTTGCATATTAGAGTTATATGGAAGGTTCCTACTTCAATTTTATCATAAGCTCTACCTCATCATCCCTTGTTCTATCGAAGTCTCCTTCAGGTCTCTTTTGTATAGGAATTTTGATTGCAGTTGAGGTCCAAGTCCTTCCTCTATCAACTTGAAAGTTTTTGGGAGGACTCTAGTGTTAAAATTGATGTATACCGAAGGATTTAATGGTTATAGCCCTAGAATGCTTATGATGGGAGATGGTACTTTTTGTATGGTTAACCTAATTTTGTGAAAACATTCAAGAGATTTGGTTCTGGTTGCCCCTTCAAAGTCTAATTGAATTTAGGATCCATTGAGGGGTGATTGAAAAGTCTGGTCATTTGCTGCACATACTCTATTTTCCTATTATATGATCAGAATCTTCTCTAAGGGAATGTTTTTTTTGGTATAGATGGCCTTGTGGTGGGCTAATAGAAATTGGGCCAATACTGGGGGTATTTCTTCCCTTTGCATCCCTATCGAGGACTAAAAACTTTACTAGGGTTGATGACATTGATAAGCTCCTAGAATTAGTGGATGGTTCATGATTGAATATCCCTAAGGAGGATGTCCCTATGACTAAAAATACAAAAAACCCTAGTTTCATTGTTGCCTTCTTAGAATGAGTAGCTCCTTAGAAAGTGCTTGTACTCTTCTTCTCATCTCTTCCATTTTGTATTTAGGTATAAAACTTAGGTTTGGATGGAATGAAGAAGGAGCAACAATTTGATCTATGGGGAATATGAGGTGGAATATGATGAGTTGCTTAGCTAGCAGTAGCGGGTGCATGGAATGAGGAGATAAAAGTATTCAAGATATTAGAGTTGGCCTACCAATATGTATGAGGTTATTTTTTCTTGGATGGCTATCTAGTAGGTTTTCGACAAGGAGTTTTCTCCTTGGATTTTAATCATCATGGAAATATCTGAATTGAAAGACTTGAGATAGAAAATAAGTACCATACATGGGCGTATAATATCATCCTAGTTTCTATACCAAGTTTTTTGAATCTAGATATTAAAATCTTCCATTGCCTCTATAGGATATTGTTTGATATTCATCAGGTGCTCTAGAAATGAGGCTCTATATGCTTTCTACCTAAATATATATGCTAGCTAGACCCAATATATTATTGAATATGGGGAAGGGACATGTACCATTACTATGCTTTTATTTTTAAAGATACCACCATAAGACTCAGTGCCACATTTTGTGCAACCATATTGTGCATTACGTAAAGGACCACCAATATGATGCAGGTGTTCTAATGTGATGATTTCATCTTCTTCAATGAATTTGGGTAAGGAATTTAGAGTTATGATAAGATTTGGACCCCACATGTTAGGTGGACTTGGGTAAAATAGGGGATCTCGATCATTCCATGCCAAGAATCTATTGGATTTTAGTTGAACAACCATAATACAATTGGTGTAGGGTTATAGGATGAGGGGTGGGGCTTTGGTGTTGCTTCAACAAGCTAATGAATAGATATTTCCACCAAAATACCTATAAAAAAATTCTTATATGGAAATTTTTGGGTTATTTCTAGTGGATCTGCTAAATTTGAATGATTTGTTGACCAATGGAGTTGCTAGGTGAATGATTGTGATGCTTGAATAAGTTTATGATTGAGGCCTTCACCAAAAAATCATCTTACTAGTATGATTTCATGTCCTAATTGGTGTGCCAACATGAATTTTTAGGGACCATATCTAGTCCATATGCCCTATGTATTAAGACCATCCATAATGCAATCTTGTCAAGTGTGTCCAGTGCTTGCAACTTGCATCGAGTTCTAGTCCTAGGAGGTCCAAGAAGTGTGGGATGTGACTACTTCAAATGAAATTTAGGTTTTTTACCAAGGTTTATTCCTTATTTTGATGTAATATTTAATGCTTCACTATGTTATGAAACTAGCCTACTCTAATGTTGTCTTGCTAGGAAAAAGGATTAGGAGGAAAACCAATAAATGACTTAAAAAAGAATATGCCTAAGGGGCAATGTGCGAAAGGCCTAAGTCTCTTTGCTTCATGATGAGTTGAATGGATAAATGCATCATAACTAATAGTGTGCAAGGAATATGGTTTCCCCAATCATAAATAGCTTTGAATAGACACACATACGTTGGAAATTTTGAGTAGTTTTGTTGTCATTGATGCCAAAAGAATATTGGTTTAATTTCACCATCATTAAGGACATCAAGTGGTTTTACAAAAGCAAGAAGGTTTTGGAAAGGAATATGATATAGTATTTATTTTTAATATTATATGCCTAAAAAGGACCCAAAGTATGAATACCTAAGGAAGGAGAAGCAAGTTTAAATTAAATAATAATATTATATTATTATAATATTTCAGGCCAAATGACAAGGTGAAGAAAAAAGGTTCCAATTAAAAAGTGTAGACACCAAAATAGCACCAATCCGATTATGTGACAACAAGCGCTGATCGCATTGACACACACAACCCCTAGGGCAGCCCCCAAAGGTTAAACAGTGGTCCTAACCACTTCCAAAAGCAGTTTTAGAGGTCAAAGGTCAATTTGGCACATTTTTGGCACTTTGCTCTCTACTCGTCCCACCCCGGGATGAATACAAACTATCATTCGTCCCACCCAGGGACGAATAGCAGCATTCGCCCCAGGGTGAGGCGAATAGCAAGTTTGATCGGCAAAAAGTCAAACCTCGGCAACTCCGCCAGTTAATTGAGGCTTCATGCAATTGCGAGGAATAGCTTTTATTCAAGAAGAGAGACTTCAGTCATGAGTGTCTTTATTTTAGAAACCTCATGCAAGGAGATTCTAAATCAGGGAATTAGCTTTTCTCTAAAAATAGGAAAATTAACTCAAGTGGCGCCCTCGCATGCGCAATTCAAATAAGGAGACCCTAAGGTCTATAAATTGGTGAGTTTTCTCACCCAAATAGATACAGAGAAGGAGAATTTGAGCAACGAAGTGCTGCCAATTTACATACCTACTTGTGATTTGTGCTTTTACATCCTTAATCTCTCATTCGAAAGGGAGGTTATTGGGCGACTATTAGAAGCACGAATCCGGACCCAAAACCCAATTTTTGGCCACAAAAATTCCCAAAATTTGTCGACAACACCCCATAACCAGTTTTGGACCCATCCCAAGTGGATTGGTGCCAAAATAGTGCCTCAAACGGTGGGCGTCCTGCCCTCGGGTGCTCCCCAATCTATCATAGTCAAATTTGCCCCACCCTGGGATGAATAGAAATATGTGATATATTTCTCTAGTTTTTCTTTTGCATTTGATTCTAGATAGGTTAAATAGGTTACAGTTCAAATTTCATTTCATTCTGAGCAATATTGACCAGGTTTTTGTCATTTCCTACTTTCACTAACTTGCAGATGGCACCAGAAAAATCTGGATCCTAGAGGCAAAATTGGGGAAATATGACCATCTGGGTCTTCCCAAAACACCCCCAATTAGCTAACCCCAATTTTTTAGGTCTTTTGGAGCTTCCTAAGTAGGACATTGAAGAGGGTGCTTTCTGACAGGTTATTGTAGGTGAATTCGTCCCACCCTGGAGCGAATACAAATATGTAAGGAATTTCTAGACTGTTCTTTTTGTAGTGGTCTTCTGTTGACATATTTATGCTACTATGAAATTTTTAGGTCAATCCGAAGTCATTTCATTATCATTTTAATATTTTCATGCATTTACTGATAGTAGGCCTTGGGAAATACATGCTTCATTCCGTCCGTAGGTGCTACTAATATTTTCTGTTTCTTTGAACGTAGGTTTCCGATAGCAGAGGAGAAGGAAAGAGCAAAGAATCATATACGCAAGTGGCGGCGACATTTTGGTCCGCCCATCTTACATGTGGGCACGCGGAAGAAGGATTGTCATCCATGGATGTTGTGACAAGAAACACATTTGACACTCCTATCCCCTAAAAAGGAAGGAGACATATTGTAACACATTTTGAAAAGCATATCAATAAAGAGATTACCATATTTCATATTGCTTTTATCTTGTGTCAATTTGCATATGTTCTTTCTTGTTCTTTCTTGTGGCATATTCCTTTTTGTTTCCGTATCCTCGTGCTTTCAGTGGCGATCACGGTGGGACCTCTGTCCCTTGATTTTTAAGATTAAAATTCTGATTAAAGTTGCTTGTTTTGTTGCTTACAGGTACCAAGTTTCAAATGCTAGACTATTTTAGAGCATAAATTCAGAGACATTCGATTTAGGCAGAGAAGAGGTAGGGGTTTTAAACACCCTCTGTCAATTTTCTATTTTCTATTTTTTGTTCTCTGATTTTTGCTTGCATAGGAGAGTTTAGAGGCTTGCTTGTTTCAATTTTGCAACTTAAAAATAACCCCACACACCACGTGGTATTTTAAACACAAGGAGTTGGTCGTAAAACCCCAACCCTTGAGCAAGACCAAAGGTGGATCTCATTATCACTTTGGCTTGAGATATTGCATACATTACCCCGATCGCGACTGTTGCTAGACGTAAATCCTAACGAAAGCTGACCAAGTGTAGCTTGGGGTGATTCCAAGTGCATGAGGATAAGTCTTCTATGGTAGGTGTCATAAACAGAGTGATTCCCCTTTCGTACCGCCTATGTTCCACGTATCATCTGCTCTCACGTACCTATAGTCTCCCTCACGTAAGGGCGGGTATATAGAGAGGTTGGTATATCGGTCCAGCAATGGTATATTGAAGGGGCGACCATTTTGGGAGTCATAAGAGCCTTCATAATTGCATTTAAATGGTTTTCACAAAAAGCTTTCAAAAACAAACAACAAAACACACTAAACCAGATTTTAGGGCACACTTTTAAATCTTTAAACGAGATAATCATTGCATTGATTGTGTGTTTTCTTTCTGTTTAAGTGTAGCATAGAAAATCCTAAAAGAGATAAAAAATCTACTCATCTTTAGGAGCACATCACCATGGTGTTCACTCGTAGCCGAGCCCAATCATGGGCAAGTGTTGTAGAAAGTGCACCAAGGGGGACAAGTCACCTCCGATATAGTCCTGAGGACTTAGCCATCCCGCCTTGGTGGCAAGGCACCCAAGAGAGTCCCCATCATGCCATAACAGAATAGGACTATAGAGGCACCCCTTTGAGAGGCACCTCTTGGAGAGGTAGCCCCACTCAGCATAGGCCCTTTCATGAGGATAACCTACACGTAGATCTCAACACAGACACTAGACCTCCCTTAGAAGTTCGTTATGGGTGGCCTAGTGATGAAGCGTTGTGTACTGCTCTAGAGCAACAGAGGGTCCAGAAGGAGAGGCCACTAGATTTTGTCATCCCTCTTCTACCTCGCATTACTATTAGAGACACTAGGCAATATCCAGAGTATCAGGCTCTCCAAGCGGGGCAAGACAATTCTGCCCGCACCTTTTACCCATATGAAAGAGAGTACGAGGGAGATCACTATGTTCCTCAAGAGCAGTACACAGCATGGGAGCGATGTACCTCCACACCTGCCTTGTATCAGGATCACCCATTAAGGCCAGAGCCTCAAGTGAATGTCGCTAACCTCGATAGAGGGAAGCAGCCCATAGGGATCTCGGATCACCATGATCGAGACAGACATGTAGGGGAGGCATCTAGGCTTCCTAAACAAGAGATGACAAAACAAATTGACTTGGCAATTGCCAAACATGCCTCCCGCCAAGCGCAAATCGCACAGCTTAGGCAAGATCAAGAACAGTTAGAGCATCTTTGTCGGCTTAACAAAGAGCGCATTCAGCGTCAGACAACCGAATTGCTTCATAACAATGTGCCTGCGAAGGCTCCAATCCCTCGCATGCATAAAGAAGAAGTGTATGAGAGGCAAGACCCCTTGGTACGAGGGAGGTCCACGTGACCTTATCAAGCACTTCCTCCGAGACCTCCTAGACCTGAGCGGGAGGCCACTCCCAGAAACAATGATGGGCACCCTCCGCGGGCACCCACCTATGCTTATAGAACTCGACCAGCCACTCCTCAAGAAGCCTATGAGGAGTATGAACAAGAAGAAGAGCGGGCTGAAACACTCTATCAAGGCAGAGGGGGTGCTGGCCAGCTACCTCTCAATAGGCCTCGAGTTCCCCATAATCCACAATGGGAGCAAACTAAGGAGGAAGAAATTAAATCCTCTGATGCATATAAAGTGTTGTTAGAGCACTTAGAATCTATGGAGATCAAGACTTCTGGGCCCCAAAAGCCTACTTTACGCCAACTCCATAGTCATCCTGTGCATCCGTCAGTGTCGGCACCTCCATACCCCGAACACTTTAAGCTGCCCCAGTTGGCACTCTTTAGAGGGGAGGAAGATGCCCAAGAGCATGTGACTCGATTCCTGAGCCAATGCTTTGGCATTCAGGACAATGATGCTTTGCTATTAAGAACATTTATAACCACATTCGTAGGCCCTGCCTCGGATTGGTTTACTCAATTACCAAAGCACAACATCTGTAACTTAGATCAGCTAGTGGACGCGTTCCTAGAACGTTTCGCTTTCAACACAAAGAAAAAGGCATCACTAAGCGATCTAGCTAGCCTCAAGAAGTATGAGGAGGAATCTATGGTGGCATATGGGAACCGATGGAGGACGTTGCTTTCAAAGCTACCCTACCTCCCTCCTATGTCTAACTTGACCCAAATGTTCTCCAAAAGCTATTTGAGATCAATCTCCATGCTATTGCAGCTACAGCAATATGCCAGTTTAGAAGAAGCACTGGCGCAAGCCAGAATCATCGAGGAGATTAAGATACAGGATGGCGAGATCACCAAACCTAAGAAGAAATAATGGACAAAGAACACTAAACCAGGGACCATGCAACCGAAACCTGCTATGGTTAATCAGGTTGCCATCAACGTCCCTAAGCCAGCACAAGCAACACAACCTCAAAAGGCTAACTATCAGGTGGTGCCTCCTAACAACTATGAGAGAGAAAACCAAAGGCAGGAGCAAAATCAGCAGCATCGCCCTAGGCGACAATTTACTCCTTACACAGAGTCCAGGGATTCTCTGTTTGACCGCTTGTCAGCGATGAACTTGATCAACCTTCCAGAGATTCAAACTATAGACCCCAATGCACCGAAGCCTAAGGGGTACAGAGAGGATTTGTACTTTCGGTTCCACAAGCATAAGGGACATGATCTTAACGCATGTTGGAAGTTCAAAGGTTTGGTACAAGATCTCATTGACGACAAGACATTGGCGATGGACAACCCCGTAGCGCCAAACAACCAACATATGGGAGTATTCAGAGACCCCTTGCCTGCCCATGAGGCACCGACAAAACCTCTTCAAGTTAATGAGGTGCAACAGAATTGTCCTATGCAGGGATATGTAGGGATGATAAGCATAGTGACTAGGAACAAGAGATACCCAGGAGCTGCCCCCGCGACAGCCACAAGAGAGGTTCCATCGACGTCACAACCGCAACAACCCCCTATGCAACTTCCCCTACCTAGACCGGTGGCTACGATTTGGACTAGACTTACCCAAAGTCTAAGGACCACGTCGGCTAGGCTCTCCATATATGAGCTAATTCAACAATCAGCACCCCATCGAGAAGCTCTAATGGAGATTTTAAAAGCTATCGAGCTGCAGCCCCACGAAGCGAACTCTTTCAACAATTTTGTGGGGCATGTCAAACAATGTACAGAACCAGTCATCACCTTTAGAGAGGATGAATTGAAAGCAGTGACTGGTGATGTGGCGGATCCACCCCTGCACATTATCGCACGGGTCAACGAGATTCCGTATAAGAGAGTGTTGGTAGACACTGGCTCGTCCAAAGAATATCATCACTATAGCAACGTTGAAACATTTGAAGTTGCCAGCATCTCACATTGTGGCCTCTACTTACACACTACGAGCATTCAATGATGCAATCTGCTCGACAGTTGGCACAATTGTCCTACCCATCCAAGTGGGACAAAAGACGATTCATACATTGTGCCACATTTTGGAAGGTGAGATGGCTTATAATATCTTACTGGGGCGACCTTGGATCAGGGACATGAAGTGTGTCCCTTCAATAGCTCATCAGTGCCTGAAGTATACATTTGAAGGACAGGTGCATGTAGTCCCGACGGACTTGGAGCCTTTCAAATACTGCAATACAGTGCAATTCATGCCGCAATCGAACCTTCCCTCAACACATGTGGATTTTCAATTGAATCCATCTCAACAGGGTCCGATTTTGTAGGCATCTCCAGTGATTAATCCGTCGAGCCCTCAGTCGGGTCCATCTTCTTTCACTAGTCCTTCAACAATGATGCCACCTATGGTGGCCACATCCAAGGACAAGGGAAAGAAACCCATAGAAGAGGAGCCACCTCTAGTCTCAACCATCTCGACAGAAGAGATGCCTAGTAGAATGGAAGTCGAGATGCCTAGTTCGCCCCACATGGAGTGGACTCAGGAAGGACTCCCATTCGCTCCCCCTCAACCGCCAACGGTCACCGTTGAAATGGCCAACACGGGCCTGGGGGAGTATCTAGTGAGGAACATTGTAGCAACACCCACGCTTGAGTCCATGCAGGATATGGGGTGACCTCGACTCCCCATTGGCTCTGTGGTTCCTCTAGGTTACCCACCCAATCAGACAAACTTTGTTTATGGGGGCCTGGATAATGGCGTTGAGATTTGTATGCAAGAAGACGAAGACGAAGAACCCTTTGCTGAGGATGTCAACTATCTATCCAACCCGAACTTTGCTTTGAGGTATCTTGGCCAATGCAATTGGCATGGATATGGGTTGGGCCGGTATGAGCAAGGAGTGTGTGTTCTTTGCCAACCAAGATACCAAATGCCATATGACAAGTCAGGAGTAGGGTTCAACCACCCCTTGCCCCTAGACATCTTGGTGGAGAACATGCAAGGCCTAGGGATAGGCAACAAGGATGGGTTGGCATTAGATCCATATGCCAATCCTCACACAACATATACATTGGGGGATTATCACCCATTGTTAACAACCAACCTTGTTGACCATAACAACCCTTTCCTTTCGGTCGAACAAGGAGAAAATTCAAGGACTCCCCTACAAGAGGGATATGGACAAGACCAAGAAGGGTCTTCGAAAGATGAGTCGGAATACGAGGTAGCACCTTGGGATCCTTTCGAGTCTGACATCAATCATTCACAAGTACATCCCATGGATGATTATCAAGAAAGCTTCATGACAATGTTCCCTTTAGGTGCTCCAATTGAGCATATGCCCTTTCAAGAGAATCAGGTCCCCCCGTAGAGAGCGAAACAACCTCGATGGGACCACATCAATTTGCTCGAACAAGATGAGATTCCTATGTCGCAAGTAGCTATTGGAGCCAATGAGGGCCTTTGGATCTCTGATAATGACTACGAAGATGAAACTGAGATGGCCTATCTCAACCACATGCGACAAATGCAACAATAGTATCCCTTAGGCATAGATGACATGTTTGAACATTTACACATAGGGCCAAGACATAGGTGGCACCTCAACCCGACGTAGTTATAGCAATTACTGCACCCGCCACTCTAGGTACACAGAGAGCATCTTTCTCCTGGAGACCCTATCAAACCATTAGTGCCTAGGGTGGACCCTGTCTTCATCTCCGCGCATAGGGCTGACCCATTTGTGCTAGTGCCCATAGAGCAAGATCCAAAGCACCAAGAACATCCGAAATGTCATAGTCATCACACCTACGGTAATGGAGGTTACAATCATTTCATCAACATGATCTCCATTGACTTAACCGCTCCCATCCATGATCCAGCTGACCCGACATGGTCATTGTATCTAGATCTAGATGCTATCGATTGGGATCATGTTGACACACCACCATCCCCATCAGAGTACTGGCCCTATGGTGGGATGTTCCATTTCACCCCAGGATAGACTCAGGATGTCTTCCATGTTGAAGAGGAACCTGATGTTCCAAACGATGATCTAAATTCAGCAAACGATATCCATCTGATCCCAACTCCACACCAGTTGGAGGATGGATCCCACATGTCGATCGAGGAGACGACTGACGTAGACATCGGCTCAGATCCAATGAATTCACAAATCATCAAGTGGGGGTAAGTCTATCCCCCAAAGAGCAAGCCGACTACATTGCCCTTCTCAAAGAGAAGAAGGAGGTTTTTGCATGGTCATAAAAAGACATGCCGGGACTAGACCCACAACTAGTCATGCATAATATGATGCTTGATCCGACAGTCAAGCCAGTGAAGCAAAAACTACGTAAGATGCACCCAACAGTGGCCTTAATGGTCAAATACGAGCTACAAAAGCTATTGGATGCACAGTTTGTCATCTACGTGGATTACCCACCATGGTTGTCTAACATGGTTCCCGTCAAAAAGCCCGACGGGAGGATTCACATATGCACCGATTTTTGAGATCTCAACAAAGTGAGTCCTAAGGATGATTTCCCCTTGCCGAGCATTGACGCATTGGTAGACGCTACAGTGGGCCATGAAATGCTTTCCCTCATGGATGGTTTCTCAGGATACAATCAAATTTGTATCAATCCCGAGGACCAACTAAAAACGGCGTTCACAACGCCTTGGGGGACATTTTGTTATAAGGTCATGCCTTTTGGCCTTAAAAATGCTGGCGCCACCTACCAACGTGCCATGACGTACATCTTTCATGATTACATGCACAAAACTTTGGAAGATTACATGGATGATTTGTTGGCCAAATCTCTTTTGCACCCAGATCACCTCGATGACTTAAGCAAGATCCTCGATCACCTCATGGAACATAAAGTCAGACTAAACCCCAAGAAGTGCATCTTTGGCATCACATATGGAAAGCTCTTGGGTTACATAGTCTCCAAACGAGGAATTGAGGTAGACCCAAACAAAGTCAAGGCAATCCTTGAAATGCTTCCCCCAACTACCATCAAGCAGCTCAGAAGTCTGCAGGGAAAGGTCACGTCGATCAAGCGCTTCATAGCACAGTTATCTAACAAGTGCCGACCCATGAATAAATTATTGCACAAGGGGGTAACATTTCACTGGGATGATG
The DNA here is from genome assembly GCA_028583015.1 of Wollemia nobilis. Lineage (NCBI taxonomy): Eukaryota > Viridiplantae > Streptophyta > Pinopsida > Araucariales > Araucariaceae > Wollemia > Wollemia nobilis. The sequence continues at coordinate 465,770 of JAQPPZ010003615.1, read as the reverse complement.
AGTGCCAGTCCGCCTTTGATGACATTAAACAATACTTGGCTTCATCGCCAGTATTGGCACCACCTAGACCAGGAGTGTCGTTCTACTTATACATCTCAGCCACTGAGGTGGCACTGGGCGCCATGCTATCCCAGAAAAATGAACTACACAAAGAACAGGCTACATACTATCTTAGCCGCACCCTGGTTAGTTATGAACTTAACTATGCATACGTTGAGAAGCTCTGCTTGGCAGTGGTGTTTGCTACCAAAAAGCTATGCCACTACATGCTCAGCAATATGACGTATGTTGTGTCTAAGGAGAATCCATTGTGATACATGATGAGTCGTACTTATCATAGTAGCCGCATGGCAAAATGGATCATGTTGTTGATGGAGTTTGACATAGTATTCATTGGACATAAATCCATAAAAGGTCAAGTCATCGTCGATCAACTGGCAGAGGCTCCTCTTGAAGACGATCAGCCTCTGACCATAGAATTATCGGATGATGGGGTTTTTCATGTTTCAAAATCGCCAGATTCTGATGAGCCTGAGTCACAAGCTGACATGACCCTATTCTTTGATGGTTCTAAGTGTGAGCAAGGAGGTGGCACGGGAATTGTATTCTTCACTCCACAAGGGGCTCCAATGCCTCTGTCATTTAAATTAAACTTCCCGTGCACCAACAACAATGCAGAATACGAAGCCTTTCTCATAGGTCTTCAGACAGCAATCACCATGAACATTAAACGATTGAACATCTTTGGTGATTCGTTGTTAATTGTCAATCAAGTAAAGGGGATATTCCAATGTAGATGTCCAGTTCTGCAGGCCTACAAAGCCCTTGTGGACAAATTCTTGGCACAACTTGAATGGTATGACATTGAGGCACTCCCTCGATCATCGAATCATTTTGCGGATACTATGGCCTCCTTGGGGTCACTAATCCCGCAAGACCCTTCCGGTGAGATGACAACCATTCAGGTCAAAACATTATCGCAATCCACGATGGAGCGTGCAAGCTCTGATCTAACGCCAGGAATCCACTTGATCCAGATTGAACCATCTCAGGATAGGTTCTCTCGAATCCACGATTGTCTGACTCGAGCCAACTAGGGGTCCTTGTTCTCCCCGACCCCTCTTAATAGCAACACAATGCTATTTTTACAAGTTCTTTCCTGCTCAGTTTTTGCTAGGGATGAACTTCAAGAGGGATTGGTCGTTCATACCATTGAGGTTTTTGATCAGCAGGATTGGTACACACCCATTAGGGATTACCTCAAGCTAGGTACTCTCCCACTTGGATTGACACAAGCCATGAAAAGATCATTCAAACATAAAGCGGCAAAACATGTCTTGATAGGAGACATTTTGTATCGTCGGAGCTATGAAGGAATCCTCCTCCATTGCTTGGACCAACAGGAGTCCGCTTGGGCGATCACCCAAGCACATGATGGTACATGTGGTGGCCACTTCAACGGTATGGCCATCACAAAGCGCATTCTTCGCATGGGCTATTATTGGCCATATTTAGAGTGAGATTGTTGTGCATATGTAAAGAAGTGCATGAAGTGTCAACACCATGCTAATTTGACACACGTACCTTCTCAGGCCTTGCAACCGATCCAATCGGCTTGGCATTTTTCATAGTGGGGCTTCGATCTAATCGAAAATATCTCCCCTGCATCGTCGGGTCATCACACATTCATCATCATGGCCACAGAGTACTTCACCAAGTGGGTGGAAGCAATTTTGCTAACCTCTACGACTGGATCCCGCATTGCGGAGTTTATTTTGTATAACATCATATGTCATTTTGGTATTCCATCCAAGATCCTATAAGATAATGGGACACCATTCAAGAATAAATATGTGCGTGCTTTGACCACAAAGTACAAAATTCAGCATAGTTTTTCAACACCTTATTATCCGCAGGAAAATGGGCAAGCAAAGGCATCAAACAAAATGCTAGTCGCCATCCTCAAAAATACTGTCACAGATAATCATAGGGATTGGCACATTCAGATCCCGCTTGCCCTATGGGCTTATCGCACTAGCATTCATGCGCCCACTAGGGCAACTCCGTTTTCACTGGTGTATGGCTCCGAGGCAGTCATGCCTCTTGAGTTGGAAATCCCTTCCCTACACATTTCAATGCAAGAGTTCATCGATGATGACACTACGCGGCAGACCCGATTAGACCAACTTACATTGCTCAATGAACGACGCGTTAATGCTCTCGAGCATTTGCATATCTATCAAGAGCGACTTAAGAAAGCATACAACATGAAGGTCCACTTGAGGGAATTTTAGGTTGGTGACTTGGTCTTAAAAGAGAACCAATAGAATTCTAATTTATCGTCCCATATGAGGGACAAGTTTATAGCAAATTGGTTAGGTCCTTATGTGATTGATAGTCGAATAGGACCTAGAACTTACCGGCTTGCCTCTCTTGAAGGAATCAAGGAGCTAGAACCCTTGAACATCATTCATTTGAGGCCACTCCACATTTAGAGAGCCATAGTCCAACCAAAAGCTCCAAGGATTTCGACAATCGCTTGGTCAACCCCAAAATGCCCCAAAGGTATCAATAAACCCTTTGGTCAAACCAAAAGCTCCAAGGATTCCCACAATCGCTTGGTCAACCCCAAAAATGCCCCAAAGGTATGCATAAACCCTTTGGTCAAAACCAAAAGCCCCAAGGGTTACCATAACCGCTTGGTCAAAATAAAATCATCAAAAACAAACAAAAACAATAAAATCATCAAAAATTACAAAAAAAATTGCATTTCAATTATGCATACTCATAAAATCATCAAAAACAAACAAAAACAATAAAATCATCAAAAATTACAAAAAAAAAATTGCATTTCAATTCCATGCATACTCATAAAATCATCAAAAATTACAAAAAAAAAAATTGCATTTCAATTCCATGCATACTCATAAAATCATCAAAAATTACAAAAAAATTGCATTTTGATTTCATGCATACTCGTAAAAATAAAAAATACAAAAATATAAGTGCATTAGGCATCATGTCCATATATTGCATATTTACCAGGTCATACAAGTCAACAACACCATAGACTGTCATTACTTGGCAAATGCCATAATTTTCCACATTCAATCCATTTTACAAATGCATACATCCAGAATCACACCATCGTCATCTTTAGCATAGTCAGTTGTCTCCTAATGTATATAGGGTTTTCGTCATTCAACTGTATTTAAATTTCTAGTCAAAAACTGTACAAAGTTAAACAGATTTTACATGGAAAAGTTTTACTTGGATCATACCTTGTTACGTAGCATCCCAACACAAGTTAAAACACATAAAATAATTCCTCAGTTGTGTGAACGCGAGAGAAACCTACAACGCAGTCTAGGGTAACATAGGTGAAAGATTAGCCTGTTCATCCCCCTATGTGAATGGTTCAAGAGTGCTGAGAATTGACAACAGGACAAGCTCTTCCCCATCAATTCCACCTAATAAACAGTGGTTTTCACCACTACCAAAATCCCCATCACTATTGGTCCCTAAGGTTGTAAGGATTCATACTACACGTCCCTGCCAAGGATGGGTAGTCATCCCCAAGACTTGAAAGGATCGATGCCATTCAACAACACAATTCCCACAAGCCATCATTACACTCACCTTTGGTCTCAAAGTTGTAAGGATTCATACTACACGTCCTTGCCAAGGATGGGTAGTCATCCCCAAGGCCCAAAAGATCAATGCCCTTACTTCATAATCTCCATCATCCACTTTGGTTCCCAAAGTTGTAAGGATTCGTACTACATGTCCCTGCTAAGGATGGGTAGTCATCCCCAAGGCCTAAAAGAATCAATGCCCTTCACAAGCTCAACCTTACAAAGCTCAAAATACAAAATCAACTAACAGTGGTTCTCACCACTAATCAAAATCCTTGCTCAAAAAAAAAAAAAACAAAGAGACAAATAAACAGTGATTTTCATCACTATATTTTTGAGCAAGTATCCTAAACCATTAACCCAACAAACAGCCTAAACTTGAATACCTAGAATTCTCAGCATTCAAAAACCATCTAGGTGATCCTCATTACAGGTTTGGTGGACAACCTACCTAGCAATGGTAGTATCCTACCCGCATGACGATATGTCTGTCACATTAGCTTTGCGTGTGAGCAGACCAATGTTTGCATGTGGATGAGCTAGCTTATGGTACCTTAGATTGTCCCATGGATTAATCTTGTTAAATACAACAACGGAGTTAGTGGAGCTAATTAGGTGATCTTCCGTACAGGTTTGGTTGATAGCCTATCTGGCATTGGTGGTATCCTGACAAATACCACATAAATGAACTCAATTGCACACACAGAGATGTGAAATAACTTGGTTACAATTCAAGTCGGATTTATACCTTGTTCAAAAGTCTTGCGAGATAAATGTACAGTCTTGGCTAGTTAGTTAACATATCTGAATCTCAAAAAAGCTTAACTACATTTTAAAACAACTGGTACATTTTATTCCATACATCACCATAAAAAAATATGCAAAATACAAAAACAAAGTTTTCACATGCAACGTCATTCCACAAAGTCATCCCATAAGTACAGAAAGCCAGTAAATCTTGTACAATCTATGGTGCCATCGACAAGTTATCAACAAATTATTTCATTCATTCCATATGCATACATCATATAAGTAGCAACATCGCAATCAGAAAAAGGATTAGGAGGAAAACCAATAAATGACTTAAAAAAGAATATGCCTAAGGGACAATGTGCGAAAGGCCTAAGTCTCTTTGCATCATGACGAGTTGAATGGATACATGCATCATAACTAATAGTGTGCAAGTAATATGGTTTCCCCAATCATAAATAGCTTTGAATAGACACACATACGTTGGAAATTTTGAGTAGTTTTGTTGTCATTGATGTCAAAAGAATATTGGTTTAATTTCACCGTCATTAAGGACATCAAGTGGTTTTACAAAAGCAAGAAGGTTTTGGAAAGGAATATGATATAGTATTTATTTTTAATATTATATGCCTAAAAAGGACCCAAAGTATGAATACCTAAGGAAGGAGAAGCAAGTTTAAATTAAATAATAATATTATATTATTATAATATTTCAGGCCAAATGACAAGGTGGAGAAAAAAAGGTTCCAGTTAAAAAGACCCATGAGTAGATTGCAAAATATTTAATTTAAATTAAAATATTTTAATTAAAATTTTAATTTAAATTAATAATGGAGGCAAAGGTTTTTAAATTTAATATTTAAAAACTAAATTTGAATTTTTAAATTCGAAATGGGCCAACGTGAGAAGTCAAAAATAATGTGCATATATATAGGAAATAAATTCCATTTCCTAAAGTTGAACTTACACCTTCGAATGCAAGAAAGAGGAGAAAATCGAGCGCTGCATCCTAGGAAGAAGCAAGATTCGCATTTCGAAGAGATTGGAGGGAAGCAAGGCAATAAAGGTAGCAAAGTGATTTGACATTCTACCGATGGCGGTAGTTGGCAAAGTGTTAAGGCTTGCAAGGAGGAGATCGTGATATGATCCACGCAATCGACATTTTGCTAGAGGAAGAGGCTTTAATTTTTTTTTCTCGATGTTTTTCGTGAGGTAGCCTTTTAGGGCAGTGTGTGTCATTTGTCTCATGTGGGCACACAACCCACTTGGTGGCCTAGCTTGAGCTAGGGTGTTGGGAAGTGCAAGGTCACATGGTTGAATTCATTGAAGACAAATTTTAGTGGGAAGAATGAATTAAAGGTATGCTATTCAATTTTTATTCTCTAAAGTGTTGAAAATTAAAATTACCTAGAGATTGTCGTGAGTTTGGGGGAGTTATAAGGTAAAAGAAAAAATTAAAATATTTTATTTTGATTTTTGGTGATTGAAATTTATTTTATAAAGTGTGGAGATTATAAGGTGTATAAGGGATATTGTTGTGCATTTTGTTATAAGGGAATTATTGAGTTAGATTGTGTAAGTTTGGATATTATAAGGTGTATAAGGGAAATTGTTGTGTGTTTTGTAATAATTATTGAGTTAGATATTGTGAGTTTGGAGATTAAAAGGTGTAAAAAAGGATTTGATATTTTGTATGAAAAATAATTTTTGAGAAAATTATTTTGTGGAGATCTTGAGATAGGTTGTGGCTACCTAACCCTAGTGTTGGCAAAGAAAATTTGATTGTTATTAAGATATGTTTTGAAGACATATATCCATTAAAATAAAAGGTATGGGTACATCTTCCTTGTGAGTAAAATATTATTGGATTGGATGTTGTGAATGCTAAGTTGGAGAGAAAATGATTGTTTGATAATCATTGATGGAAATGTTGAGTGAGCCTTCATGAGCATTATTAGGGTTTGTGAAATATCATGAGTATCATTATTATGTGAGGTTTTTTTGAAAAGCATTGTTATTTCATTGAGTGTTTGGTTGAGTGGAGTTGATTGATCTTAGTTGATTGAAAGTGTTGAAGTGATAGTTCAAGTTCTATGAAACAAATTGTTCTATATTCTAATTTGATTTGGAAGAGATATTGAAAGTGATTGAGCATTTGTGAGTGTGAAACATATTGAGTCTCTAACCATTCTCTATATGTTTATGTGGTTAAGCAAGAGAGTTTGAAAGTGATTGAGCATTGTTGTGAGTGTGAAGCATATTGAGTCTCTAACAATTATCTATATGTTTATGTGAGAGTAAACAAGAATCTGTGTGAAGCTTGTTTGTGTGATTGAAAAAGTTTTTTGTTATAGATTGAGTTGAGTTGAATAAGATTTTGTAAAAGCTTGTGAGATAATTTGAGTAAGTCCTAGAGTGGACTTAAGGACTGATTTGAGTAAGCTTTTGGGAAGCTTACAAAGAATATTTGAAGAAAGTCTTGGTGAAGACTTTTTGAGCAGATTGGACAAGTTCTAGTGAGGACTTGTTGAGCAGATTTAAGGTAAGTCTTGGCGAAGACTTGTTGAGCAGTTTGAGCAAGTTATAGAGAGGACTTATGGATAGATTTGAGGTAAGTATTTGAGTAGAATTGAGAGAAGATTTAATTGATTTATTTATTCAAGCTTTGTGTTAAGGCTTGGGGTAGATCTAGCAGAGTTGATTTGAGATTGGATCAAGCTTTGTGTTAAGGCTTGAGGACAGATTTGAAGACAGAGTTTGGTGCAGATTTGAGGACAGATTTGTGCTAGACCAAAGATAGAGATTGAGTAGATTTATTCTAGACCGAAGGATTGTGTTTAGTGCATATCAAAGACAAATATTGAGAAGATTTGTGCTAGACCAAAGGACTATGTTTAGTACAGATCAGATATAGAGATTGAGTAGATTTGTGCTAGACCGAAGGATTGTGTTTAGTACATATTTGAGGTAGAGTTGAGAGAAATCTTTGTAGGTGATAGAGTAGAGGACAATAGTCTCTAGTGTATAGAGATCCATTATCTAGGGTAGTGAGGATAGAGGTCTTCTAAGTGAGTTCAAGAGTATTCAGTGGAGAGAGATCCACAAGACAGTGTAGTGGAGGTAGTAGTCTTCTAGAGTATCACCAGCTAGAGAAGAGAAGAAGGAGTTCTCCTATGGATAGATATCCACAAATCGTATGAGGGGATTGGTGTCTCCTATTGATATATATCCATGAAATTTATTAGGAGATTAGTTTATCCTTTGGATAGATGTCTATAAATATTGTAATAAGGAAAGGATTCCCAAGAGATTTATTGAGAAAATTTTAGTGAAATATTTTTTTTCGTGGAGTAGCCCACATTGGGTGAACCATGTTAAATTTGTGTCTCTATTGTGTTTGGTGATTTGTGCATTGCTTTGATTACTACTATTGATATTTCCATTGATATATTGCATAATATTGTTTGGGAAAGGAAAGTAAAAAGTGGTCTTATACTGTTCACCCCCTCTCAATATAAGCTTGTGTTCTTCAATTGGTATTAGAGCTAGTTCCTTTGAAAAAGGTTTAACAACTTGAAGGAAGATCTTACAAGAACACACATGGAAAGGAAAGGTAAAAGTAGAACCATGAGACCTAAAAAGAAAATAACACACATGGTCATGAAATAAAAGGAAGATGAATTTTATTTTGTTGTTCTAAGAGGAGTAGTGGAAATAGATTCAAGATATGAATCAAGTAGTGGAGAAGAGGTTAAACTGATAAAAAAATTTACCACATGTATGAAGATATGTTATCATGCAACTTCTTGTACACAAGATGGTGAGGAATGTTTTGTTTATAGTCAATTTAGTCATGATGCAGGTTATTGCAATGGGTTTAGTAGCAGTGAAGATGAAATGGAACTCAAAGAAAACAAGCACAATCAAAAAATGTATAAAGAAGAAATTCTAATTTGGACAATAGAATAAAATGCTCTTTTTGAAGACCAAAGAAAAGAGAAAAATTTAGAGAAAGAAAAGGAGGAAGCCACTATTAAGGAACTTGTTGAGTTGAAAAGGGAGAGATTATAATTAAAGGCTCAAATACAAGAGGATGAGAAATGTAAGACAAAGCTTCTACAAGATATCTCTGAATTGAAAGATAAGGTTGAAGAGGCAAGAGGAGTTGAAAAATATATGATTGAAAAGTCAAAGGTAAAATAACTAGAATGTGAAAGAATGATTTTTGATATTGAAGAATTAAAAAGAGAGAACTCAATATTAAGGGTTCAAGCTCAAGAATATGAGAAATAAAAAGCAAAGTTTCTACAAAAGCTCATTGACTTCAAAATTAAATTTGAAGAAGCAAGGAAAATTGAAGAAGGTATAGATGAAAAATTAAATATAAAATATCTAGAGTGTGAATGATTAGAACATGAGATAGTTTCACTAAGGATGGAAGTGAAACACTCTAAGGACAAGCTACACAAGTTTGAGAAAAATTCAAAGTCCTTGGACAGGATTATCAATGCACAAAGATCATCAGTCACCAAAATAGGACTTGGTTTTGAAGAAGAACAAGGGAAATAAGAAGCAGAAAAAGGAGAGTCAAGCTCAAGCACCAAAGAAGAAGAAGCTTCAGAAGAAGAGTGTAAGAGAAAGTGAGACTTCTGAGGATAAGTTAGATAATAGAAAGATCAACAGGGAAAGGAACAATGCATAGATGAGAAATAGATGGAACATGAAACATCACATGGAAGAAGATAATAAGAGACCGATGGGATCAAGGCAATGTTTCTTCAATGGACGATGCTTCTCATGTTACAGGTTTGGGCACAAGTCTACATATTTTAGGACACATGAAAGTTAGGAATATGGAAATTTTAGAAATAGATATATTTTTCAAGGGTATTGCTACTCTTGTAATCAGTTTGATCACAAGGCAGTATATTGCAGGGTTCATGACAGGAATAAATATAGCTTCACAAGAAGAAACTTAAAGATAGTTGCAACTCCAAGGAATAACAACATTAAGTGTTATAATTGCAATAATGATGGGCATACAACAAGATGGTGTAGAACATAATTTCCAGATCTTCCAAGGACAGGCAAGAAAGAGGATTCTCAAAGGGTTCAAAAAGGTATGACTTCAAAGGTATGGAAAGAGAAAGTTGACAAAGGAAAAGAGCATTGCAATATGGGAGTAGATTTACTCCCACACCAAAACTAACCACCTCAAGAGAGGAGGTGGGGAAGGGACCAAAATAAGAGTCTCATTCTTAGCCCCAAGCCTCAAAGGTGATCATTTGCCATTGATGTCAAAGAGGGAGAGATTTGAGTTAGGGGGAGAGCATTCAGTCAGGGGAAGCAGCTTCTAAAGGAAAGTAGCTTATGGAAAATAAAATGTAATGGTAAAAATAAAGGGATTGCCATCAATAAAAAAGGGGGAGATTGTTGGAAATTTTGAATAGTTTTGTTTTCATTGATGTCAAAAGAATATTGGTTTCATTTTTTTGTCATTAAGGACATCAAATGGTTTTTCCAAAAGCAAGAAGGTCTTGGAAAGGAATAGGATATAATATTTATTTTTAATATTATATGCCTAAAAAGGGCCCAAAGTATGAAGACCCGAGGAAGGAGAAGCAAGTTTAAATTAAATAATAATATTATATTATTATAATATTTTGGGCCAAATAACAAGGTGAAGAAAAGCAAGGTTCTAGTTAAAAAGACCCATGAGCATATTACAAAATATTTAATTTAAATTAAAATATTTTAATTAAAAATTTAATTTAAATTAATAATGGAGGCAAATGTTTTTAAATTTAATATTGTACGATCCTAAAAAAATATACACCTAATCTAGTAACGATTGAAAATCACATAAAGACCATACATACATTGACAAAATTGAAATAAACAAAAGAGAGGTGTCTTTTATTAAAATTGAATCAATTCATGGTTACAAATTCGTCCCTCTTAGGGATACCCAATGTGATACAATTTTACAATCATAAGAAATCCCTCGTAAGGGTAGGCGTAATCCACATGCCTTTCAAAATGACATGAACTGCTCTAGGTCAAGTATGACCTTCTTCTCTCCTGTGAAGAGGCATTTGTTGCCTTGAACGTGTTGATGGAGTCCTGAAAACCCTATGTTCAAGAAACAAAAAGAAATATTAAAAGCAAAGGATGCCTCTCTTGATGAGGCTTTTAGAGGAATATTGTATAATGAATGGCATAAAATCAAGAAAGCTTGTAAAACTATCAATCTATGCAAGAAATCATTAAATTGCGATAAAGCATATTAAAGAAGTAAATATCTAGCTATGAATCAATCTAATTAGCAATTAGAAATGTTAAATACACGGGAATAACAAGGAAACTAGTCTAATTGCCAAATGCAAGGAAAATGGAAGCAAATCTACCTCTAATTCCTAAATTAATTGGTCAAATATCTGCTATAATGTTAATCTATGCTATATTAATCTATTTTCATAACTAGAAATGGAAATCTACTGCTAAAATGGAGGAAAGAGAGCATCAAATCCTAGTCGTGGGTGTAAGGCACAACTAGCACTGTTAGTCGTCGCTGACAATCATGGCTATGAGAAAACTTCCCTTTCTCTTGAAACCAGAGACAAAAAATCCCAAATCCTCCAAGGAATTGGTGATAAAGGGTCGCCTGTGTCTTAGAACATGGAATTTGTGGTGTACTGGGTTGAATTCATAGTTGATCGGTGGAGAATGGCAAGCTTACTCCTCAATTGATGCATGCACAATTGTCATTGGTTAATTGGACAACACTTTGTTACTCCTCAAGGGGATATGAAATTGCTCTCCAATTCGACAAGGGTCCATTTTGTGATTGACACATTAATTCTCTAGGGTTTACTCATTGAAATTGAGGTCTTAAATAGACTCCCAAAATCCTTGCTCTAGCTTCATGGAGAAGCCAAGAATAAGAATTGGCAATTGGGAGGAAGATTCTAGATACTTCCAAGCCTGAACTGCTTCAAAAACATTACAATTTGATTGTTACAACTAATTTTACTTAGCTCTGGTCACCCTAGTTTGTTACAGGGCTAGTCGTGGGTCTCAGGCATGGCTAAGAATCCTAGTCATGGGTGACACCCGCGACTAAGGCTAGATAGGCTAAAATACCCAAATTGAGTGGTTAGAACCACTGGTTTTACCTTGGAGAGGTCCAAGACCATTCATATGGTTTGCTAGGATGCCCATATGAGTAGTATCCTAAACATGACATGTTTTAGATGTCTATAAATACCCCTTTTGGGATGCGTTGTGAGAACAAACAACATTGAGAAAAAATAGACCTCCTAAAATGATATTGTAGGTTGAATTATGATCATTGATATGATCAAAATTAGATACCCCTATCATGAAAAGAGCATACATCATTGAATCAATGCCTTCTATGAGTTGAAGAACTTGATTTTGACAAGCTTAATTCAAAATCCTAGCCTTTGTGGCAATTAGGAGATAATCTTAAGTCAAATCCTAGACTTGACAGTAATTAGGAGATAAGCTTAAGTCAAATCCTAGCATTTATGGGAATTAGCAGATAAGCTTAAGTCTAATACTAGCCTTGATGACGATTAGAAGACTAGATGCCCAATTTGCTTGAATTTGCTCTTGATATTTTGCTTATTTGCCCCAAGCAAGGAGGGTGCATGATTGTATTTGACAATGATTCTTGAACGAATGCACTTAGCAATTATTGAGAGTTTAATTGTTGATTTTAATTATGAATTTGATTATGACTACCCCCTCAAGCAACGAATCGATGAGGGTAATGAAAATGAATGAAGCGACGAGTCTCTTGCCCTCATGATTGACCTGAACAGTTGAATACTTTAGCACTTTGATACTACTTGGCAAGGCCTAACTCAACCATGATTTCAACTATGAATAGTAATTGTACATCTCTATCCCATGGAGCAATCCGGCCACTGTGGACTTCTTAGCGAATCAAGATGATAGCAATTCCAATTATGCTTGTGTTGAATCACTATGTTCGATGATCTGCTGAATCATTGTAAATTTTGATTTATTTAATTTTTTTTGTTAATTTTGCAAATTTTGAAATTTTGGACCTGTAAATATGCTTTAATGTCCAATATGAAACTCCTTATGGTGAGAAAATATGTGCATTTATGACTTGAATGAAAAGACCAAATATTTAGAATTATTTGGATCTTTTGGGGATCGATACTGATAATGTCCCATTTGATTCTTACAAATGTTTTTGTTTTGATTTTATGTTATGGATGCAATGATGAATCCTACATGATGATGTGATTATGCTATATGTATGTAATGTACGGATGACATGCACTAGTTAGATGATAGTTATTTGGTTAGATTCCATGATCTATATGTATAGATGGACTATATTGTATGCATATGGATGCAATGCTTATTGTTAAATGCATTATTTACATGATGATGAGTTAATGTAAATGGACTTGTATGCTTTAATCACTTAAAACATAATGTCTAAGTGCAATATGAGTTTGACAATCTAATGGATGACACCACATAATGTATAATAGTCATGACATGTAATTGACATTTCTTATCATAAGAATTAATCAATTAAACATCCATATGTGCTATGAAATGGTATATGTTTCTATTCATAAGGTTTTTAAGTTAAAATAATATGCACAACATAGTCAGTGGTTGTTTAAATATCATTACTGATATCCATCCAGTATCTAACCTATATTATGAACAATTCTTAATAAACAAAATATTATAAAAATAAATTGATCATTGATGATTGTGATTTGATTATTGCTATTTGGGAATTTTTGAGGTTTTCCATGAGACTCAAACACCCTAGTTGACTTATCAAAATTTGTATAATGACTATACTAGACTTCTGAAAAATAAAGTTTTCGCTATGAAAGACCAAGATATTCATTACCCCTGTGTATGCAAATGAATATATTAGATAAGGCATAAGCATACCCCAGTGCAATGCGAGATTCATTGCTGTATTGGGGATCCTCAAATTTCTATATGATCCTAGGTTTGGATTTAGTTAGACTAGACAACTAGGCAATACAGACCACCTAAAGCTAGCTCATTTGTAAATTGCTGAGACCTACCCCAATGCCAGGCGGGATTCATTCAGCCCATTGTTGTATTGGGGATCACCCTATGATTTTTTATTATTGACCATTCCAGGGATTCAAGCTCTTCACTCCCTTATTTTATTAAATTTATTGGGACACTTTCTCATGTAAAGTGATAAAAATCAATGTTTATTTCTATATAGTGATAAAAATCATTGTTTATTTTGTATTTTGTTTTTCTTTTTGTTTTGAGAAAGGGATTTGATTTGATTTTTGGGATTTTGCTTCTTCATTTGTAAGCAAGGGATTTATTCAGGTAAGGGGTAAAGTTGTCCTTTTGCCAATGAACACTACTCTAGACCATTGTGCCTCACAAATGAGCACGTAACAAAACCTTTTGCCTAAGGTGACCCGAACCACTTTTTTAGTGTTCGTCCCTCCTTGCCCTAATTAGGATTGTTAATGCGTTTATTAGTGATGGGATTCTGATATGCTAAGTGCTATAAAAACTAGACCTCATCTACAAAAGCAAAGCAAGCTTTCTACCAAATATGAGAAGACCACTAGGTATGGCTAAATGACCAAAAAACCCTAGTATATTCTTCATAGCAATAGGAGGGGTTGTGTTGAGAAACACATTTACTCATAAGGGTGATGGATGATGATGATGCATAAATACACTATTGAAATACAAATGTCGTATCGTTTGTAAGATTGCAAACACAACCTATCCTAATGCAAGTGCAATAGATGGAAATACCTAATGCAATGCAACTAAATGAATGCATGTGCAAAATGAAATGCATGATGCAAATGTAATTGAAATTTTGAAAATTTTGCAATGTTTTGAGAATTTTATTGCTTTTTAATTTTTTTTTTATGGATTTTGAAATTTTCCATGTTTTTGATGTTTTGATTATTTTGCAATTGTTTTTGAAATTTTGATATTTTATGATTTATTTGAATGTTTTTGAAATTTTGATATTTTATGATTTTTATTTGTTTTCGTATTGTTAAAGGGCTTTGAAGGTATGCTACATTAAGTACCCCCAATGTGTGCCACTCAATGAAAGTGAGGAAGGCACGATACCTTTAGAAGTCTCACTTTGCTTCATTGATCATGATGTGGATGGTGGGGAAGCTGTGACACCTTGAAGACCGCCAATGTACATTGTATTTGTTGTACTATGATTGGCTTGGCTAGGAGAAGTAGTAGCAACTAATTCCCCCTAATGTGATGTGTAATTATGTGCACTGTCAATGTCCCGTTGAGATGAGACGAGCAAAGGTGAAACATTGGAAGATGCCACAGGTTGCATAGATTGATTTATACATTCATGTTTATCTGTTACAACACTGATAATTACCACAAACTCTTGGGGAGGTAGGTTGATATGCACCTAGTTAGGTTGTTCAACTTGATTGGCAAGTGTTGTGTTTGCTTCATGTGTGGGCAAGGGGTATTGGAAGACTCCTATCTAAAGCTCTTGCCTCTCAATCATATCCTACACTAAATCTCTAAAGGGATAGCATGTTTGGATGTCATGACCCCTTTGTCGATGGTAAACACAATATAGATTTCCCTGTGTGCCTTTGATCTATGCCTATTAGGCTTTAGAGGACGGATCTCTAGAATATTGATTTTTTGTGCCTCATATAATCAATCAAAGAGTGATGCTAATGTCTCTGGAAAATAAATATTTTTATTGTGGTCAATGTTGTTGGCCTTGTATATAATTTTGTTGCATATGATTTTGGGCTAGAAGAGGATGAGATTGGTAATTATGCTACACTGGTAGCGATGGTGCACCCTGGTTTGAGGATTCGAGGATACTCAAAACAACTTGATTGACTGGGGCTGCATTTTGTTGCATGCTGCCACCTTTAATATTCTTGTGTGGCCATTACCTTTTGTGGAGTTGAATATCACCCTCCTATATCTTGATGTCTTCAATGACCTTGGCCTGTGCTAAGGCCTCCTCAAATGTTTGATACTATTGTAATTGCAAAATAATGGAGATTTATTTTGAATAGCTTCTCGTAAATATTCGATTGAGCTCTGTTGTGGGTAAAGTGAAAGGTAATTTTAATATCAACTTCCTCCATTTATTGCCATACTCAATTACTGGCTCCTCATCTAGTTGATGAAGGCTAACCAAGTCAATCAAGTTTGTCATTCCCTTAGCACTAGAGGTAAAACGTTGAAGGAATGCATCGACTAATTTCTCAAATGTGTATATGCTATGATGTGGTAGATGATTATACCATTCCAAAGCATCCCCAACTAATGTTGTCACAAAGGTTCTCAACATCAAGGGGTCATTGTATTGAAGACTAAAGCACATATGGATGAAGCTTGTCACGTGCTCTTGTGCGTCTTTGTCATATTTGAACTTTTCAAGTTGAGGCATCTTGAAATTCGATGGGTATGTCGGTGATGACACTAATGGATGCAAAGGTTGATTGCGAAGCTGCTTTAGCATGGGTTTTTGATAAACCAAACTTTGATTTTGTTTTTTGAATGTATTTATCCAATTATCTATCACTTTGTATGGCCCTGACGAAATGATATGATCTTCATCCCGTCAACTTTGATTAGGTAGAGGAGGCCACTTTTGATGTTGAGGTGGACGATAAGTATAATAATTAGGTACCTCATCATAACTAGATTCAGGGTAGGTATCTACTTCTTCCTGATGTTCCCATTAGGACTCTGCATATGATTCCTCATCGTATTGATCTTGGTACAGTTGAGGAGTATGAGGTTCATGATGATAACCAAATAATGACCTATTTTGAGCACGGTTTTGCATGGCCGAGGGGAAATATTTTGAGATTGCACTATATGCCTTATGCGTTGTTGTAACCTCTAGGTTCTAGGCGTAATCACCACTTTACGCAATGCATTTTGCCCTTGCTCTTGTTGTATCTTTTGTTGTTCTTGTATCTTTCATTGATACAACCTTTGTAGGTGTACTCATGGTGAGTCCACCTATTGTTGATTTAATTGTTGTTTATCCAACCGGAGTTGATTCGTATGTTGTTTGTTAAGTTGTGGCCTCAGTGCCTAATGTGTATGATCTCATTGTTCAGTTGTATGGGGGTTATGTACCCTCGTATTAGAAATACGAATGGGTTTGTCATGTATTTCCCCTAGTAGGATTTATTACTTGTTTTCCACACTCCCTAAAGCTTGCATTAACCTGATATTTTGAGTTATAAGTGGCCTCTGTATAGTTTGACAATGTAGAGCCAAAACATGGTTTCCCCAAGTCCTCTTCATGAGGAGTAGGAGGATGAATTGGGTCCTCTTCATCATTTATGAGGAATAACACATATTCAGGCTTAAATATAAGCTTTGTATATTCAGACTGCACAAAATCACAACGTGCATATGCAAAATGCTCTCTGTGAGGAGTAGGGGGATGGCTTGCTCGACTCGATGGGGTGGTTTTCTCACCCAAGCTAGGCCATGGTGTATGCTCATGTTCACTTTCTATTTGATGTATAGAGCAAGCTGGGATGTGAACCTATTAGATTGAACTATTGGAATCCTCAGTGGGCAGATTGTTCCTTATATAGAATTCTATCAAGGTGTTCCAATTAGGAAGGTTTCCTGGAGGACCTATGGGTCCTTCCTTAATAGAGGTATCTTGAAGGTTTGATCCCCTATGGATGGTATTGATGCTATGATAATATCGAGGATGCCATTTAGGGATGGCCATGTCCTTTGGAATGATTTGAATATGTTCAGTGCTTATGGAACCTGATTCCCTCTCTAGATTGGAGGTCTTGCTCACCATGGGAGGTCCCCCGACCATTTAGAAAATCTTTCTGGCTTCCAAAAAAAGTTTTAAGTGTTATATATCAAAAAAATTAGTGGGATGAGATAATCACAATGAGCTATAACTCACAAATATGATTTTCGGGTCAAAATTTTGTATTTCTGGAATATTTGGCCAACCGGGGCTCGTGGGGAAATACCCACTTTTAGGATTTTTTGGAAAATTTTGAAGCATGAAGAGTTAGGACCCAAAATTTCTGTGAGAGGTGCACAAAGGGTAAACTAAGACAACAAAACAAATTTGGTGATTTTTGAAGTTGTCTAGACCATTTTAGTGTAGTTTTTCCTTATATTTGGCTTCGAAAATAGAGTAATCATAAAACCAAAATAACTTTTTCATTATAGATCCGATTCACATGATTCTTGATCCTTTGGATGCAAAATCAAAAATTAGATTTTTACTTTTTGAAATTATTATTATTAGGGTTAGGGTTTGGTCCTAGATCAAGGATATTATGTTGATTACCCCAATAATAAAGAAACACACAAAGTAGACAATATGATTATCTCTTTTAAGGATTAGATGTGTGTCCTAAAACTAGTTTAGTGTGTTTTTTATTTTTTTATACTACAATCTAACTCTCATCATGTTTTTCAATAGTTGATGATATTATCATATTTTTTAAGGGCTTTAACCTGTATGCTCGCAGCTTGACAACCGATAATGAAAGTCATGCTCACGTAAACTCCCTAAGTGTGAAGATAAAATCCACACTCAGGCACAAAGCACAGGTCCTCCCAGAACTCACCCTGTTCACCCGTGCGTAGCGATACACCCCTCCAAAGAGGAATGTGTGCTATTTTTCATGGGCTATGATAGTTCTTGGTATCGGTATTGGTCTAGTAACAAAAGGATCGAGGGAGTTGGGCCAACAGATGGAAATCACTGCCATCATAATTGAACCCTACTAGTGGTTAGATGTGACTTCCAACTCACTAGCGTTTAAAGTGTGTCATGTTGTGTGTGGTTCTTTTTACTTTGCATGAAATACAAATGCATAAACCATCATTCACATGATTGTCCTACATGCTTTGAAAAAGAATGTTTCACTTTAAGAGAATTAACGATTATGCTAGATGACGTTCAAAGAATGCAACTATCTATGAGGAAAGCATGGAGAGAATTTAGTTAGGGGGAGAAACTTCTCAAGGAAAGCAGCTTTTGAAAAATAAAAAGGAATGGTAAAAATAAATGGGTTGCCATCAATGACAAAGGAGGATATTGTTGGAAATTTTGAGTAGTTTTGTTGTCATTGATGTCAAAAGAATATTGGTTTAATTTCGCCTTCATTAAGGACATCAAGTGGTTTTTACAAAAGAAAGAAGGTCTTGGAAAGAAATAGGATATAATATTTATTTTTAATATTATATGTCTAAAAAGGGCCCAAAGGATGAAGACCCGAGGAAGGAGAAGAAAGTTTAAATTAAATAATAATATTATATTATTATAATATTTCGGGCCAATTAACAAGGTGAATAAAAACAATGTTCCAATTAAAAAGACCCATGATCAGATTACAAAAGATTTAATTTAAATTAAAATATTTTAATTAAAATTTTAATTTAAATTAATAATGGAGGCAAAGGTTTTTAAATTTAATATTGTACGATCCTAAAAAGCATACACCTAATCTAGTAACGATTGAAAATCACATAAATCACATACATAAATTGACAAAATTGAAATAACCAAAAGAGAGGTGTCTTTTATTAAAATTGAATCAATTCATGGTTACAAATTCATCCCTCTTAGGGATACCCAATGTGATACAATGTTACAATCATAAGAAATCCCTCGCAAGGGTAGGTGTAATCCGCAGGCCTTTCAGAATGACACAAACTACTCCAGGTCAAGTATGACCTTCTTCTCTCATTTGAATAGGCACTTGTTGCCTTGAATGCGTTGACGAAGGAGTCCTGAAAACCTCGCGTTCAAGAAACTACAAGAAATATTAAAATCAAAGGATGCCTCTCTTGATGAGGCTTTTAGAGGAATCTTGTATAATGAATGGCATAAAATCAAGAAAGCTTGTAAAACTATAAATATATGCAAGAAATCATTAAATTGCAGTAAAGCATATTAAAGAAGTAAATATATAGCTATGAATCAATATAATTAGCCATTAGAAATGTTAAATGCACAAAAATAACAAGGAAACTAGTCTAATTACCAAATCCAAGGAAAATGGAAGCAAATCTACCTCTAATTCCTAAATTAATTGGTCAAATGTCGGCTACAATGTTCATCTATGTAGATTAAGCAATTTACATAACTAGAATTGGAAATCTACTACTAAAATAGAGGAAAGAGAGCATCAAACCCTAGCCGTGGGTCTAAGGTGCAACTAGCACTGTTAGCCATGGCTGACAGCCATGACTATAGGAAAACTTCCCTTTATCTTGAAACCAGAGCCAAAAACTCTCAAATCCTCCAAGAAATTGATGATCAAGAGTCATCTGTGTCTTAGAACATGGAATTGGTGGCGTATTGGATTGAATTCATGATTGATCTATGGATAATGGCAAGATTACTCAAGATTTCGGAAGCTCCATTAATGAATGCACAATTGTCATTGGTTAACTGGACAACACTTCGTTATTCCTCAAGGGGATATGAAATTGCTCTCCAATCTTATAGGGCTCCACTATGTGATCAAAATTAATTATCTAGGGTTTGCTCTTTGAAATTGGGGTCTTAAATAGACTCCCAAAATCCTTGTTCTAGCTTCATGGAGAAGCCAAGAACAAGAATTGGCAGTCAGGAGGAAGCTTCTGGATGCTTCCAAGCTCAAACCTATTTAAAAATGTTGCAATTTGATTGTTGCAACTAATTTTACTTGGCTTTGGTCACCCGAGTTTGTTACAGGGCTAGTTGCCAGTCTCAGGTACGACTAAGAATCCTAGCCACGGGTGACACCCGTGGCTAAGACTAGATAGGACAAAATGCCCAAATTGAGTGGTTAAATCATTCATATGGTTTTCTAGGATGCCCATATGAGTAATTTCCTAAACATGACATGTTTTAAGTGTCTACAAATATTTAAAAACTAAATTTAAATTGGGTCGTCGATGTGATAAGTCAAAAATAATGTGCATATATATAGGAAATAAATTCCATTTACTAAAGTCAAACTTACACCTTCGAATGCAAGAAAGAGTTGAAAATCAAGTGCTGCATCCTAGGAAGAAGCACAATTCTAATTTTTAAGAGATTAGAGGGAAACAAGACAATAAAGACAACGAAGTGATTTGGCATTCCACTGATGGGGGTAGTGCAGGCAGTAGTTGGTAAAGTGCTAAGGCTTGGAAGGAGGAGATCGTAGTTTGATCAATTTTTTGCTATAGAAAGAGGCTTTCATTTGATTTCCTCGATATTTTTCATGAGGCAGTATTTTAGGGCAATGTGCATCGTTTGTCTCATGTGGGCATGCAGCCTACTCAGTGGCCCAACTTGAGCTAGGGTGTTGGGAAGTGCAAGATCACGTGGTTGAATTCGTCGAAGAAAATTTTTAGTGGGCAGAATGAATTAAAGGTATGCTATTCAATTTCTATTCTCTAAAGTGTTGAAAATTAAAATTTCCTAGATATTTTCGTGAGTTATAA
Organism: Wollemia nobilis; assembly: GCA_028583015.1. Lineage (NCBI taxonomy): Eukaryota > Viridiplantae > Streptophyta > Pinopsida > Araucariales > Araucariaceae > Wollemia > Wollemia nobilis. The sequence goes on along the minus strand of JAQPPZ010003615.1, from coordinate 444,855 downwards.
GTGCTTGGGGGAGTTATAAGATAAAATAAAAAATTAAAATATTTTATGTTGATTTTTGGTGATTGAAAGTTATTTTATAAAGTGTGGAGAATTATAAGGTGTATAAGGGATATTGCTTTGTGCATTTTGTTATAAGGGAATTATTGAGTTAGATTGTGTAATTTTGGATATTATAATGTGTATAAGGGAAATTGTTGTGTGTTTTGTAATAATTATTGAGTTAGATATTGTGAGTTTGGAGATTATAAGGTGTAAAAAAGGATTTGATATTTTGTATGAAAATAATTTTTGAGAAAATTATTTTGTGGAGATCTTGAGATAGGTGTGGCTACCTAACCCTAGTGTTGGCAAAGAAAATTTGATTGTTATTAAGATAGGTTTTGAAGACATATATCCATAAAAATAAAAGGTATGGGTACATCTTCCTTGTGAGTAAAATATTATTGGATTGGATGTTGTGAATGCTAAATTGAGTGAAAAGGATTGTTTGATAAGCATTGATGGAAATTTTGAGTGAGCCTTCATGAGCATTATTAGGGTTTGTGAAAGATCATGAGTATCATTATTATGTGAGGTTTGTTTGGTAAGCATTGTTGAATAATATTTCATTGAGTGTTTGGTTGAGTGGAGTTGATTGATCTTAGTTGATTGAAAGTGTTGGAGTGATAGTTCAAGTCCTATGAAACAAATTGTTCTATATTCTAATTTTATTTGGAAGAGAGATTGAAAGTGATTGATGTTGAGCAAGGTGCAGTGACAGTATTGTCATTGTTTTCAACATAGTCAGATAGATCAGTTGATGCAGTGGGCAGGAATTCAGGTATGTACAGTGATGTTAAATGCTTATGAGGATGTTTACCCACATTTTTGCATATTTTCCAAGAAGACCGAAGTGGCCCATATGCTAAAGATCAAAGAAAAAGAAAAACACCGCAAGAAAAAAAAGTGTCACGATATCGCGACATGTATTTTCACGGTCCAAAGCAAAGAGAAAATGCAAGGAGAAAAAAGTGTCGCAATATCGCGATATGTTGCATTTTTGTGAGCCAAAGCAAAGAGAAAGAGCAAGAAGGAAAAAGTGTCATGATATCGTGACATGTCACATTTTCGTGACTCAAAAAGGGCAGGCAGGTAGAGAAACAAAAGTGTCGCGATATCGCGACATGTCGCATTTTTGTGACTCAAAAAGGGCAGGCAGGTAGAGAAACAAAAGTGTCACGATATCATGACATGTCACATTTTTGCGACTCAAAAAGGGCAGGCAGGAAAAGAAACAAAAGTGTCACGATATCGTGACATGTTGCATTTTCGCCAAAGGAACAGAGTTGTTGACAGTGTGTCTGATATTAGTTATGAACTCCAGGATAGTGAAACTGAAGACTGCATAGTGACGTGGACCTATAAGGAATATTTAATTATTTGAAATCATCTAATATGGTCGTTACACATGGAAAGAAGCGGACGCATGCCCATGTGGAGAAAAGGAAACGAAGGGCCACAAAATAGAAACAAAAAGCCTTTTTGGAAAAAGTGTGTTAGTAGCAGTTTTTGTGGAAGTGGTACAGGCGAATCGTAAGGAGTTAGGTAATGAGTTTTTTTTTGGACATAGTCAGTGTTGCAAAGATTCTACGTGTCAAATTTCAGAGAAAACCGAGTTATGAGGTGAGAGTTATGATTTTTGCAAAAACGTTACAGGTCTCTTTTATATCAATTTGTGCCACTTGTGCAAAATATTTTAGTTGGTCGTTTCGACCTTGAAGAGTCTCCAGAGTTTCAGTTTTAGTGTTGTTACACCTTCTAGGCATCAAATAGATCATCTTTTGTTTTTGGTTTTGAGTTGTCACGTGGTCCCGAAGTATGAGTTTGAGTAAGGTGCACTGTAGTTGGTCGTGACGTGTTTGACGAAATGCCTTCTCAATATAAACAAAAGGAGTTATATAAAAAGGGAGTTACAATTGACAAGTGGCATAGGAGAATATTGTGTCATAAAGGAGTTACATAAAGAAGTTACAATTGACAAGTGGCATATGATAATATGGAAGTTACAAAAGGAGTTAAAATTGATAGGTGGCATGTGAGAATATGGAAGTTACAAAAGGAGTTACAAAGAGAAAATATTTTTATAAAAGGAGTGTTGCTTGGAGAATTTTTTTGTGGGCGATAAGGGTGTGTGTTTTGTGAATTGTGGTAGACGTTGGGTAAGCAATAGACCAGTCAGGGTCTTGTAAAAGTGAAGGCATTTTTATGTCAATCTTCTAGTTTCAAAATTGAAGTCCAAGTTGGTGCTTGGCATCGGGGGTTGGTGCTCCTTCCAGTTGGTGCTGGTAAATCAGGGGTTTGTGCTCCTTTTTGTTGGTGTAGATAAATCAGGGGTTGGTGCTCCTTCTAGTGGGTGCTGGTAAATTGATTGTAAAGTTGGTGCTTTGCAAAGGCTGGATTTGGATGGGAGTCCAAACAGTCATTTTGAGGAGTATCCAAATCAGTGAACCTCGATACATCTTATGTTATGTGATGTTATCTTGTTATATTTGCTTTATTTGGTTTTAAGTTTTTATTTTTTTGGATTTAAAAGTTGAATATTTAATTAACAAGAGATACGCTGATTCACCCCCCCCTCTCAGTGTCATTGTGATACTAACACTTGGTATCAGAGCCAAGTTCCTGAACAAGCTTAACCTGCTAGGGTGATATTGGAAGTGACACAATGGCAGGTGGTGAAGGCTTCTCATCAAACAAAGCACCATTGTTTGACGAAACTAATTATGCATTTTGGAGACTCAGGATGCAAACATATCTTTATGCTTTGGGATACGACATTTGGGATTCAGTAGATAGTGGATACACAATACCCACCTCTTCTCCAAACGATGCTGTCGGTAAGAAACTATTTGAGAATAACTCAAAAGCAAAGAATGCTATTATGTGCAGATTAGTGGATAGTGAACTGGTAAATATTATGAGTTGTAAAATGATAAAAGAAATATGGGACAAACTGAGAAGCATTCATGAAGGAGATGTTAAGATCAAGGAGGCCAAGTTACAAACACATCGAGCTCAGTTCGAAGTATTAAATATGAATGATGATGAGAACATAGAGGCATATATGCTAAGAGTTAATGAAGTCATTAATGCAATTAGAGGACTCTACGAGGAAATCAAAGATTCTATCATCATGAAAAAGGTATTAAGGTCTCTTCCCCAAAGATTTGATTCTAAAGTTTTAGCTATAGAAGAAGCTAAAGATCTAAATTATTTTAGTATGGATGAGATGCATGGTTCTTTGACTGCATATGAGATGAGAATAGGAAAATATAAACCCACATACAGAGAAGTTGCTTTTAAAGCCCATAAAAATATGAAATAAAAACAAGAATCCAAGGAAGAAGAGACATCAGATGAAATGGAAGAAAACTTTGTTCGAAAACTAAAAAGGGGAAAAGGAAAATACAGAGGAAAGTTACCGTTTAAATGTTTCAATTATGGAGATATTGGGCATTTTGCAGCTAAATGTCCACTTAATGAGAAAAACAAAAGTGATGAAGGATCGCACCAAGAAAGAAGTGACTGGAAGAAAAAAACAAATTTCAAAAAAGGCAACTTCAAGAAGAAAAGTTTTATATCCAATAATGTCAATTCATAAGAAGATAGCTGCGATGAGGATTCTGAAAAGGAAACAGGTGAAGCTCTTTTCATGGCACTCAAAGAAGAAAAAATAGAAAAAGAACAAGAATGTGATGAAGAAGAAATTAATGCAGAAGTAAATTTGGAAGAGGATCTAATTGCAGCTCTGGATGAATTGAAGATAGAAAGAAAAAAGAATAAGAAAATTTCAAGAAAGCTTGAGGATGCAAATGAAATCATAAACAGTTTGAAAGTACAGATAAAAGAATCCAAGAAAATATCTAAAGATCTCGAAGTGCAGATAACCATGAAAATAGATTATTGTAGCAAGCTAGAAGAAGATACTATTGGTTTAAGGATGCAGATAAAAGAGATGAATCGTAAAATTAGTTGTTATCACAAACGTGAAGAAAGTTCTATGAAGTTGTATAAGATCATAAATAACCAAAAGACTATAGGCATAAAATTTGGTTTGGGCTTTGATGAAGGAGAATCATCAAATGGATCAAAGGCCATAAATGAAGAATCCATAAAGAATGAAGATAAGAAACAAGTTGATCAAGAAAAATTGACTCATGCAAAAGAAAGCAATAATGCAAGGCACGAAAGGAGAATTGACAATGATGGATTCACCAATGTCACATCAAAGAAGAAGAAGATTTATGGCTCCTACGACAACATGGCAAAGACCATCACCTAGGTTCAATCATCTCTTTTCTGGTTACTATTTTAAATGCAATGGTTATGGACATAAGATTTTAGATTGCAAGTATAATGTAGGACCAAGGAATTTTACCAGTAGAAATATTTTTTCACCTTTGATGGATTATGTAGTAGAATGTTATAACTATCATAATTTTGGGCACATTGCAAGAAATTGTCGAAGTACATTTGCATCAAATCAATTTTAGGGAAGAAAATTTCAACCAAATGGAATGAGACAAAATAGAAAATTTCTCGAAAAACATGCACAAGCTATTGAAAAAGAAAAGTCAAAACAAGAGCCCAAAACTGTAATCAAACTAGAGTGGAAAGAAAAAGAGCGATCTAAGGAAGAAAAGGAATCCCTGATCGTACAAAAAACATTTAAAGCATAGAATAAATCTACACCATGGATACTTGATAGTGGATGTGTTGCAAATGTGAAGAGGGTTAAGGCCTAGAAATATCTGGTTTTTCTAGGCTCAGTGTGAAAACAATGGTGTTTGTCGACAAGATTTTATTTTTCCTCTCCCGATATTCTCTCCTCTCCCTATTCTCTCGTATTCCCTTTCCTCCCTATTATTGTGCCCCTTATCTCTCCTTTCCTTTCCTTATCCCTCCACGTCGACTCCCTTCCTCCTTCTCCAACCCCCTTCCTCACCTTCCTTATGTTCTATATATATGTAAGTTTTTGAAAATGAATAAAATATTTGGGGATATAAATAAATTTTTTTATTTAACATTATGGTATTAGAGCTGAAGGGCCAGGGGTGCGGCAATTGGGGTACAGATCCAAAGGTGATAAGGGAGTAGTCAGTAAGAAGCTGTTTGAGGTGGCAGTTACTGGCATAGTATGCATCCTGAGGTAGACGCGATAGCAGACAGAGGGATATGAGGAGCTATCAGGGATAGCTGGGTGCACATGAATCAAGAAGGTAGATAATATATAGTGAGAGCTGACATGGCAAGAGGACACATGGCAACTGGTAGACTACTGGTTGGCTAGCACATGGATCGAGGTGAGCATACATGTGGCAGATTGATGAGAACAACTGAGTTCTTTTGTGCTCGCGGGAGTATAAAAGTAGTATGAGAGTCTTCTTCCCACTACATGTGGGATAAAAGACTTAGTTTTTTTTTTTAAATTACTGGCGAACAATAATATATCGCACGACTCTGTTTATCATTCCAATCGAGCCCCTAGTGTGGTTGGTTATGTTGGCAGATTTGCAAAGGAGAGGACCCTGGTTCGAATCCCGTCGGGTTTAAAAAAAAGTTTTTTTTTGGTTTTTTTGTCAAGACGGAGTGATGGAGAGCCAAGTTTTCGCATCAAACACAATTCTCATTCAAAAACTTGGAAATATTTACAGAAATAGCAGCAGTCTGCCAAATAAACTCCTTTATTCTGAAAGATAGTTTTATTTATTTTTACACAACATTTCTCGCCCTGGAAGAAAAACAGCCCAAATAGGTCCAGAATGGCCCTCTTGCCTTCAAATCTACTACTTTATCTCAGCAGTTTCTGAGCCTTGTGCATGCCTTTGCTTCCCCATTTTAAAATTTCTGGCATGACTCTTCATTTCCATTTTATGGCCCTTCATTTCATTTCCCATGCCTCTTCGTTGTTTTGGCTTTCAAAACGTTTTTCTTTCCGACTCTTGGTCTTCGTCTGCTTTCATTACACCTTGGTGCCACGTGCTGCCACTGTAGACTCTATCCGCATGTCAACCAATGATGATGTTCGGTATACCCACCGCTCGATAATTTCCTTTGTAACGGCCCCTGTAACCGCCTACCCCATTTTTTTTTAAGTCGCAAAAAAACATGTCGTGATATCATGATACTTTTTCCTTATTACTCTTTCTCTTCTCTTTTAATCGTAAAAATGCGACATGTTGCGATATCGCGACACTTTTTTTCTCTTGCTCTTTCTCTTCTCTTTTGGTCATGAAAATGCGACATGTCGCGATATCGCAACACTTTTCCCTCTTGCTCTTTCTCTTATTTTTGGTTGCGAAAATGCGACATGTCATGATATCGTGACACTTTTTCTCTCTACGCCTTCTCTTGTCTTTTGGTCATGATAATGCGACATGTCGTGATATCACGACACTTTTTCTCTCTATGCCTTCTCTTGTCTTTTGGTCATGATAATGCGACATGTCGCGATATCACGACACTTTTTCTCTCTTGCGCCTTCTCTCGTCTTTTGGTCGCGATAATGTGACATGTTGCGATATCGTGACACTTTTTCTCTCTTGCACCTTCTCTCGTATTTTGGTCACGAAAATGTGACATGTAGCGATATTGTGACACTTTTTCTCTCTTGCGCCTTCTCTCGTCTTTTGGTCACGATAATGCGACATGTCGCGATATCGCGACACTTTTTCTCTCTTGCGCCTTCTCTCGTCTTTTGGTCACGAAAATGCGACATGTCACGATATCGCAACACTTTTCTCTCTTGTGCCTTCTCTCGTCTTTTGGTCACGAAAATGCGACATGCACTTTTTCTTCTTTACCGACATGTCTCGATATCGTGACACTTTTTCTTCTTTGTCAACATGTCGTGATATCGCGACATTTTTTCTTCTTTGCGGTTTTTTTGCTTTTTGTTGGATGCTGCTACATCACGAAGCTTTAAGAGGAAGAGCGGACAGATTGTTTTTCAGTGGAGACACGTGGTGTAGCGGCAAAGGTGCTTGTCTGCATACGTGAGGTCACGAGTTCGAATCACCAGAATAATAAAAGGTTTTAAAAAAGTTTTTTTTAATTAAAGTTTCTTTTAAATTAAATTAAATTTTCAAATAAATGCTTTTAATTATTTTATTAATATACCTATTTTTAATTTATTAAAAGCATTATTGATTATTAAATTAAAAAAAAAAGGGCTTTATAAAAATTTGAAAACTTTTTTTGGAGAAAAAATTGTGAAAAGTGGAAAGTGAAAATTTGCATATTGTGAACCTGGAAAAGTGTCGGGAAGTCTTCCGGAACACTCGTTTAGCACCTCTAAAAATTTTTGGACGTTGCCCCTTGGAACCCCATTCAAGGTTAAATATTTATTTTGTAATAGCCTTAGCGGCTATAAAAGGGTGAAAATTTTAACCTTAGAGGCTCTAATTAAGTTGTTTTTTGCATTGATGAGTAGATGATCAGATCAACCGGATGCTATCATGCTCTTTGTTCTCTTTTACAAAGAGAGAACGTCAAATGGTTTGACAAAAAAGTTTGAAGATACGGTTTGCATACAATTTTCACCCAATTACAAAACACAGTCATAGCCCACCAGAGGAAGCCTGATTCTGGATACGAGGCTGACTCAGAGGACAATATCTTTGGGGAAAGAATAGAAGAGTTTGAGATAGTTGAATTCATACCTGAAGGACAATCAAGTGATAGTTATACCCCTGTAGTGCCTAAAATGGAATCAAGTGAGAGCTATACACCACACTCTCCTAATCCAGAACCAGAACCAGTGGAGCCAGAGCCAGAGCCAGAGCCAAATCCAAAACCAACCCCTAAAATCATCGTCATTAGCGATGACGAGGATTCCATTTTCGATAATTTTGGGCATCCAATACTAGGCAATCCACAACAAGAGGAGAAAGAAATCAGTGGGAAAATTAAAAAGGCTAGATTTGATTTGAACATGTAATTGCTTTGCTTTGTATTTCCTATTTTTAGTCAAATCAAAGTTTAATTTCAAGCAGTATAAATGGCCTCAAACACAAGTCTCCCAATTCTAGAATTCAATGGTAGTGATTATGAATACTGGTCAATAAAGATGAAAAATTTATTAATAGGCAAGGGTTTATGGGATATTGTAACAGAAGGGTATACAGAACCCATAGCTATTGTATGGGCAGCTTTGAGTGCTGTAGATAAAAAAACTAGAAAAGAAGCCGAGAAAAATAATTCCTCTACCCTGTACTATTTACAAGAAGCCCTAGATAAAAGTATCTTTCCTAGAATAGCATCCTGTGTCACAACTCAAGATGCTTGGAAAGTTTTGAAAGAAAGCTTTCAAGGTAGTGATCAAGTAATACAGGTTAGACTTCAAACACTGAAGAGAGATTTTGAAAATCTCAGAATGCAAGAAAATGAGAAAGTAGGAGACTACTGCGTGTGGGTTAAAGCCATAGTAGATAAAATGGTCACTCTAGGTGAAGATATTAAGCCTAAGGTTATGGTGAAGAAAGTGTTGTGAACACTTCTTCCAAAGTGGAATCATGTAGCAATCATTATTGAAGAGTCAAAAGATTTAACTACTCTTTCTTTTGAAGCACTGATTGGTTCTCTTCTTTCACATGAAGAAATATTGCAGGACACTCCATCCACCAGCTATGGAGGAGATAATAAAGCCTTCGCTTCACAAGAAGGAAGAGGTAGAAGTCATGGCAGAGGTCAGTATAGAGGAAGAGGCAAGAATAGTCCACAAGGTGGAACCCCAAGCAGAGGAGGATCTTCAAACAGAGGTGGAGGTCAGAATAGAGGTGGACAATAGAATAGAGGAAAGCATCTAGGTCGAGGAAAAGGAAATGACAAGTCAAAGCAAGTTTGCTACAATTGTGGCAAATTTGGCCACTATGCTCATGATTGTTGGTCAAAGCAGCCTTCACAAGGGAGCAAAGAGGCAACTGAGAGCGATCGAGTATGGCAATTTTGGAGAAGAGGAAGGGACCACAAATCTCTTTCTCTCATATGGCCAATTAGATCAGAACATGAATGACACCTAGATTTTGGACACTGGGTGTTCAAATCATATGAGTGGCAAAGAAGAACTCTTTGCTACCCTGGATTCTTCCTACAAATCCAACATCAAGTTGGGGGACAACAAGTCATTGGCAATTGAAGGCATTGGAGCCATGGCGGTTCCAACTAAAGAAGGTGTTAAGCAAGTAAGTGATATCTATTACACACCCCATCTCCAACACAATATTTTAAGTGTTGGTCAAATGTTAGAAAATAACTACACGTTGCTTTTTGATGAGGGTGAATGCACCATTTTTGATAAAAATAATAGTAATAGAATTATTACACAAGTGCCAATGACAAAGAATAGGCTATTCCCTTTAAGGTTTGGTCAGCCAGGGGGAGATAAATTAGCAAATGTTGCTATTTCAAATCCAAGTGTGTTGTGGCACTTGAGATATGGTCATCTGAATTCAACTAGTTTGAAGATGTTAACCTCTCAAGCGATGGTGACTGGACTTCCTAAAGTTTAGGATAATAAAGAAGTCTATGAAGGTTGTGCTTTGGGCAAGCATGAAAAGACAAAATTTCCATGAGGGCGAGCATGGCGAGCTAGTTATCCACTCCAACTAGTGCATTCAGACATTTATGGTCCAATGCAGACCAAGAGCATTGGTAACAACTCTTAATTTCTTCTTTTCATTGATGAATTTTCAAGAGTGTGTTGGATATATTTTCTAAAGCATAAATATGAAGCTTTTAATTGCTTCGCAGATTTGAAAACAAGATTTGAAAATGAGAGTGGATATTTTGTTAAGTGTCTTAGATCAGATAAAGGAGGAGAATAATCCTCTAATGAATTTTTGTAAAAAACATGGAATAAAGAGGCAGTTCACTGCTGCCTACACTCTACAGCAGAATGGTGTGGTTGAAAGAAAAAACTGCACCATTGTAGAGATGGCAATATCTATTATTCAGACGAAGCATTTGAGTAATATGTATTGGGCAGATGCAGCCAGGACTAGTGTGTATATTTTGAATAGGAGCCCTACTTAAAGTTTGAAAGGGAAAACTCCTTACAAAGCATGGTATGGTAAGAAACCAAATGTCAAGCATTTTCGAGTGTTTGGTTCATTGGCATATTCTCATATTCCTGATGAGCCGAGAAAAAATATTGATCCAAAGAGTCAGGCATGTATATTTGTAGGGTACTGTGAGAATACAAAAGCTTATAGACTCTACAATTCTAAGACTCGAAAGATTGTGCTTTCCAGGGATGTGATTTTTGATGAAAGGGAAGAATGGGGTAAGCCCCAAATATTCAGTGATGATGAATCCAATGATGCAGTTTCTAAACAAGTGCAACAATAGTCATCGCAGAAAGGTAAGAAGTCTCCTCCCACAATCCCAAGTTCATATTCTAGTTCAACTTCTTCACCAAGTCCTTCTCCATAGAAGTCAGTAAGTTCTTCATCGATGGATATTGATTCTCCATCCAAAGGTAAGAGAACACTCCAACATCATCCATCTTATCAGATGTTGGATAAAAACTTTCAAAGAAGATATACTAGAAGTCAAGCTAGTGAAATGAGTTCAGTCTTGCAAAGAATTGAAAATATGCATTTGTATGGTGATGATGACTCCCAAGAACCTCGGGGAGATATAGTTAACCATGCCTTGTTAACTAGTGCACAACTTGAACCTTCTAGTCATGAGAAGGCATGTACTCAGAAAATTTGGCAAGATGCCATGAAAGAGGAGATAACCTCTATAAAAAATGACACTTGGGAGCTGGTAAAGCTTCCTAAAGGCAAGAAATGTGTTGGATGCAAATGGGTATTCAAGACCAAATTCAATGCTGATGGAAGCATTGAAAGGCACAAAGCAAGATTGGTTGCAAAAGGATTTACACAGAAATATGGTATTGATTATGAGGAGACATTTGCTCCTGTAGCCAGACAGGAGACCATCAGAACAGTTCTTGCTTTAGCTGTTCACAAAGGTTGGAAAATTCAACACATGGATGTGAAGAGTGCCTTTCTCAATGGGTTCTTTACAGAGGAAGTGTATGTTGAGAAACCTCAAGGATTTCAATTGAAAGTTAAGGAGAACCTTGTTTACAGACTAAAAAAGGCACTCTATGGCCTCAAGCAGGCACCATGAGCTTGGTACTCATGCATTGATGGGTACTTCAAATATTTTGGGTTCACCAGAAGCAGAAATGAACCCACCCTTTACTACCTGAAGCAAGGTAATGACATCCTCATAGCTTTCTTGTATGTGGATGATCTCATATTCATGGGTAGTAATGAAAATATGAATATGGAGTTCAAGCGCTCCATGATGAAGTAGTTTGAGATGAAGGATCTTGGCTTAATGCACTACTTTCTTGGAATGGAGGTTCATCAGTCAGATACAAGGATCTTCATCTATCAACATAAGTATGCTCGGGACATGATCAAGAATTTTTCTATGGAGCATTGCAAACCAGTTGCAATGCCAATTGGACATGGGATCCAATTAAGGAAAGATGAAGGAGCATCAAAAGTTGACATGATCACTTTCAGAAGTATGGTTGGGACTTTGATGTTTATTGCCAACACTAGACCTGATATTCAGTATGCTGTTTTTTTGGTCTCTCGATTTTTGGCTAGCCCATCTGAACTGCATTTGCAGGCATCTAAGAGAATTCTTAGATATGTGAAGGGTACATTGGATTTTGGAATCCAGTACCATAAATGTAACACTATAAAGCTTGTAGGCTTCAGTGATAGTGATTGGGGCACCAACATTGATGATAAAAAATCAACTTTAGGGAATTGTTTTAGTCTGGGATCAGGACTAATAACTTGGAGTTCCAAAAAGCAAACTGTGGTAGAGTTGTATTCTACAGAAGCTGAGTATATAGCAGTCACCTATGCTAGTACTCAAGCCTTGTGGCTAAGAAAACTGCTAAAAGAGATTGGATAGCAACAAAGTGGTCTGACCAGAATTTACTGTGACAACATTAGTGCCATTCATTTGGCATACAATCCAATCCACCATAGTAGAATGAAACATTTTGATATGAAGTACCACTTCATATGAGATATGGTGAAGCAAGAAATTGTTGAGCTTCAATTCTATCACACTTTGGAGAATGTTGTAGATATCTTCACCAAAGCGATGGCTAAAGCTCAATTTATAAAGCTGAGAGACTATGTTGTCAGTCCTCTCAAATTTAAGGGGGAGAATGTTGCAAATGTGAAGAGGGTTAAGGCCTAGAAATATTTGGTTTTTCTAGGCTCAGTGTGAAAACAACGGTGTTTGTTGACAAGATTTAATTGTCGGCAAGATTTTATTTTTCCTCTCCCGATATTCTTTCCTCTCCCTATTCTCTCGTATTCCCTTTCCTCCCTATTATTGTGCCCATTATATATCCTTTCCTTTCCTTATCCCTCCATGCTGACTCCCTTCCTCCTTCTTCTCCAAACCCCTTCCTCACCTTCCTTATGTTCTATATATATGTAAGTTTTCAAAAATGAATAAAATATTTGGGGATATAAATAATTGTTTTATTTAATAGGATGCTCCAGTCATATGACAAGTGACAAACAAAAATTTGAGAAGTTACAGTAATATGAAGGTGGTTCAATAAAATTTGGAAATAATTATGGAGCCAAGATAGTTGGCAAAGGTTCAGTTAAGATCAGTTACGAAAAAATCAAGTCCAAAGAAGTCTTGTTTGTGGTTGGTATGAAGCATAACTTGTTGAGCGTAAGTCAGATTTGTGATAGAGGTCATGAAGTGATTTTTAAGAAGCAGTGTTATGAAGTTAGAAAAGAAAATAGTGGAAAGTTGATAGCAACTGGATTGAGGACATCTAGAAACCTATACACTCTCTCAGAGACTTCAGAAGGAGCTTGCTTGATTTGATAGGAAGAAGAAAATTGGTTGTGGTACAAGAGGCTCGGTCATATCAGTTTTGACAATCTAGTAAAAATCAGCTCAAAAAAGGTAGTGAGAGATATTCCCACCATTGGAAAACCATCAAATAGCATTTGTGCTTCATGCCAAAAGGGGAAGCAAACTAGAGTCTCATTTAAAACAAAAGAGTACTACACAAGCAAACCTTTGGAACTAATACATACCGATTTATGTGGACCCATGAGAACGCAAAGCATAAATGGTGACAAATATTTTATGTTGTGTATAGATGACTATTCCAGGATGACATGGGTACTATTTTTGAAGCATAAATCAGAAGCTTTTGAGATGTTCAAGGTTTTCAAAAATAGTACCCATGTCATCCTGGAATAGTCATCTATACACAACATAAAATATGAGTGTTAAACATATTGAGTCTCTAACCATTCTCTATATGTTTATATGGTTAACCAAGAGAGTTTGAAAGTGATTGAGCATTGTTGTGAGTGTGAAGCATATTGAGTTTCTAACAATTCTCTATATGTTTTTGTGAGAGTAAACAAGAATATGTGTGAAGCTTATTTGTGTCATTGAAGAAGTTTTCTATGATATATTTATTTGATTTCAATAAGCTTTTGTAAAAGATTATGAGCTGATTTGAGTAAGTCCTAGAGTGGACTTAAGGACTGAGTTGAGTAAGCTTTTGTGGAAGCTTACAAATTATATTTGAGGTAAGTATTGGTGAAGAATTGTTGAGCAGATTGGAGGACTTGTTGAGCATATTTAAGGTAAGTCTTGGTGAAGACTTGTTGAGCAGTTTGAGCAAGTTCTAGAGAGGACTTGTGGATATATTTGAGGTAAGTATTTGAGTAGACTTAAGAGCATATTTTATTGATTTATTTGTTCAAGATTTTTTTTAAGGCTTGGGGTAGATCTAGCAGAGTTGATTTGAGATTGGATCAAGCTTTGTGTTAAGGCTTGAGGATAGATTTGAGGAGAAAGTTTGGTGCAGTTTTGAGGACATGTTTATGCCAAACCAGAGAAAGATATTGATTAGATTTGTGCTAGACCAAAGGACTATGTTTAGTGCATATCAAATACAAATATTGAGTATATTTGTACTAGATCGAAGGATTGTGTTTAGTGTAGATCAAAGATAGATATTGAGTAGGCTTGTGCTAGAATAAAGGATTATGTTTAGTGTATATTTGAGACATAGCTAAGAGCAAGCTTTGGAGGTGATAGAATAGAGGACAATAGTCTCCAGTGGATAGAGATCCGTTAGCTAGGGCAGTGAGGACATAGGTATTCTAAGTGAGGATAGGATTCTTCAGTGGAGAGAGATCCACAAGCCATGTAGTGGAGGTTGTAGTCTTCTAGAGTATCACCAGCAAAAGAAGAGGAGAAGGAGTTATCCTATGGATAGAGATCCATGATCCATATGAGGGGATTGGTGTCTCTTGTGGATATAGATCCACAAAATATATTAGGGTATTGGTGTCTCCTTTGGATAGAGGTCCATAAATATTGTAATAGGGAAAGGATTACCAAGAGATTTGTTGAGAAAATTTTAGTGAAATATTTTCTCCATGGAGTATCCCACATTGGGTGAACCACATTAAATTGGTGTCTCTATTGTGTGTGGTGATTTGTGCATTGCTTTGATTACTGTTGTTGATATTTCCATTGATATATTGCATAATATTATTTGGAAAAGAAAATTAAAAAGTGGTCTTATACCGTTCACCCCCCTCTTAGTGTAAGTTTGTGTTCTTCAATATAAGAACTAGGATAGAATGAGGAATAGTTATTGCTACTCATATATAGAAATTCCATATTACAAACATGCCAAAGAAAAAGTCTTAGAACTAATCAGCTAAAATAATACAAGGCTTGAGCCATGACATAATATAAAAGAGAATAAATAAATACTCCATATGAGGCAAGTTACTAGACATGGGTATGGCTAGTGAAGTAAATGACTCAAAAATGAAGAGCACAAAAGTGCAACAAAAAATGTAGTAACAAAATTGCAACAAAAAAATGTAGCAAAAATTTCAACAATGTAGGATAGTATAAATTTGAGGGATCAAAACTACTCAAAATTGATGACATTTTTGGAGTGAATTCTACACAAAAATATCTTTCCAACTATGTATCATACATATAAAATTTATCTATAAAAAAAAAGTTATGAGCTCTGAAATTTGCTTGTAGGTTTCATAAAACAACGATAACAAGCATGCTTTTTCACAAAATGAATGGAATAGAATGTTGTTTTTCATTCCAAATAAAATTAGAAGTGTTACAAAGCTTTTTTCATAATATTCTACAACTATACTACTCTTTTTTACATTTACAAGAGAGAAAATGATGGTACAACACTTCATTTCACATTATAGGAAGTCCAATAGTCATGGTGACTCTTTAAGGCCTATATAAAATTTTGGGCTTCTTGAAATTTATGAGAGAAATTTTAGTTTTCTCTTCCTTAGTCAACATAAATCTCCAACATACATCCCCTTGATGCTAAGTGGCGAGACAAGTTTATCCCTCAATATCAAAATTTATTCTTTATTGACACCTTTGGTAAACAGGTTTGCAAGTTATTGTTTGGTGCTATAATATTTCAAATCTACAACCTTCTTTTACACCATGTGTTTATGAAATAAAACTTTAAATAAATATGTTTATTTTATTATGATGGACTGAATTTTTTCAATCTTGATTGCACTTGTGTTATCAAAAAAAAATATTGTTGAATTGTTTTGAACTTCACCAATCTCTTCAAGTACCTTTATGAACCAAAGTTCTTGTGTACTTGTTGTAGTAGCTACAAAATATTATAACTATGTATAAGATAAAGTAATAATACTTTGTTTCTTTGAGATCCATGTTATCACTCCTAAGCCAAGTAAAAAATAATTTTTAGAACTTGATTTTCTATCATCCAAGCAACTTATCCAATATAAGTCACTCTATCCAACAAGCTCCATTTTTTTTGTTAGCATCATAATGTATACCAAAATTCAAGGTTGCTTTGACATACCTCAATATTCTCTTGGTTTCTCTTATGTGGTTTTGTGAAGTTTCATTCACGTGCTTTGATACAAGTGAAATTGCAAATGCAATATTAGGTCTTGTTGTATTAAGGAATATTAAGCTCCCAACATTGCATATAAACAATGTTTCATTAGTTTTCTCTTCTCTATAATATCTATACAACACTTATCCATGTGCCATAGGTTTCCAAACTAGTTTGCAATTTTCTATGCTTCTAAACATATATTTTGCATATTGTGATTGACAGATAAAAATTGTACCATCACCTTGATGTACTTCAACACCAAGAAAGTGTTACATTAGTCCTAAATATTTCATATCAAATAAATTTATCATAGCATGCTTAAAATCATTCATCATATTTGAATTGCTTCTCATGTAGATCAAATAATCAACATATAGGCAAACAAGAAGAATATCATCACCTTAATTATTGAAATAGAGTGTGGGGTCATTCTTATTTTTATTGAAATTGCAATCTTGTAAGTACCCAACTATTCTTAAGTACCGTGCTTTAGGTGCTTGCTCCAGTACATATAGTGTTTTCTTCAATTTTCTAGCATGTTTTTCCTTTTATTCCACTTCAAATCCTTGAGGTTGCTAAACATAAACCTTCTCATCTAGATTACCATTCAAGAATGCACTTTTCACATCCATGCGATAAACTTTCCACTATTTATTGGCTACTAATGAAAGATCCATCTGAATTATCTCTTGTCTTGCAACAAGGTTAGACGTTTCTTCATAACCCACACCATATCTTTGAGTGAATCCTTTTGCAACCATCCTTGATTTGTATCTTTCTATGCTTCCATAACTATTAAAATTTATTTCGTAGACCCACTTGGATCCAACAATCTTCTTGTCCTCGGGTAGTTTCACAAGTTTCCAAGTGTCATTTTTTTCAATGGACTCAATTTGTTCTTTCGTTTCTTGCAACCAAACATCATTAGTACAAGTATTTCATAACATGAAGGTTCCAAATTAGATTTAAAAAATAGATCATAAATCACCAAATCACCTTTTAATTCTTCTTCATCATCACAATAAATTTGGAGCTTCTTCAATCTTGAAACAACCTAGTCCAACGCTTGCAATTGGCTTCTTGTTAACCTCCTTTGAAATTTATTGCCCATAATTTGGCTAGATGGATGTGCTTTGAGTATTATCTTTCCTTTATTTGTATTCTTGGTGGGACTTGTAGATGAGTTGATTGTGCTTGAACTTGGTGTAGTCTCCTTTGAACTTGTTGATGGGCTGTTAGGTGGGCTTGGAGGAGTATAGGAAATATTTTAAGGTTGTTCCCCAATTGTATTACCTTCATAAACATCAATTGTTTTGGCTGCTAATTTTTTATTACTGTACACTCCCACTTCATAAAAAATACATCTCTAGAGACTACAAAATTTTGAATTTTTGGATTATGTAGTCTATATTTCTTACTTATTTCAGAATATCCCATAAGAATGCATGGCTCACTCTTGGGGTTTAACTTCTTTCTAAATTCATCATTGACATGCGCATATGCAAGACAACAAAAAACTATCAAATGAATTACAATGTGTTTTGTGCCATACCATGCTTCATGTATAGTCTTCTTGTGTAGTGCTCTTATGGAGCATATATTGAGAATGTACAATGTTGTATCAATTGCATACGACCAATAATAATTGCTCAAACATTTTGTCTTCAACATTATTCTTGTCATTTATATAATTGATCTATTTTTATCTCAGCTACCCCATTTTTCTATGGTGTATAGGTGGTAGTGAGCTATCTCTTGATGCCATATTATTTGCAAAAAATATTTAACTGATTTGAACAAAAATACTCTTCCATGGTCAGTTACCAAACACTTTATTTTATATCCACTTTCATTCTCAACTAATGCTTTGAAAATATCAAAAATTCCAAAAGCTTCATCCTTATGTTTAAAAAATACACCAAACACTTGAAATATCATCAATGAATGTGAGAAAATATGAATAATTAACTAGACTTTGTGTTTGAATAGGTCCACAAATATCAGAATGTACAATTTGGAGTGGGTATGAGGCCCACCATGCTTTTACTTTTGGAAATTCCTTCCTTGCATGCTTTCCAGTCATACATTCTTCACACACACCCTTATGCTCTCCAACCTTAGGTAGTCCATTTACCATGTCTTGTGAAGATAAAAATTCTAAAATTTTAAAATTCAAGTGTCCAAATATGAGATGCCAAAACCAATTCTTATCTTCAAGTGCCATGTGTGTTATGTTCATACTCCATTTTCCTCCAAATTTTAAAGAAAACAACTGGTTCTTTGTCATAGGAACAATTATGACCCTAAATTTTATATTATTATTATCATAAATTACACATTCATTATTCTCAAATACAACTTTATAGTTTCTTCTACAAGTTGTCCAACACAACAAATTATTCTTCAAATTGGAAGCATAGTAGATATCATGGTTGTTTTTTTTATCTTCTTTAGTGATAATCTCCATGGTGCCTTTTGCAACCACATCCAAAGAATTTTTGTTCCTAAGTGATCTTGATCTTTAAATTATTATTCAAATAAAAAAAAAACTCTTTCTTTCCAGTCATGTGGTTAGAACAACCAAAATTACCAAACTTCTTGACTAGTTTTTTAAGCCATGTCACTAGTAAAACATAAATTACCTTGTATAGATTAATCCTCACATACATAGCAGGCTCTTCTATATCCATTTGTGGTCTTCACTCTACAATATCATGAAATGTGGCTCATTTTATGACTATTTTAGCATTCAAATCTTTTTTTATCAACCCCTTCATGTCCTCTTCTAGCAGCAACAACTCCTCTTCCACTTCCTCCTCTACCTTTTGAGTGATTTTGATTTATTCATCTTCCATGTGCTTGTTTAATTATGCTTGGAAATACTTCATCATTCTGAAAAAACAAATAGTTTTGAATTAAAATCATTCTCCTCATTTTCTATATTGGTTTCTCTTAGTATTTTCTCATGTGACATAAGAGAACCAACTAGACAATCAAATTCAAGTGTAGATAAATATTTACTCTCCTAAAAAATTATTGCAACATGATTCTATTTAGGGGTAAAATATCTCAATAGCTTATTCACAACTACTTCTTTCTTTAAGCTATCTCCAAGGGTGGTCATCTTGTTCACCACATTCTTCACTCTAACACAATAATTACCCACACTTTTAGCCTCTTTTATCTACACATTCTCAAACTCTTTCTTCATGGTTTGCAACTTAACAATTCTCACTTGGTCACTTCCATATTTTTTTTTAAATAAAGGGGTAAAAATTTATTGAAAAAAGTCTGGATTACATAGTACAACTGAGCTTCCAACCAGGACTCAAATAAATAGCCAAAAAGGCTAAAACCACTAGACTAGAATGACACCCAGAAAAGACAACAAGAATAAACCACATTAAGTTTGTACATCCTTGTGGATCAACTCCCACAGGCATTGAGAGTCCCCAGATGGGAGACTCTCCCAATTATCGATACTCCAAGGATCCAGTAGCTTAGAAGCCCTTTTGGCAGGTAATCAACAACCACATTCCATTCCCTTGGAATGTGCACAAAGGATATAAATTCGAACTCTTCACTCATTCTGAGAATATGAATGGCTATAGAGGCCAACTACCAAAAAACTTCCTCCACACTTTTACTGTTTAAAATATTAACCATAATTTGAGAGTCAAACTCACAGATAATCCTATGCCAGCCAAGAGAAAACCCCCTCCACAAGGCCTCAAGAATTGCAAGAGCTTCCATGAAATTGTTGGAGTGAGCACCTTTATAAATGGAAAATAAAAAACTATCACCACTAGTAGAATCTCTCCCAACACTACCAATGCCAGCATGTCCAAGATTACCCCTAGACGATCCATTAGTATTAATTTTTAAAACTCATCTAGGGGGTGGCATCCACCTACCATCTCTCCTAACCTTCTTGCTGAGCTAAGGAACCCTACCAGGGAGAGAAGAGTTCACACCATCCCCAAAGAGACCAAGGGCTTGTTGTACCTTCTCCTCCCTAGAATCCAAAAGAGGGTCCACATAACATTTGCTATGGATGGTTTCCTGAACCATATACATGATCCTTTGCCAGATCTATTGAACAACAAAATAACTTCCCTGAAATATGTGCCAGTTTTGTTCAAGCCAAATTTGCCAGATGATGCAAGGGCCCAAATTCCTAGCCACCCGAAGGAATGGGGCCTTGGTCGGAGGTCTGCCCAGACTACTCCAAAACTCCACCAGGGACAACACATGAAAACATGGATGGTTCTAGGCACTCCACCAATGGTGCCAAATGTCTTTGGAAAAGGAGCATTGGAAAAATAAATGAGAAGAGTCATCCTCATTCTTACTACAAAGGACATAAAAAGAGGGACCTTGAAATCCCCTCTTCCTCACATTATCCCAAGTGAGGCATTTATTACGAGCTACCAACTAGAGAAAGAAGTTACATTTTGGCTAGGAAAATTTGTTCCACACCTTTTTCCACCAAGTGACAGGAAGACTCTCATACTTTTGCTTATCAAGAACCTGATAACCATAGGCTACCGAGTAGGTTCCCTTAGGATCAGGGTTCCAAGCCAGAATATCTTTACCCCTCAATGAAGAACAATGCCTTCCCATAAGAATAAGAGCAAGCACATCTTTGTCCTTGGCCAGTACCCCTTGGGGCCATTCTTGCAGATCTTTCCACCTATACATCTCCATATTTCCAAAATACTGGATTTTTTTAAAGTCCTCCACACGAGACCAACCTACTTCCAAGAAAAAAATGTTTAGGGAACGTAACCTAGAATATTTATTCAAGATAAGAGGGTTTCCATCCCAAGAATCCTCCCAAAAAAGAGCATTTGATCCCTGATTGCAAATCCAGATCAAACCCTGCTTTATTAAATTAGCTCCTCTTTTCAGAGTGTCCCAGATAATCGAACCTTTTCCAACCAAGCTGACTCTAGGGATTTCAGCCTCAGAAATACCTCTCAAGTATTTACAAGATAATATTTTAGCCCAAATATGATCTTGAGAGGTACACCATCTCCAATAAATTTTTACAGCCAAATCTTGCCCAAAAAAAGCTATCTGTCGCAACCCAATGCCTCCCTCTTGCACCGGCCTACATATAGAATTCCACCTAACAAAAATCCATTTATATTGATCAAATTTTCCAGACCATAAAAACTATCTTGACAAAGAATCCATGTCCTTGATGAAGTGAGAGGGAGTTATTTGTACAAAACATCTATAAATGGGTAAATCTTGAACAACAAATTTTAAAATCAACACTCTACCTGTAGTGGATAGCCATATGAAAGTCTAGTGATTCACCTTCCTTCTAAAATTATCAAGCATAGAATGCCAAGAAGATCTAGGTAGAGGGTGAGATGAAATTGGAATACCAAGATAAATGAAGGGGGAGGTCCCAAACTAGAATCTTAGAATGCGAGAAATCCTGGCTTGAATAAGAGGAGGGGTATTGAAGAAGAAAATAGAAGACTTGTCCTCATTAATCAAATGTCCAAAAGTACCAAGATATATGTCAAGATACTGTCTAATATTGCCAGCTTTCTTGATAGTGGCAACTCCCAAAAAAGCAGTATCATCAACAAATTGAAGGTGGGAAAGAGGTGGCAAACTACTGTCCCACTTCCACCCCTGAATAAGACCCTGCATGACTTGAGACTTGAGAAATCTTGCCAACCCTTCTACCATAATGATAAAAAAATAAGGAGATAAAGGATCTCCTTGCCTCAAACAGATCTGATGGCTCATTATTAACAAGAACAGATAATGAGGAAGAAGAAACACAGCTCATCACCCATCTAATCCATTCCTCCTCAAATCCAAAAGCAATAATAAATTTTTGAAGAAAGGACCATATGACCCGATCATAGGTTTTGGCCATGTCCAACTTAATGAACATAGTTTTCTCCTTAGAAGTTTCCATCGAGTGAATAGCTTATGTAGAAATAACAACCCCATCCAATATTTTTTGGCCAACAACAAACCCTCCTTGCTCCTCAGAGATGATTTTGATCAACCATATCTTCAGCCTCTCAGCAATAATTTTTGTGATGATCTTATACACAACATTGCAGAGAGCAATAGGCCTGAACATATCCAAGGAATTTTCTCCATATTTTTTGGGTATAAGCACCACAAATGTTGCATTTAGGGCATCTGTTTGTTATTTTAGGACTCATGGACCACCTCCAAAAGATCAAATTTGATTAAATCCCAAAATTTTTGATAAAAATCAATCGAGAATCCATCTGGGCCTAAGGATTTTTCTTTTTTCATCTTGAATACAACATTTTCAAACTCCTCAAGAGAAATTGGACCCATCAAGTGCTCATTCATATCTCTAGAAACAATCACTGGAATACAGTTTAGAATAAGCTTTTCATTCTCATCATCTGATACGAAGTCCTCCTTGAAGAGAGGAAAAATACCTCTTAGTCTCTTCTAAAATATCCCTAAAAGAAGAGAGCAGGGCACCCTAAGAATTCACAAGAGAGGTAATAAGGTTACCATTACGGTGAGCCTTAACTGAGTTATAAAAGAAGGTTGTGTTCCTATCCCCTTCCTGAAGCCAATCTACTCAAGCATTTTGTTTCCAAAAAAAATTCTTCCCTCAGTTCCCATTCAGCAAGGTCTTTCACAACCTTAGATTCCTCAACAAGAAGATCCTTCGTGAATCCCTGATCTCTAATATTCCTTGAAGCTTCTTCTATCCTCCTAAGAGCTAACAACTTAGCCAAGGAAAGGTTCCCAAAATTTAGTCTATTCCATCTCTTCAATTTATGTTTTACAAATTGTAGTTGCTTCATAAAGGAATACATAGTAGTGCCATGAGGAGGTTTGCCAGTGGTCCACCAGCCTCACATGAAATCATGAAGCTTAGGATCATGAAGCCACATAAGTTGAAACTTAAAGGAGGGGTTATTTTTTAGCCCTAACTCCAAAGCAGAGAGTTTGATAGGCCAATGATCAGATCCCCTACCCTCCAAAATCATAGAACTAGCACCTTTGTTATTACCCATCAAATAACTGGATATCAAAAACCTATCTAGTCTCTCTGATATGGAAGCTTCCCCACACCTTCTATTGTGCCAAGTAAAGATACCATTATCTGGCTTGATTTCAACCAAGTTTAGGGTCGGGATATGAACACTGAAGATAGAAGAAAAAGGCTCAAGATGGTCCACCTCACCACGTTTCTCCTCTAGAAAAGCGATAGAGTTGAAGTCTCCAACAAAAATCCATGGGTACAGGGGAACCAAACTTCTCACAAAGCAAATGTGCTTCCACAAATTCACTTTACCATTGTAATCAATAGGAGCATACACATTTGTAAGTAGGATGATTTCACCAGATTCATTATCATACCCGACCATTGAAATAGACCATCTGCTGGAAATCCAAGTAAGAGGGGATATCTTAACTAAATCCCATAAATAAGCGACACCACCAGCATATCCACATGCACCAATACACTGACATTTATCCATTCTCCACAAATTGGGAGTAATATTGAACATACTATCAATAGCCAATTTAGTGTCCTGAATAAACACCACATCCAAAGAATGAACACGAACCAAATCATGAACAAATTTTTATCTGGGGATGCTATTCAACCCCCTTACATTCCATGAGAGAATATTAATTTTTGGGGATTATAAAAATGGGAGTCCAATGTTCTCACCAAGCCTGACTCCACCAAAGTCTCCCCCATTAACTTAATTTTATCCTGGTCCTTCTTCCGACCCACCTTCATATTCTTATCCGAAAAACTTTTTTTAATTATTTTTTGCTACAATCCCAACACCGTAGGAGTTTTACAGTCCAAGGATGACTGCATCAATGCCTTAGTAGGAGAGGGCATAACTAAATCTGTACCACTTTACAAAATATTTTCCCTTATAGGGGTAGACCCAACCATGTCCCCTATACTCAGATCCAAAGCCCTTTGTTCTTCATTTAAACCCCCTAGATCTGATTCCTTAAGTCCCCCCTCAAGAAGAGACATCTGATTTGGCCTTGTTATATTTGCATCAGGTAGCGACGTTTAAGGTATCTCCATGCACTGATAAAAATCATCTAATATTTCAAAATGGTTGAGTAGACCATTTGGCTGGCTATCCCTAAGGTCTTTGTTTGCCTTTCGTCCTCTATTTTAGGATTTTACCGAAATAAAACCTTCCTTATCCCATTATCCTTCCATTATCGAGGCTTTTCATTTATCAAAACTTTATCCATATTGAGAGGGCCCAGGATTTGAAGCCACAGGTGAGACAAACTTAGGGAATTTTATTTGCAGGTGGCCATATTCATGGTAAATCTAGCAACGAAATGGAAGAGCTTCATAGTCAATATTTTGAACCCATGTAGTTGATCCAAATTTTTTTTCAATAGAATCTAGAATAAGATTATTTAAGTCAATTTCAACACAAATACGAGCAATAAAGATTACATTTTTATCCATTGTCTGTTGTGATGGTCCAACTAGATTCCCAAGTAGAAGGGCAATCTTATGCAAGATATCAGTTCTCCAAAATTCCAACAAGAGCCATCGAAGCTGCACCCATACTGGAACCCGTGATGGTTGCTCCTCTGATTATTTTAAACCCACATGCCAGGGTTTAAGAATGAGTCCCACCTGGTTATAGAAATAAGGACCCCCTTAAAATGCTTTGTTACAATCTTCAATACAAGATAAAACCACCATAAAATAGTTGTTCGCACTCAGCATCACCTCCACATCGCCTTCAGGATTCCAAGTCTTCCTGACCCAAGCCTCCACAAAGGGGAGAGAAATTTGGATGCCCAAAAATTTTCCAATAAGGGTATGTTTGGTTAGATACTCCACATCTTCCGCCATCGAGTCTGGTTGAACCACTAGAACTGGCCTGGCTTCACATCGTTCCAAACATCCATTATTATTTAATAAGTAGATCCCAACATGCACTGGAAAATACTATTCCTTCCAGTCATTTTGAGATGAAAAATATCACGAGCATGCACTCTCTGTGCCGAACCCGGCCATCACGACATTCCTCCAACTTTTCAAACCTCCTTTGGAAGTTGCTTCCATCCCCGTAGAGCAGTTATTCTTCATCAAACCCTAGTAGTGTCACTTGGTCACTTCCTTGGTAAGCCTATTAAAGAGAATTAAAATATTTCTTGGATGATATATAAACAAAAATACATGGAAATTAATTCTTTTCAAGAGAAAATTGAATATGGTAAAGGGCTAATGAATTCTTCTTCTTTATTTCTCTTTTTTTTGTCCTATCATTTCCCTGTAATGTGTTCCAATAATATGGTTCTTCATAACCACTCTCTACTACCTCCTAAATATCTGATTCAATTAACAATATTCTCATATTTATGGTCCAATAATCATAATATTACCTATTAAATTTTGGAATGGGTAACGAGTTGTTCAAATTGACCATTTGACTCAAGTAGAAAAAAATGCAGTTTTTCTTCAATGAACTTGTCCAAGAACTTGATAAATTTTTAGATTGACCATAAACCCACATTCAATAAAAACCAAAAACTAACCTTTCTTAGATACCAAATGAATTAAATGACCCAAAAATGAAGAGCACCAAAGTGCAGCAAAAAACACAACAAAAACATTGTAGTAAAAATTACAATAGCATAGGACAGTCTAAATTTGAGGGACCAAAATTGCTAAAAAATTATAAATATTTGGGAGTGAATTCTACACAAAAATACATTTCCAAAGGTGTAGTACACGTGAAAAATATATCTATAAAAAAAAATATATGAGATCTAAAAGTTGACTATAGGTTTCAGAAAACAAGGACAACAAGCATATTTTTTATAAATTGAAAGGAATAGAATGTTGTTTTTCATTCCAAACAAACTCAGAAGTATTAAAAATATTTCTATAATATTTTACAACTATAATACTCTATTTTACATTTACAAGAGAAAATGATGTTATAACACTTCATTTCATATTTTAGGAAGTCCAACAGTGATGGTGACTCTTCAAGGCCTATAGAAACTTTTAGGATTCTTCAAGTTCATGGAAGAACTTTTGGTTTTCTATTTTTTAGTCAGCATCAATCTCCAAAAACTATCCTTTTTATCCTTTACAATAAAGAATAAATACATATCAATAATATGAGGGAAAAATATCCCCCCAAAATATTTATAAGAATTCAAAATTGTTCAGTTCAAAATTGCCCAAACAAATCAACATAAAAAATGAATGATCTTTAGGACCTTGGGGATATGCAACCATAAATGTTATTGGCTAGTTATATTGATGGGATTATTGTCATTTCTTCAAGCCATTTTATGTTTGAAATATCCTATGATAAGACCTCTAGTATCCTCCATTAATACCTTGGATTTGGTGTTGCCCCTTGGGTTGCCTTCGATGTCGCTACTTTAAATGCTCTAGTTGTCACTTTGGGAACTATTTCTAGTTGTGTGATGCCTGAATTGGAATTGTACCACCATACCTTCCCTCATGTAACTAACACTTGGCCTCCTCCATGCTCTTAACAATTTTTTTTGACAAAGATATTCTCTAGTGCACCCTTTAGAGGTCCTAATTTCCACCTTTGGTGTCGTTGGGAAAATATCCTTTGTTAGAGGCCCATACCTTGCTATTTCATCAACATCCCAATAATAATTTAAGATTGTTAGATTCTGAGCTACCATGGGTGTGTATTTGGGTGTTCTCCTATTATGCCCTTTATTGCTCTCCCACCACCAATTTTAGGGTGGACCTTGCAGGGTAAAATAATCCTTAAAGTATAATAGAATCTTCACAACTTAAAACCTCTAGGATGCTACACTTTCAGTTGAGTGTGAAGATTCTCTTGAAGGAGAAGTAGATTTCCTTACCTATTTCTCACCTAATTAGTCATTGTTTCCCCACTTTATTCCTCCATGTAACTAGGATAATTTCTTTGGGGTTATTTAAGGATGATGACTTATGACCTCTCTAGGGAACCATAGACACCAGGGAACATGGAACAAAGCCATGGAAGTGATCCTTCCTATTCATTGAGGAGAGAGGTTTATGAGATCTATATGGGAAAAGTATTTCCATAAGCAGAGTCTCTTTAGCTATCATTGAAGAGGATCTAGGACTTTGGTTCATGGAAAAACTCACCTTAGTTACTACTGGAAAGGCTTGATGAACAATTGCTATTTTGGTTTTGTGGGTCGGTTAAGGTTCATGGCATGAATAACTTTTGGGTTAGCATCTTGTTGTGGCTGATCCACAACACACCCCAAAATTGGGGACCCACCTTTTTTGCAGGCTTGCGAAAGAAATCTCGGTGACCCAGATGCTAAAAATGAAGAAAAGAGAAAAAATGCCTAAGTGTTGAAAGTGTCGCGAAATCGCGACATGTCGTGCCATCGCTGTCGGAAATAGGAAAGTGTCACGAAATCGTGACATGTTGCCCCGTCGCGGCCCGGAAGAGGAGAGAGAAAAGAAAACAAAAGGTGTCGCGAAATCGCGACATGTCGCTGGAAAAAATGAAAAGGTGTCGCGAAATCGCGACATGTCGCTGAAAAAAATGAAAAGGTGTCGCGAAATCGTGACATGTCGCTGGTAAAAATGAAAAGGTGTCGCAAAATCGCGACATGTTGCTCCGTCGCGGCCCAGGCAGGAGAGAGAAAGGCAAGAATGAAAATCGTCACGATTTCGCGACGTATGGAGCTGCCATTGCTTAGAAATGAGAAGTGTCACGATTTCGTGACGTGTTCTGGGCAAAGTGTACGGACGAAGAAGTGGTAGCGATTTTGCGACGTGTTTCGGTGAAAGTGTACGGATGAAGAAATGGTCACGATTTCACGAGGTTAATGGGAGAAATGGTGCGATTTGAGTAAAGTGTAGGAGAAGAAGTGGTAGGATTTGCGATGTTGTGGGAATGGTGATTTGGGAGAGAAATGGTGCGATTTGATGTGCATGTGGATGATGAAAATGGTCGCGATTTGAGGTTGCAAAGTGTACGAAATAGAGAAATGGTAGCGAAATCACGACAGGTTTCGACAAAGTGTATGGAATAGAGAAATGGTAGCAAAATCACGACAGGTTTCAGAGAGATGGTCCGAAAGAGGAAACGGTAGCGATTTCGCGACAGGTTTTGCCAAGGCGTACGGATGATGAAAATGGTAGTGATTTCGCGATAGGTTTTGCTGAAGCATATAGAGAACAAAAATGGTAGTGAAATCGTGATAGTTTGTGGCATGAAGGTCCGAATGTGAAAAATGTCGTGAAATTGTGACAGTTTGCGGCATGAAGGTCCGAAGGTGAAAAATGTCGTGATATCGTGACAGTTTGCGGCATGAAGGTTCGAAGGAGAAAATGGTCGCGATTTCGCTACAAGAAGTGGCCGAAGGCGTACGGACGAGGAAAGCGTCACGATATCGCGACATGTCACGATTTCGTGACATGTCGCGTTTTCACTGCCAGGAAGGTGAACAGGTTGCATGCTATTTTTGTCATGATTTTCACAGAAGGATGTTACAGAAGGCATAGAAAACGTAGGACACGTGGCATACAGGTGTCAGGGTTGCAGAAGCGTTACATGCAATGGAAGATTTCACACGTTTCGACATCGAGCATGAATCAATAGCAAGGAAAAGGCAAGAATTTGAAAGGCCATATGCAGGAAGGTGAAGCAAAGCGACACAGGGAGAATCGAAGAGCCGCACTAGATAGAATAAATCCAGAAGCGTAGATTGAAGACAGGGTTGGAAGTTGTTGCTTGCAGAGTTGCAGAGACAAGGGCTTCATGCCATTCTGGGCCTGCACTTGGGCAATTTCCTTCATTTGTTCTGGAATATTAAAGCCTGGAACATTCTGTAAATGTAATTGTCGTATCATTTAATACAGAAATACGGAGTATTGGCATCTCATTGATGAGAAAGAAGGAGTCATTTTGTGCATGCATGATTTAATGTTTTATCATTCATTTCAGATTTCTAAGGCTTTTAGGTGAAGTTTAATGCAAGTGTTCTTGGTTGCTTCATGCGAATGCCTAAATCTGGAATTACAGTAGAAACCCTAGAAACCCGCACCTAGCTTATCTGGATTGTGCGAATTTGCAGGTTCATTAGGTTAGGTTGCATGCAGAAAACCTCATTATCTTCGGTTTCATCGAATTGATGACAGCATTCTGATTGTAGTTTAGTTTCACTTTCATTTGCTTTTCTTTATTTTTCAAACCCTTACTTTATTTTCTGCATTTTAATTACTGTATTTAAATAAGCAGCTGAAAATCCATCAGAACTAAAGATTAGAATAGATTTATTCATTTTGAGTCCACTGTAAATTCAAATTAAATAAACCACAGTGCCCCTTGTTAACATCCACTTGCAAACCCTAAGGTATTCCTAGCATTTCATTTGAATAGCATCATTGGTAATCAAAGAATCAGCATAACAGGAACCTTGGAGAAATTACTTTCTTTGCAAGCAGAGGATTTTAGGACTCAGATCCTACCGGAGAGTGTGCTTTCACAATTGGGTGAAAACACCACTCAACAGATTGGCGCTAGAAGGAGGGCCCGAATTGGTTTATTTTGATTTTGATTTTCATACCTGAATAATTTGTTTTTGATCTAATTTTGAAATCATTTAATAAATCTCACAGACGGCTAAACTGCAACATTGTTTTTGTTTCTGTTGCAGGTTTTCTTCGAAATAGTCGAGGGTTTCATCAGGCAGGCTGGACCCACCACGTCGTATTGCGACCAGGTCCCAAACAACCGGAGAAACCATTTTTCATGACCTTACTGGTACTCCCAAGAATAAAGCCAAGCAAGTCGTAAGTTCACCTGTCACAAAAGACCTGTTTTCTCCAGGAACATCGAGTGGACCTACGCCAGTAGTATCAGTTGCACCTAGTGTGCCTATAGTCAGTAATATTTCTACTACTATTGTAGGTTTGTCTTCATCAATTTTGAGTCAAATGGCTCAAGCTCCAGCAGCTCCTTGGTATGGAGCTAACAATACTCCTTTGAATATTGTTGGGGATATTCATGAAATCCCCAAGAACATTGAAATATTTCTGCCCAAATACAAACCAGATGGCCCAAGAACAGCAGAAGAACATATCCAAGCCTATAGGGATGTTTTAATTAGGCTGCAAGTTCAATATGAAGATGTGGCCTGCAGACTGTTCCCCATGAGCTTAGATCCAATAGCATATGAATGGTATATATGCTTGCCAACTGGTTCAATCACCTCTTGGACACAAATGGAAAATGCCTTTGTCAATCAATTTAGGTCACCCTTAGATCCCGCAACTATTTACAATCAGTTTATTACATGCAAAAGGGGCCAAGGGGAACCGATTAGAATGTTTAATCAGAAGTTCCAAAAGTGCTATAATAGAGCAATTAGGCACTTTGCTATTGATCCCGCAGTGGCTTTGCAGATATATTTTGGGGCATTGGACCCCATGACAGCCATGTTTGCAAGGCGCAATCCTCAAGTTACCACGCTGGCTTTGGCCTATAATGAAGCCATGACTATCGAGCAGCAAATGACACCACAAGGCTACGGGTTTACCCAGATGCCTATGATGGGACAGTATGCTCCATATGGTCAAGCTCCCCAGGCAAATCAACTCATGGCACCACAAATGCCAAGCATGAATGCCTTCCCATATCAGCAGCCGTATCCACCAGCACCCGCGTATGCACCCATTCCAATCCAACCACTCACATCCATTCCACCTGTCCCTGCATTTTTGCAGAACAGTCAATCAACTATGCAAGGAACTAGCCAAGTCAATCCTCAGGCCATAGTTCCTTTTCCAAATCCTACCCCGATTCAAAGTGTCAATCCATACGGGAATCCAATTCCTCAGAACCCGACCCCAGTGTTGAATCAAGACCCCATTAATTATGCGAATCCAACGGGGGTTAACAACAATATGATTCCACCAAAAGATGTTTATTCAGAAGTCGAAGAGCTCAAGAAATTAGTTCATAAAGCTGAGCAATGACAGGGTTCAACAACAGAAGTATGAGTCCCATGCCCCTCACCCAAATCGAAATTTTAACAATAGAGGGAGGCACTGGAACACCAAACCTAACAATGGGGGAGTTCCCGCTCCCATTGCTAATCAATTAGATGCTTCTGTAGGACCTAGCCAATCCAATTCTCTTTTGAATCTTTCGGATTTGGCGTGGGAAAGGGGGTGCAGGTTGCACAACACAAAAGAACACAATGAGAGGAATTGTCCTGAAATTGCTAGATACACTCATTGTCTTTAGGCACAAGTTGATGATTTGGAACTGGTATCAAATGAGGGTCCATCACAACATCAAGATGATAATATTATGGTGATGGAAACTGTATATCATCAAGAAGGTGAGAGTGAGGAAGAAGAAGATGAAATTCTGGAACAGGAGGTGCAAGCTTTTCGAGATTTCAGAAAGGGGAATCATGGATACCATTTGAGAAGTAAGTCTAAAGCCCCTAAAACCTCATCAACACCTCCAAACAATTCTATTCTTCCTCCAGATACAAAGGCAAATAATAATCCTCCCCCTCCACTCAGAAGAGAAATGTCTGATGATGTGCAGAAGACAGTCAAATTCGAAAAACCAAACTATGACATAGTGGAGGATCTGAAGAAGTCCAAATCTAGCCTTTCGTTCTTGGATGCAGCTAGATTACCTGGCCAAAAGGAGGCGTTGATAAAAGCTTTGAACTCACCTGATCCAATGTGGAAGGAAAAAAGAGTTGAATCCCATCTTATTTTGCGAAAGGAGAGAAGGGATGTCCCGCCATTCTTACTGACTCTGAGAATTGCGGGTAAGAATTTGCATAACTGTTTGGTGGACACAGGTGCCACGAGCAACCTCATGCCTACAGAAATATGTAAAATGCTAGGTCTACAGCCTGTTTCATCCAAATGTACAGTCTTGCAACTGGACAGATCAGAGGTAAATGTGGTAGGGACCTTATATGATGTCAAGATTCAATTAAATTCTGAACCCAGGGTCCAGCAGGTTGTAGATATTTTGGTGGTTAATATTCCAAGTAGGTATGGAATGTTACTTGCAAGGGATTGGATGAAAACTCTGAATGGCTATTTTTCAACAGACTGCTCACATATGTGGCTACCATGGAAGGGAATTGCAAACCAAATCAGAGTCGAAAATGAACCGAGGCTTAAGGAGATTATAACAGATTTTAACAAGCCGAATGAAGTTCAGTTTTCTGAGCCAGAACTAGGATTTTATGCACTTGATGTTGAGGAAGCTGCTGAAGAGCCTAAAGAGGAGGCGTGTCATGGTGGCTCTTCCAAGGAAAATGATTACACGTGGTTGCTCAGGTTCGATGGATCAAAATCTAGACAGGGAGCAGGAGCTGGAGTTGAGCTCACTGGTCCAGGAGGTAAACCATTATTGGCTGCCTACAGACTACAATTTCCTTGCACGAACAATGTGGCAGAATACGAAGCATTGATCTTTGGTTTACGTCTAGCATTGAGCAAGCATGTTAAATGCTTGAAGGTTTTGGGAGATTCTGAGTTGGTAGTCAAGCAAATCAAAGGACAGTATACATGCCGCGATAGAAGACTGAGCCTTTATAGAACTAGGGTTATGGACCTCATGGAGGAGTTCGATGCATTCAATATAGCCCTTATTTCTAGAAAAGGAAATCGAATAGCAGACTCTCTTGCAGTCGTCGCGGGCATGTTGAACCCGGTTGATATAAGAAGATGTAAAAATTTTTCCATTGAACTGGTTCCTTGTCCATCAATACCCGATAATGTAAAGAATTTCCAAGTTTTTGAAAGTGACAGACATATTTTCAAATTTGTCACGAACTCGGGTATTTTTGAAAATCGGGTGATTGATGAGGAGCAAAGGTGGCGAGGATGAAACGAGAAGATGAAATTGAAGCTGCGTATCAATCCAATAAAATTCCTAAAGACGTGGTTTCATTGGAAAAGATGTTCGACATGGGATGCAAGACCAAGAAAGGAAAAAGAGTCCCACTCCCTAAAGATGCCTGTGATTCAATTAATCTAGGGAGTGGAGACAATCCAAAGGAGGTGTACATTGCAAAGGCATGTACGAGATGAAGAAAGGAGCAATATAATGCGAGGCATTGAAGCATTACATAGATTGTATTGCTTGGAACTACAATGAGCTGAAGACATACAACCAAAACATTATCACACATACCATCCCTTTGAAGCCAGACTCCAAGCCTTTTAGGCAAAGACAACGAGTTGTTAACCCGCTATTGGAGCCTTTGATCGAAAAGGAGGTTAAAATATTATTGGAAGCGAAAATCATTTTTCCTGTTAGGCACTCAACCTGGGTGGCTAACCTCGTTCCAGTGAGAAAAAAGAGTGGAGAGATTAGGTCTGTGCATAGATTTTTGAAATCTTAATAAAGCCTCTCAAAAGGATAATTATCCATTGCCATCAATCGATGAAATTCTACAAATGGTGAATGGATCTGAAATGATGTCCTTTCTCGATGGGTATTATGGGTACAATCAAATTCTTATACATCCAGATGACAGGATGAAAACCGCCTTCACTACCAAGTGGGGGACATTTGCATATAAGAGAATGTCGTTCGGATTGTTAAATGCTTGGTGCAACTTTTCAACATGCCATGGATTATGCATTCAAAGGGATCATAGGAAAATGTATCATCGTGTATGTGGATGATATCCCAATTTTCTCAAAGAAGAGAGAGGACCATGTCAAAGATTTAAAGAAAGTGCTTCAAAGATGCAGAGAACATGGAATTTCCTTAAATCCCAAAAAGTGCATTTTCGGAGTAACAGAAGGAAAATTGTTGGGTCACATCATTTCAAAAGAGGGCATATCCATCGACCCAGAAAGGATACAAGCTATCCAAAACCTACCTCTCCCGAGTAGTAAGAAAGAATTGAGATCTTTCTTTGGGCAGGTTAATTTTGTGAGGAAGTTTATCTCTAGCTTTGCTGAGATAGCCAAGCCTCTGAACAAGATGCTCAAGAAAGATGTGGATGTAAAATGGAACGAGGAAAGTAGAGTGGCCTTCCGAACATCAAAGATGCCATTTCCAGAGCCCCTGTCCTTATAAGCCCAGACTACTCCAAGCCTTTCTATATTTATGCTTTTGCATCAGAACACTCCTTTGCGAGTGTCTTAACCCAAAAAGGCGAGGATAGTGCCGAAAAACCCATAGCATTTTTAAGTGCCCCCCTGAAAGATGCTCAATTAAGGTATTCAATCCTTGATAAGCAAATGTACGCACTTTTTAAAACTGTGAAAAAATTTAGGCACTACATTGTACATAGCAGAGTTATTGCCATCGTGCCCGACTCTGCTGTCAAGACCATGTTTTTACAAAATGAACTAGGTGAGAAGAGAGGAAAATGGATTTCAACCATCCAAGAATTTGATCTCGAAATCCAACCTATGAAACTAGTTCGAGGACGAGGGACTGGCGAAGGCGATCGCAGAAAATAATCCGCAAATAACAGGCCAATGCTCAAATACAGAATACATTGCTAAGGATGAGTGGTATGTTGATATTGTGCAATTTTTATTGACTGGTAAGTGTCCTTCTAATCTGAATTCAACACGAGAGAAGAGCTTTAAGGCTTAAGTCTATCAATTATCTGATGAAATCTGGTGTGCTTTACAGGAAGAATCATGAAGGTATCTACCTGAGGTGCTTGAACAAAGAAGAAGCTGCCAGGGTGTTGCAAGAATTTCACGGGAAACATGGAACTGGTCATGGTGCAGCCAATGCTACAACACATCAAATCCTGAGAGCAGGATACTACTGGCCACATATTTTCAAAGATGCACATGCCCATGTACGATCTTGTCATATCTGTCAAGTGGCTGCAAATAGAGAAAGAAATGCAGCCATGCCGTTGCAGCCTGTAGTTGAAATGAGACCATTTGCACAGTGGGGACTAGATTTCATTGGGGTTATTAACCCAAATTCTTCTGATTCTCATAAATTCATTTTGACGACTACGGACTATCTGTACAAGGTGGACGAAGCGATTCCTACTAAACATGCCACCACGGACGTTGTGATTAAATTCCTTGAGGATCAAATTATAACAAGATTTGGAATGCCCGATTCTATTGTCAGTGACAATGGTAAAGCTTTTATTTCTACACAATTTGCAGATTGGGCATATGATAACAAGGTGAGCTTAAAATTTGCATCCAATTATTATCCTCAAGGAAATGGGTTGGCCGAATCTTCAAATAAGAATTTGTTGAATACCATCAAGAAATTGCTTGGAAAAGAACCCTCGGAGTGGCACAACCAATTGAAGTTTGCCCTTTGGGCGAGATAGGACCGAGTGAAAGAATCCATAGGGAATACTCCCTATCATTTGGTCTATGGGCAAGACCCGATATTTCCTACAAATTTGAAGTTGCAGACCTTACATTTCATACAAGAGTACTTGGGGAGAGATGATCAAGTTGAAGCCAGGTCAAGTCATTTGCTGCACCTTGATGAAAAGAGAGAAGAGGCCATGAATCACATGAATAAACACCAGGAGGTTATCAAAAGATGGTTTGACAGAAGGGCCAAAGTTAAATCATTCAGAATTTCAGATTTGGTATTACTATGGGACAAAAGACATGAGGAAAAAGGGAATCATCAAAAGTTTGATTGTCTTTGGTTAGGCCCATATCAGATTTCGGAGATTCTTGGGAAGAATACCTTCAGGCTAAAAACTTTAGAAGGGAGAGATTTCATGCTACCGGTTAATGGGCAGATTTTAAAGCATTATTTTAGCCCTTAGGTTGTGAGATTTTGATATTATTCTTTCGGTTTTGGTGAGGATTTTCAGTTTCTGTTTTTATTGTTTAGGATTGTTAGTCTAGCCAGGATTTTGGTTGTGGATTTGATTTCAATTAGCATGTTTTGTTAATTTTGATAAAAAAAAAAAAAAAAAAAAAAAATTATTGGGATGTCAACTTATGCTTAAGGTGAGGAGAATATGAAATATTGGAATTGTCCTGTAAAAGCTCCACAAGTAACACAAACATCTTAAGTTATATTGTTTGATTTTGTGATGCATGAAAGAGTCGGTTTTGCATGACAAATCATTTCATTTGCAATTCAAGAGATAATGCATTCATGTTCCATCTCACCTTACATACATTTCATCTTAGTTGCATATGCATCTTAGGTACAAGTCATTAAAGTATGTCAAATCCTCTTAGGGTTGTGTTATAACATATATGTAAGTAAATCCTAAGGTTGGAAACTGAGTCTTGAGATATCTAGAACCAAGCACGTCTTATACATTAAAAAGGATCTTGAGCAAAATGATCAAAGCCTAACTTGGAGGAAAAGGTTGGGCGAAAGAAGTTTTTCATGTCTATCCTATTATGCAACATGATCCTTAAAACAGTGGTTTTGACCACTTCCATAGAGCTTAAAGCCTAAAATCAGAGTAGTAAGGATAGGGTTAAATCCTCATCGAACTTAGGTTGAGGATCCAATTCCCCAAAGCTTTGATTTGACCCACATGGAGTAGTAAGGATAGGGCATAAATTCTCATCTCGCTTAGGTTGAGAATCTGATTCCCCAAAGCTCTTATGTCTCATTTCATAGTAAATCTTGGATTGTAAGGATCGTACTACTTGTCCTCTGCAAAGGATGGGTAGTCATCCCCAAGGTCTAAGCAACAAAATTAATATTTTTCATCTAAAGTTTGGATTGTAAGGATCGTACTACATGTCCCTAGCCAGGATGGGTAGTCATCCCCAAGGTCCAAGAAGTAAAAAATAAAATTTTCCCATCTCATATTTATATTGGATTGTAAGGATTGTACTACTTGTCCTCTACAAAGGATGGGTAGTCATCCCCAAGGTCCAAAGAAATGAAGATAAGTTTTGGATTGTGGGGTTAGATATGCCCATGCATGGCATCATGTCTTGCCTCAAAAACAAGACCACCGATTGTCTAGAGGGTTAGACTAGCATGACCATTTCTTCCATAATTGGTTTAATTATTTTGCTTAAAGTGAGGTAATGAACTCTAAATCAGAATAGTAAGGATAGGGTTAAACTCTCATCTCGGTTGGTTGGGAGTCTGATTCCCCAAAGTTCTGATTTCACATTCACTTGCACATGGGTTCCGGATAGTAGGGACTCATAACCAACTTTGGGATACAATAAGGTAATGAATTAGTGGATCCTAAGAGGGTTTGGCAATCTTGAATGCTTGTACATAATAATAGAAGAATGACCATGCCTTTTATGAAAGCAAAATCTCCTAGCACATTCATTAGGGTACACAAATCATTCACCATCCCACATATGCATTCATGCAAAACTGATAATGGAGTGTGGATCAATTTCAAATGATAGGGAAAGAAATTCATTGCACACACTGAGCTAATACTTGATGATTCTGATGATTCATGTACTTCTGATCTTTGGGCATTTGTTATATTGCTTATGTGCTAACACATGTTTTCGAGTTTGTGATATGTTTCAGGTTGGGTTCTTACTAAAAATGCTCAAGAGCATTTGACAATAGAGTCACCATTTGTTGTGGCTGATCCACAACACACCCCAAAATTGGGGACCCACCTTTTTTGCAGGCTTGCGGAAGAAATCTCGGTGACCCAGATGCTAAAAATGAAGAAAAGAGAAAAAATGCCTAAGTGTTGAAAGTGTCACAAAATCGTGACATGTCACGAAATCGCGACCTGTCGCGCCATCGCTGTCGAAAATAGGAAAGTGTCACGAAATCGTGACATGTTGCCCCATCGCGGCCCGAAAGAGGAGAGAGAAAAGAAAACAAAAGGTGTCACGAAATCGCGACATGTCGCTGAAAAAATGAAAAGGTGTCGCGATATCGCGACATGTCGCTGAAAAAATTGAAAAGGTGTCACGAAATCGCGACATGTCGCTGGTAAAAATGAAAAGGTGTCACGAAATCGTGACATGTTGCTCCGTCGCAGCCCAGGCAGGAGAGAGAAAGGCAAGAATGAAAATCGTCACGATTTCGCGACGTATGGAGCTGCCATTGCTTAGAAATGAGAAGTGTCACGCGATTTGCGACGATGTTTTGGAAAGTGTACGGAGAAGAAGATGGTAGCGATTTCGACGACGTGTTTGTGAAAGTGTACGGACGAGAAAATGGTAGCACGGATTTCGCGAGTGTTGCAAAGGTACGGAAAAAGTGGTCGATTTGGAGGTTAGGATGAAAATGGTCGCGATTTAGGAAAGTGTACGGAAAAAGAAATGGTAGCGATTTCGACGACAGTTGTGGAAAGTGTACGGAGAAGAAATGGTCGCGATTTGCGACAGTTTGCAAAGCGTACGAAGAGAAATGGTCGCGATTTCGCGAAGTTTGCGAAAGTGTAGGAGAGAAAATGGTCGCGATTTGCGACGGTTTGGCAAGGTGTACGGAATAGAGAAATGGTAGCGAAATCATGACGTTTGCAAAGGTAGAGAGAAAGGTAGCGAAATGAAAGGTGAAAGGAAAATTTAGTAGAAAATATGAAGTGGAAAAGAAATCATGAAAGAAAAAAAGTGATTGAGGAAGGTGAAAAAAATGTCATGATATCATGACGTTGGAAGAAGGCGAAGGAGAAAATGGTCACGATTTCGCGACAAGAAGCGGTCGAAGGCGTACGGACGAGGAAAGCGTCGCGATATCGTGACATGTCGCGATTTTGTGACATGTCGCGTTTTCGCGGCCAGGAAGGTGAACAGGTTGCAT
This sequence comes from Wollemia nobilis, assembly GCA_028583015.1. Classification (NCBI taxonomy): domain Eukaryota; kingdom Viridiplantae; phylum Streptophyta; class Pinopsida; order Araucariales; family Araucariaceae; genus Wollemia; species Wollemia nobilis. Next base: position 406,104 of record JAQPPZ010003615.1, on the reverse strand, counting down.
GCCGTTTTTGTCACGATTTTCACAGAAAGACGTTACAAAAGGCACAGAAAATGTAGGACACGTGGCATACAGGTGTCAAGGTTGCAGAAGCGTTACATGCAATGGAAGATCTCACACGTTTCGGCATTGAGCATGAATCAAAAGCAAGGAAAAGGCAAGAATTTGAAAGGCCACATGCAGGAAGGTGAAGCGAAGCGACACAGGGAGAATCGAAGAGCCACGCCAGATAGTATAAATCCAGAAGTGCAGATTGAAGAAAGGGTTGGAAATTGTTGCTTGCAGAGTTGCAGAGACAAGGGCTTCATGCCATTTTGGGCCTGCACTTGGGCAATTTCCTTCATTTGTTCTGGAATATTAAAGCCTGGAACATTACGTAAATGTAATTGATACATCATTTAATACAGAAATACCGAGTATTGGCATCTCATTGATGAGAAAGGAGTCATTTTGTGCATGCATGATTTAATGTCTTATCATTCATTTCAGATTTCTAAGGCTTTTAGGTGAAGTTTAATGCAAGTGTTCTTGGTTGCTTCATGCGAATGCCTAAATCTGGAATTACAGTAGAAACCCTAGAAACCCGCACCTAGCTTATTTGGATTGTGCAAATTTGCAGGTTCATTAGGTTAGGTTGCATGCAGAAAACCTCATTATCTTCGGTTTCATCGAATTGATGACAGCATTCTGATTGTAGTTTAGTTTCATTTTCATTTGCTTTTCTTTATTTTTCAAACCCTTACTTTATTTTCTGCATTTTAATTACTGTATTCAAATAAATAACTGAAAATCCATCAGAACTAAAGATCAAAGTAGATTTATTCATTTTGAGTCCATTGCAAATCCAAATTAAAGTAAACTACAGTGCCCCTTGTTAATATCCACTTGCAAACCCTAAGGTATTCCTAGCATTTCATTTGAATAGCATCATTGGTAAACAAAGAATCAGCATAACAGGAACCTTGGAGAAATTACTTTCTTTGCAAGCAGAGGATTTTAGGACTCAGATCCTACCGGAGAGTGTGCTTTCACAATTGGGTGAAAACACCACTCAACACATCTAATTATGGTGGTACTTATTCCTTGGTGGTACATTGGATGGTCTTTTTCCTTCAACTATTTCATGAATAGTAATATATTTAGGCTCCTTCATTTTGTATTTGGATGATGTTCTAATTAAAATTACCTTTCTTGTCAGGATTTTCCTGGTGTAGTGAATTTTCACTGCATAATTCATATACAATGGACTTTGACAATCCAAAATTGATTACAATAAATCTTACTAGTACTTTTAGTTAAAGTGTAATCCTTACAAGAAATCATGATAACCATTTTTAAAACATCAACTACTACAAAAAAACAATCATTACCATGCTTAAACTTGAGAGGAAATCCCTGGAGAAAAATTTCTAAGACTTTGATGGCACTAGAAATGGTGTATATAGTCCTTGCTTCTTGTTTGTTGGTTTGGCAACAACATAGGGAGTATATTATTTGATGTACCTCTCAACAAAATTCCTCATCTTGGGCAAATAGAAGTATTTTACTACTACACTTTTTTCCATCCTAAAGCAACTTTCTACTTTTCTAATATATGCTTCCCAATTCATCTTTGAACACTTACTAGCTACTACAAAAATATATCCAATGTGATAGAGGATGTTATCTTGCAACTAAAAATAAAAAGTATGCTTACCCATATGAATATCTCAGTATGCATTTGTAAAATTAGAATCTACTTCAGTCAAGGTGGATAAATTGTAAGTACATGCCTAGAGGAATCAAGAATAGTGATGAGTGCCATAATTGGAGGTTGGCTCAAATAGTCTATTTCTGAATTGGCACTCCCTTTCTTATGCTTGATGATCAAATGAAATTGTTGTAGATATGTGACACTTTTGATGTCTTTTATTCCTTAGCTCTATGTTTGAATGAACTCTAGAGGTTTGTGATCTATGTGGATGATGGTTTTCTTACCTAATATGTAGTGCTTCCACTATTTACATGATTGGACAATGGCATAGAGATATTTGTGATATGTGGGATATTTTTAAACCACTTCATTAAATATTTTACATTTATAGATAATTGGAGGACAACTTCTAATGCATTTTGATGCATTATTTATTACCTTAAAAGGTTGACATTGATTAGGTAAGGAAAGTGTAGGAGCTAAAAACAATTGATTATTCATCTTATTAAATACCATATATTGTCCATATTCCCAATGGAACTTGGATTTGGCACCTCCTTTGGTCACATAGTGTAGTGGCCAAACAATGTGTGAGAACCCAATATGAGTCTTCAATATAAATTAGTAAAAACTAAAAAGATGTGAAGATCTATTAGAGTCTTTGGGGTAGGTCGATCTCTAATTATCTCAATATTATTAGGATCAACATCAAATATTTCTTTTTCAATAATATATTCAATGTACTAAATTTTTGTTATGCCAAATGAATACTTCTCCAAATTAGCATATAACTTGCATTTTTAAAGAGTCTAATGTACATTTTGAATATTTTGCAATTATTCATCCCATGTATTACTATACATGAGAATATCATCTATGTAGACTATCATAAATGATTTGGTGTGGGGATATAAGATATCATTAATTATCCTCATGAATGTGGAAGGTATAACCATCCACTCAAATATACCCTCTTTGGATTTGAATGCAACATTCCATATATTAGTGGGATCTATGAGTATTTGATGATATCTAGATCTGAGATCAATCTTGGTAAAGAAATTTGCATAACAAAGTTGGGCTAGGAATTCATCTATCTCATGGACTAGATAACAATTCTTTAAGTTATTTAATTTTAATATCTATATTCAATATAAAGCCTCCATGTTCTATGTTTATTTGCATCTAATATAATTGAACTACCACCTAGTGAAGCACTTGGTCTAATGTATCCATTTTTAATCAATTATTGGATCTATCTCTTGATTTTATAATTTTAAAGATAAATCTATAAAAAACAAAAGCATTTGGTAAAGGAGAACTAGGATCTAAATCAATAGAACACTTTACCTCACAATGAAGTGGAACACCATATGGTAATATGAACAAGTCATATTCTACCACAATATGGTCCATTTACTTTTGTTATGTAAGGTCGATAATTGATATAGTAACAATACTCCTACTTTGTGGCTTGATCATCAATAAAATAGATTTTATTATTTTGGTTGTTGTCTTTGTTCATTGTTTAGCATTGATTAAAAAAAGAGAGGTAGGAGGAGATTCCTATTGTATCATGAAGATTGGATTTGATAATAATAATAACCCTTTGGGACCTAGAATCATATACACCATGTCTCTTTCACATAAATGGTTGGCCCAAAATCACATGATAAATATCCAATCACATAACATTGCATGAAAATTTATCTTTGAAGGGTTTGATAGCATAATATAGGATATATTTTTAAGTGATACAAATGTATCTCCCCTATTGTAAGCATACAATATTATATGGTTATGGGTGTGGTTTGATATGCAAATTCAAATACTTTACAATTTGAATAGAAATTAATTTCATGTGACTCCCACCATCAACAATGAAATATAATGACTTACTATTGATACACATTTGTGAGTGAAACAAGCATTCCTCCTCTTGTGATACCTCTTGTTTAGCATGTGTAGTGGACAAGGTCATATTTGGTTTTTATTCCATGTTTCACTTCCCTTTATCATTGTCTTGTGGATGTGGAGGTTATGGTGCAATGGATGTAGGGAGTTGTGACTCAACAAATAATGATTGAATTGCTTAATAATTATCCCTCAAATATTAGTTGCTCTTATGATAGTCATACAAGTTTCTATTAGCATTTGATGCTAGATACTTAATGAGAAATCAACCACAAGATATAAAATGAGCATGCAATATTGAAACTATGATAATGGTAAACTATTAAGCATGTAAAACTCATAAGAAACTTATGAAATAACTCATAAAACTGCCATTAATGAATGCTCATGAAAATAGGATCTTCATACAAAATATGGAGATCTCAAGTACTCCATGCTTCATACAAGTTCTACATTGTTTCAAACTTGTATTCTACTCTACTCCACTAAATGATAAAATGATATGGAGTTCTCTCATCATACTTGCTCACACCAAGGCCAATATATAGTGTGAGATGACTCTTGACCTTCTATCTTCCTATGAATCTTCACCTTCCTATCCTATGGACTCATGTACACATGGACTATGATGCACATTTACATTATTGAATACTTTGCACATTCTAATATTACTTGTGCATTTATTACATTGCATAAAGTAAATACTCAAACTCTAATCTAAGATAAACTCCTAATCTAAAGATGTACCCATGGTGGTACATTGGCATGTACCAAATAATGTAATATATTCCAACACCCCCTGTATTACATTATTTGGTTATTGAAGACTTTAGTCTTCAATATGGTCTTCATCCTAGTTCTGGAACTTGAGCTCTTCTTTTATGCTTTCTTCATTTTGTTCCCTATCTGTATCCTGATCAAGTAAATAATTAGTATCTTCATAAAATACTATTTTTGTTGAAAGAGCTTTAACTTCATGTTCATCTATAGGTTCTTCCAGTTCCTAAATTTCTTGAATCTCTTGAACTAAGTGTCCTTTTTGTTTCCCTTCTCTATATTGTAGTTGAGGATGATTGTATTGATTTTGAGAAGTATATGGATGCTGAAATTGTTGCTGATGTGGATTATATTGATTTTGATATTGTCTTGGTTGGAATGGCCTACTCGATTGGCTTCCAAAATTTGTTTGATTTTCTTGATACTGATTTCTAGGATTGAATCTACAATAATTGGTACTATGTCCTTTATTTATGCATACTTGATAATATCTATTATTCCATTTTGATCTTCCTTTTGATAATGAAGCAATATTTCCTTATGGATTATCTTTTGAGACTAAGGCATTGTTAGTCATTTCATATTTTACTAAATTTTCCACCTCATATTCTTGTAGAATATTGACTAACTCATCAAATGATGTATCTTTACTTAGAATTTGTAAAGATGTAACTAAATGCTTGTAGCTTTCTGGAAGTGCTCTTAGGGTTACTTGAACAAGAAACTTATCTTCTACCTGTTCTCCTAAGGTTAAATTTTTTTATTTTATATCTACTATTTTCCTTAGGAATAGTTCTATACTTTCACCACTATTAACTTTTAGAGAATGCAATTGAGTTTGAAGATTCAAGATAGTGGCTTTATTATTTTCTTCAAATATCTTGGCTAAGATTTTCCAAGCTTCTATAGAAGTTGCTATTGAACTAATGTAGGGTTGTATTTCATCTATAATTATAAATGTTATTATCATGAGTGCTTTTGCTTCATATTCTTCAAACTTTTGAATCTCTCTATCACCTGTAGTAGGTTTAGTTTTTGCTCCTTTAACAATGTCCCAAATATTTTCAACTATCAATATTGACCTCACTTTATTTTTCCATGAAGAGTAATTAGGTCCTTTAAGAAGTTGGGATTCTGTAAGAATGAATTTATTTGTTGTCATGATGATGCTTGTAGACTATCTTATATCTCCCTAATCCTTTGATATAATATGGTTTTGATAAAATGCTTAGCTTTCTTAGTTTTCCTTTGAGTTGAATCCCTTTTATCTCCCTAATGTTCAACTTCTATTATTCACCTTATTTCTCCCTATTAATGAATAGAAAGATAAAGATAGTTTGATGCAATTTCAATTTTGATAAGGTTCTTTTTTCAAGACCTTTTAGTTGGATTCCTTATGTCTCATTAATTTGAGCAAGAGACTAATTCCAATGTAGTTTTCCAACTTTCTAGCAACTCTATGTTTTTCTTCTAGTACCTTTCAATTCTCAATAGTATAGTTTCTAAATTTCAATAATTTAATGTTGGTGTTGAACTCCTTATAACTCCCTAGTTGGAAATTTAGAAACAAAGGTATTTGCAAATATAATATTTCTATTTCAATATGGAAATCCTTATTCCTCCAAGTTAAACTATTTGCAAAAATATTTCTATGCAATTTGAATGAGGTAATTTCAAAAACCTTTCTAAATACTTCTTTCTTCAAAAACTTCCAAGGCATTCAATAATACTTCTAAGGTTGCAAATCTATACCTTATTTCTCCTTTTATTAAAACAACCTTGAGTATAATAAATTAATTAACTTGACTTCAATATTATGCCTTGTAACTTTTGCAAAGGTTTTAGATTATACAAAATATTTCTTACCTCCTTTAATATAGCTCTCCAAATATTTATATCGCTTTCTTTATACTCCAACCTATGTTTTAAGATGCTCCTCTTCCACTGTGATGCATTCAATGCACTCTAATGCAAATCTTTGACTCTCCAAACTGCATCTTTCTCTTCCCTTCGACGTAGTGCATATGCACTGATATTTCATGCTTTACTCTCTCCACTTCACTATGTTCAATGCACTATGACACCAACATTTAATGCTCCTTATTTTAGCATCTTCTAGCATTCTATGATATTGACTCTCCTTCTCATGTTGCTGGTTTCAATGACCTACATAAATGTTGTGCTACCTTCACCTATGTTACACTCTTATATTAAGAGTGATATTGTATTACTTATCTAACATGTAATGTAGGTATTTCTCTTCCCTTGCACTGTGACACTTGTCAATAAAAATCTTCACTTCTCTTATTCCTTCCAACTAGTGGTGCTCCTTTACACCTTAATGTAGCATGATTCTCTTCATTCTCTACTTAGTAATGCTCTTGTCCTTCTCTCCTTTACATAGCTTGATAATGTATTGCTACACCTGGAAATATCCTAACCCTTCTCCTCAAATATCTCTACTTGATTCTTCTATGCCTTTGTAACAACAAATGGTATTAGGGTTTCTTTCAATACCTTATGAATTTAGGTATTCTTCTCTTTCTTGGTAATGGTGCTCATTCTTGCTTTGGTGGCACCTTCTTCAAGGTGGTGGCTCTTCAACTTCTTGGAGGTATTATGGTGGTGCTAATGGTGCTTAAGCTTTTCAACGCTCACTCTTTGATGTTGTTCATTCGTATGTCATGGCCTGTGATGCTATTGGTGGTAGTGAGACTATTCACCTTCTCCTCACGCTAGTGGTGCAACCTTGGTGGCTCAACCTTGTAATATGATGATGGTTTCAAACTCTATGTTGGTCAAAAAATGATTATTTATCAACGCTCTATGTTGCCTTTCTTGGTGCAAATGGCTATCTCCTTGATGGCATTGCTTATGGTATTTCTTCTACACCTTTGATAACTTGCCTTCACCAAAAGCTTTTCAATACTTAGCACACCTCTTGGTGTCTTTAGATACTAGAAATATACATTTCCATTGTTCACTATTGAGTCTCTTTCTTTTGCTCAATAGGACTTAGAAAAATCTACACTTTGTTGACTCTATAGCATGCTTTGAAACTAATGCTATCTTCCCTTATAACTCCTTTTATGCAATATCTAATTTGCTCTATGCTATTAAAATGTGTAGGTTTGAAGATAACCAAGATGCCTCCTTTCTCACCTTGGAGACACTAAAATTTAGAGCTCTATTTTGCTAACTTTAATGGCTCTAATATGGTGCTAATATAACCTTAAAGCAAACTAGTTTAAATGCTTGGATATAAAACTTTAATAACACCAATTTTCAAACCTGATTTTGGCCTCCTTTGTAGAAATATTTCTTGGTGATTTGGTTCACCTATTTTCTACCCTGATTTTGTGAATTTTGTAGCTTTAATTGCTGCCCAATTTTTCTGCTTTATAGCCTTTAATTTGTTGTTTGAAAATATGATTTTTGTGGCTCCAATTCTCCTTCAAATTTGTTCTCTTGGACTCTAAAATTTGCAGCTATTAGTTCTGCCCAAATTTCTGCCCTCTTGCTGTCCTAAACTCTAAAATTTCTATCTTCTAATGCAACCAATTCCTCCTTTGTTTTGCTTTCCTTAACTCTCTCAAATTTTCTAGGAAACTCCTTCAATTTGTAGCTTTCTTTTCTCCTTCTAATGCTGCCCAACTCCTCCTTGGATCTTGTTGAATTCTAACTTAAAATTGGATATCTTTGTTGGTATTGTTCTCAAGAATCTAAATTTCTTGAGATCCTCTTCCAAAATTTGGCAAACTTCCTGCCAAATCCTTCTTCCTTTTGGGCTTGTTTTAGATGGTGATAATTATCCCAAATTCTTCTTTATCAGGAGCTTCTCCTTGCTATCAATATTCTCCCTTGAGATTTCTTCAAATCTTCTCCAATGGCCACTTCTTCAACTTCCTTCAATAGGGCTTCTATAACCTTCTTCTTTCTCCTTCCAAATTTTCTTGAGATCTCTTCTTTTGGGTCTTCAAATTCTGTAGCTTCTCAAATCTTCAATAGGACTTTTCCTAGTCCTCTTCTATCTTCAATCTTCAATATTATATCTTCCAAATCTAGAAGTTCTTCAATGAGACCTTTCTCTTGGGTCTCCTCTTTCTCAATTTGTAGTCTTCAATCTTCTATGGGACTCTTTTTCTTGAGTCTCCTCTTCCTTCAATATGGAGTCTTCAATATTCTACTTTTTTTGTAACAAAGAACTAATCCCTGCATGAGGAAAGCACATAGACTTTCAGGCAATCAAAGATGAAATTCTTCTCTATCCATTGTAGGAAGCTTCTCAACTTTTGAGAACTAATTTTTTGCAGCAAAAAAATTTAGATAGTAGCAAGAAAATCCATGCAAATCTCTAGATCTCTATAAATCAATAAACATCACTAGTTATCCTTCAATCTAGTGGAAAAGAGATCTATGTTGAGTCCTAGTCTTCATGAGTTTTCTGCAACCCTATGGAAAGACTCTAGCCAAATAGTAATTTTAAAAATTCTTAAAATTCTAAAAATGATATCTCCTATCTCCTCTCAATCTCTCTTGTGGCTCTCCCTATCTCCTATCAATCTACCTTGTGCTCTGATACCACTATTAGCATTTGATGCTAGATACTTAATGAGAAATCAACCACAAGATATAAAATGAGCATGCAATATTGAAACTATGATAATGGTAATATATTAAGCATGTAAAACTCATAAGAAGATTCTTGAAATAACTCATAAAACTGCCATTAATGAATGCTCATGAAAATAGGATCTTCATACAAAATATGGAGATCTCAAGTACTCCATGCTTCATACAAGTTCTACATTGTTTCAAACTTGTATTCTACTCTACTCCACTAAATGATAAAATGATATGGAGTTCTCTCATCCTACTTGCTCACACCAAGGCCAATATATAGTGTGAGATGACTCTTGACCTTCCATCTTCCTATGACTCTTCACCTTCCTATCCTATGGACTCATGTGCACATGGACTATGATGCACATTTACATTATTGAATACTTTGCACATTCTAATATTACTTGTGCATTTATTACATTGCATAAAGTAAATACTCAAACCCTAATCTAAGACAAACTCCTAATCTAAAGATGTACCCATGGTGGTACATTGGTATGTACCAAATAATGTAATATATTCCAACATTTTCCACTCTTGACCTTCGAGGCATGTTTTTATTGGAAGTCATTTTCTACTTCTAATTATGATTTTGGGGCTAATCCCCTTTATCATAATTCTTTGGAGATTCACTCTTGAATTTCTTTGGAAGTACTTAGTGTTCTAATTTTTGTTATTTTCTTCTCCTTTTATTATATTGTTTTTATGCTTCTACTCTAAATTGACAATATGTTTATATAAATATCTCATTATATTGAATTTGAAGGGGTCTATGTCTTCTCGAATGTACAATTATAGCCCACTATGGTGCTTGAGGATTCGATACCTTTCAATATCTTAAATACATAGCTTTGTTGCAATGGAGGGGAAACCATTAGTATAATATTGAACAATCTGGTCTTTACCTTAATGAAATTGTTTCCATCATATGTATTGATCTTCATAGCCTCCCATGGGTTAATATTATTCCTTGATGACCTCCATAATAATCCCTTGTGAATTCTATCATCTTCATTCTCTTCCATAACCTTGTTATAATATGATTCCTACTAATTTTAAATAGGTAATGAATCTTTCAAGAGTACAAAAGTGATTTTATCTCTATTAGTGATTTTTTATAGACATCTAAAATAATTGATCCAACCAATTTTCTAGGGCATCAACATTAATTTTTCTTCACAAGTAGGAATATAAAGATTCATGTACACGTTAAAAGAAGTGGGATGACGACATGGTTCTAGAAAAATGAGAGGCTATAGGGAGGAGGTTGTAGAACTTGCAACAAGGGTTTATTGAAGAATTTGAGAAAATTGGTCCATAATCTTATTTATCTAATTCATGATGGCTTTCTTAAACATGTCTATAAGGGATCATTTGTCTCAATGTTATCCATTATACTTCTCATCTAAGAGCATTTGATACAACAAGGGAGGTAATTAGAGGGATCTCATGTTTGATACCCAATATTTTGATATTCTAATATTGTGTTTGTGGAAATGCATTCAAATGCTAAGCCGCTTTGATACCATTTATTTGAAACTCATAATTTTATTTATTCTAAAAATTATAATTTTATTTATTCTAAAAATTAGAATTTTATTTATTCTAAAACTCAATTTTTTGAGTTAAAGAAGATTAAGAAATAATACAATTTAGAAATAAGAGAGTATAACAAACCAAAACACAAGAGAATATAATCAAAATAAAAAAATGGTCTTATTGCTAAAAAAATATAGCATAATGCAAGAAATATCTAATATTATATGTGAGGCTATAACATTGCATCCATTACTCATGGTTTTCACAGTTAGGGGTGCATCTCTCTTTATACAAGAATTCATTATTGGAAATCCACTATATTGAATATAGAAGGTTATCCATATGGAGATGTGTTGGATCACCTTACATGAGTTAGAAGATCACACATAAAAGTATGGTGATTCACCTTCCATGAGTTACAAAGTCTATTTTTAATTAAAAATTACATACACATGACTTGTCCTTTTATTTTTTGTCTTCTACTAATGTGTCAACATGGCTAGAGATGCATTTTAGCTACAAAATTCTACAAATAGAAGATTAGTATTTTTAGTAATTGTTTTCTTTATCATTTTTTAGAGGCTTTGGAGTATTTTTCCATGTAGTTGGCCTAGGAGATCCATAACAATATATTTTAAATAGATCAAAATGGATCCTTGAGCACAAAGTTATGCCCCTAAAAAAATGGTTAGGACAAAAAATGCATTTGGCATGGATTTTCGTATTGAAATAGATATTCCTCTAAGATTTCAAATGATTTTAGAAAAAACTAAAGTGGAGTATTGAGCATACAATTATACCCCCAACAAAATGGTTAAGGTTAAAACAATAGATTTTTGAGGTATTTTCAACCATAAAGCCATGCCTAAAAAAGATCACATGTTTGGATCAATTTTTGTTATGATGTATGCATGAGTTCATCCAAGAACAATATGCTTGATTCATAAGCAATAAACATGTTAGATAATAAAATAATTAATAAGAATATGTAATTTTAAGCATACGACACTTATTTTTAGTGTTTTATCTATGAAACTAGATGAACCTTCCAAGAACCTAACTAGATATCATTATCAAGATAAATACATGTAGGAAAGCTACAAAGATGGGATCCTTACAAATTATAAGTTTTATGAGGGCCTCAAATAAATATTAAAACCAACATTAAGCATAAACCATGACATAAACATAACCTAAAGTATTAATTTATTATGTCATTAGTGGTCCTATAATAGCACTACCTATGTAATATTTTCGTTAATAAAATTTGACCAAACTAAAAACTCTACCCATAATATCATATTTATAGGTCTAAGAAGAAATACTAAGTAATATTATAGTATCCTCTAGTTAGTCATACACAAATAAATCTACCTTTATATTATTTGGAAGGTTCCTAGTGAAAGCTAGAGGTAATCCCACAATAATATATAACTAAAATGTAATGAGACCATATTTAGATTATTGGAATATACCTTCATTTATAATTTCATAAATGCTAATATACTAAATAATATTGGAGTACAAAGTTCTTGACATGGATAGAGAATTATTTTTTTGCATGTCTTATTGTCAAAGTTTTATAACTTTATCTTAACTTCAATAATCTAAACCAGGTCAAGTAATGATTCTTTTAGTAAAACTTAAGTAAAGATAATTTCATTTTAGATTATTCTAAACATTTGATCTCTAAGAATGAAAAAGATCAAGAATCCTTTCATGTTCAAATTTACAAAAATTAATTATTTTATATTTTCTTTCCTTGTGTATTCCTTACATTGTTTTATTATTCAACGTGTCAATTCAATAACTTACCAATGCATATATACAGTTTTAGGCTTAATTCACCATTTACATGGATAATTAACTAGCTTAATATACATATATACATTCATTCATACAAATATATTCTCAAACTTTGCAAGGTGTCAAAGGTCCATGTAGCACCCTAAAATTGGCACAGTAAAATTACAATAATTACATTCACCTTAGTAAATAATTTAAAATTCAAATTTAACCTCCCAAACCGCCCGTTAACCGTCGGGTAATCCGTTTCCCCCTTTTTCGTGCCAATTTTAGAGGTTGTTTTGACCGTTTGACGATATCGTCGCCGATCAGACGATATCGCCCCAGATTTGACGATTTCGTCTGGACTAGGACGTCCAGACGATCTTGTCGCAAAACTAATTTTGCAAAGTTGGATTCTGTTCCAACGGGTCTCCAATCCGGGCAGAAGCGTGTCTGCGCCGTTAGGGACCCTCCCCGTTGGAGATCTCCCAAATTGGGATGATCTCCAACCTCCTAACTACTCCCCTAAGCCTATTTAATCCTAAGCTATTCCCTTAGCACCCCCTGGCTGAAATTCTCTGCAAATTAACTCCATCTACGTTAAATCATCCCTATTTTGCATTTGCACTGGTCCCATACCAATTTTGTTGTAGGTACATCACTATTTTTCAGTCGGAGCCAGCACCTATCGTCGTCGATGAACCTGTTCAGATCGGAGGTGAACCTGTCGAATTCGAGGCGATTTCATACTGATGCGAGACGATCTCGATTGCAATCCATATTGAGGCAATCAATGCTTGAAGTTTGCACTTCTCAACTTTGTTTCTGCTATTTTAGTCTGCAAATTAGATAGTTTATTCAGTGTTTATGTTATTTTGCATTTGGAGTTCACCCATTTAGCTTAGATTGCATACTAAGATCAGCATTTGTCATTAGAATATTATAATCTGCTTAAATTTTTGTTCATAACTATTATCCAATATTCATACATTCATTTGGTGTTGTTTCCCTCTATTAGCACAATAGTATTCGTTGTATTTTGTATCTGTTTTTCTGCTTGCAGGTCTCTGACGAATTCGTCTGACGAATTCGTCAGATCTCAGATGATTCTGTCAGATCTCAGACGATTCTGTCAGATATCAGATGATTCTATCGAATTCTAGATGATCCTGACTGCTTCAAACATCAGAATCATCATCAGACATCCGGATCAGGTATTCCTCATTTGCATTCTGTAAATTCTCTATTTTTCTGTCTTTAAATCTGTTTTCTGTATTCATTGAACTTGCATTTTCATGTAGATTAATCTAGATTCATTTGGCCAAACCTAGGATATGAATGCTTAAAGTTAAAAATGAACACATTAAAACACATTCCAAACCTAGGCGTGCCCTTAAATGTTTCCTGGTGAACCCACCATCCATCGAAAAATCATCAAAATACACCTCCCTTGAGAGGCGGGACCTTCGCAAAGTCCTCTCAGTCCGAGGTACCACGACATCCTTTTCCCATCCTCCTTCCGGGCATGGATCCAATAGCCTGAAGGTAAGGATGCGAAAAATTTGGAGCGATACATTTTGGTGAACCCGACGTGAATGCATCATAACCTTTTGAAAAACAAAAACAAAACAAAAACATATATAGAACAACTAAAACATAGATGCATTTTAAAACATTTAAGTTTGAAATCATGTTTAGATGGTAGCTCCTAAGAAAAGGTTAGCAGTTACTATAAACGTAGAAAACCAATTGGCAGCCATAGAAGTCAATTCTGTCCTTAGTGTGCCTGAAACAAGTAGAAATCAATTCCTGTGGAACGAACTTGATAGAAGACTTAGTCTCATCTCATCTAGGTCCACACAACTTAAGCAAATCAAGAGGCTAGTCCTAGATAGAATCCTGGATCCTCATCAACTAGTTTTTTATCATGAACTTCAGAGAGCCTGCCATAGATGGTTAGCTTATAGGAAAGCTCTTGTATCTTCAAAATTTTTAACTCTCGAGGAATATCTCAAAGACACAACTGTGGTACACCCATTTCTAGTTCATGTAGATTCCCTAGAAACTGATCTTATGATTAGAAGAAGATGGAACAAAATTCCTAGAGCTATGTTGTATCGCGAATATTGTCGTGAGAATTATTATTATAAACCAGAATCTGAAATACATGGTATTTCTATAGCTCTTTTCATCAAATTTTTAAAAGAAAACTTTCAATTTGAAGAAGAACACTTCATGACTCTTGAACAACTCGAACCTATTAATGATATTCATAAATTGTTTATAGAAAACTAGATTATTACTTCAGTATTATTTCTTGCATTTATTGTGTTATTTGCTGTCTTTATTATATTATTTCAAAAAAAAAAAAAAAAAAAGCTAAAAAACTAAAAAATCAAAAACTTAGCAAAAACTTAAACATTTCATTTTCAAATATTGTAGTAGGTATATAGTAAATATATACCTCTTAATTTGTTGCATATATATATATATATATATATATATATATATATATATATATATATATATTTTTGCTGAAATCAAAACTTAGCACCATGCCTAAACTTAGGAATGGTAAAGAAACTTTAGGAGAAGGAGAAGATTGGTTACAAGATACAACTAAAGACCCAAATGTCCTTCTTGGAGATACAAATCCGGAAGGAGAAACTCTAGGTCAATCAGATGAAGACTTAGGTGAAGATAAGGAACAAGAAGGAAGTGTTAAAGAGGATGGATCCTCATCCCCTAGAGTAGCTCCAAATGGAACTATTGCCTTTGACAATGCAGAGCATTTCAAGAAATTTCTCATGGATAACATTGATGACCTTAATGTGGCAATTCGCCTTGATAAAGGGCAAATCAGTAACACTCAAGCAGCCATGGAATATATGTGCAATATGCGCACTAATCCCTTGTCTTTCATTGATCAAGAAAGTGACAAGGCTGGGCCATCCAATACGGATATGGTCACTATGGCTCAAAACATGTCAAAACAACAGGTTACCCAACCTCCTAAGGAACCCGTTATTCAACCTAAAATCACTCCCACACAAAAGAAACCTTCCTTCACTACTTTATTCCGCCAAACTATTGAGCAATATGCTTCAAGTAAACAAAAACCTAAAACAAAGCCAAATACAAACTTTCAACAATCCGGAATACAACATAATCCAACTTCAAAATTCCTCCATAATACTTTTCCTACCAATACTTTACACAATAGTAACATGGCATCTAATCTTCATGTTCCTCCATCATATGCCCATAAAACCCATGTCAATGCCCTACCAAACCAATATGGGGGGCAAACTAGTAATCTGGAAGCCATGGTGAAACAATTAGCTTCACGTATGGACCAGATAGATCCCTACCGTCCCTCGTATAATTATCGAGAGATCTGTAGTCAACCTTTGGACCCCATAGTTGTAGCTCAACCATACCCTAAGCATTTTCCCATGCCCGTCCTACCTATATATAAAGGAACCGAAGATCCCATAGAGCATCTTCGCATGTTTAGGATAGCATGTCACGACATATCGCATGACGACTTGCTATTACTAAAAATGTTCCCCAAAAGTTTAGGTGGAATGGCATTAGAGTGGTACTATCAATTGCCCACTCATTCTTTGAGAAACTTCGAAGAAACAATGAAATCATTTGTCCATCAATTTAGTGCCTACATCGAGAGGCATGTAACTATTAAAGACCTATACAATTTAAAACAAGACAAGGATGAATGTTTTGCCGATTTCTTAGCTAGATGGAGGCAATTGATAGGAAAACTGCACTTTGTGCTGCCTTATAGGGAAATGTTGGACATTTTCATCAACAATTTACAAGAACAGAATATCTTATGAGCTATCGACTGCTACTTTAACTACCTTCGATCAAGCTATAGATTTAGCTCGAAGAGTAGAAGATGCCCTCATTAGGAGAGGCCAACTTAGGAAGAAGGATGATGAGAAAACATCTAGAAATCAATATAAAAACAAACAAGTTGTCGGTGATGGAGTCACTGACAGCAAGAATGTTGCTAATATCAATGCAACGAAGACAACAAAAAATTCATATTGAAACCTCCTGACAAGCCTCCTCGAGAATTCACTAGATTAAACCAACCCTTATCAACTATTTTACCTCAATTACTCGAAAGAGGTTTGATCCAATTACCAGCTATCCGGGAACCTGACCCAACTATACCCGGATACAGAGCTGACTTGCACTGTGATTTCCATAGAGGACCTGGACATTCTACCAATGCTTGTAAAAGGTTGAAACATAAAATACAAGATTTGATTGACAATAATGAAATGGAAGTGCAAGCCTTCCAACCTAAACAAAACCCTCCCAATAATACTCAAAAGACCATTCCCCAAAATCAAAATCAAAATGCCAATCAAACTCTAGACATATTTCAACACCCTTTACCAAGACATGGTAAAGAGGTAGCCAATCAAATCGAACATCATAATGTTCCCCCTCCTACCCGATATGTAGGAACCATTAGCAGACAATTACCCATTCAGGATCCTCAAATATTTGACACGACCTTATCCCTAGTTACGACCAGGCCCTTACATAATTTTCAAACTTCTGATTCTAGTGATATAGAATCAGATAGTGAAAGTGAACTAGACATTACTTCAAACCAATCGAATAGTTCTGAAAATGAATCAGATCCTATTCAACCCGTCACAGATGCTATGGTTCCAGAAGAACCATTTCCTAGAAGAGTCACTACTCGACCTTCTTCTAATATATTCCTTTCTAATGAACAAGCCATTAATGCTCAACCGAGACCGGTTCAACGTCTTCACTATAACATTGTAGGTACCATTGGAGTCGTTACTCGACAACAAGCTCAAAACTCTCAACAAGAACCAAACCAGAATGATGGATCGATTCCATTCATTTTGAAAAACCCCAATAAAGGGAATCATGTTCCTACTGTTCAATCTAAACCCCCTTACAATATTAATGAGCAATTGTCCAATACTACGGCCAGAATTTCCCTCTTAGATTTATTAAGATCCTCTCCCACCCATAGGGATGAGTTGATGCTTACATTGAGCCAAATGATGGTACCTCAAAACATTCAACTCTGAAGCTATGGCCAATACTATCATCACTCGAGAGATTGATTGTATTGACTTCCGGGATAAAGATATCCCACAACACGAGTTTACATAAGGACAATCCCTTATACATTACTGCTCTAATTGGAGATGTAGTTGTCAAAAGAGTTTTGATTGATAATGGCTCATCTCTAAACATTTGCACTTTTGACTTCTACCAACGATTTGGCTTTAGAAGTGATGAAATGAAGAAAACTGATATGATTATCAAAGCTTTTAATGACGAAACACAAGAAACGTGTGGAGTTATTACCCTCCCATTGCAAGTTGGCCCTAGAACCCTAGAAACAACCGTGTTTATTGTACATTGCCCAACATCGTACAATATACTTTTGGGTCGCCCTTGGATCAACGCCATGCGAGCGGTCCCATCAACTTTACACCAATGTGTTAAATTTGAGTTTAAAAATCAGTTGGTCACTATTCATGGTGACCCTAGACCTTTTGATATGTGTGCTTTGGCAGAACCCGTTGGAGTGCAATTTTGCCCTGCTCTGTCATCCACACATCCTAGTTCTTATTTTTCATCTAAAACTATGAAACATACACCCATAACTTCACCTATTTCCTCTCCATTAATTTCATCCTCCTATATAGATCAACAACCCTCTAAACAAATCATTTTAGAACCTCAAAAAGATCTTAAGTCTACAACCAATCCTTCAAGTTCTATCCCTATAAATTCAAAACCTATAGACACATCTATCATACCTTCCACATCTAAAGATATAGGTAATAAGCCTTCTACATCTTATGCCCTTTCTGATGAACTCTTACCAGATTTATCTACAACCTTAATATCAGAAAAAACAAATGCTTTCATGCAAGATTCAAACCTTTTAAATAACTTACCGCCATCTCCTCGTACTTTGGGCCTCCCACAACCTATGGGAAGTACTTACCAAGTCGGGAGTTGTGCCTTCATTTATAAAGGATATGACTGGGGAAGAATCCCTCGAAATATCAAAACTCATCATGAAGGATATGCTCGGTGTTATTTTACCAATGATTATATTAAAGCTAAACCCATGATGCTTAAAATGGGATATGAAGGGAAAGGCTTGGGACCTTCCCAAAATGGCATGAAAGAACCTTTCGAGGTAGAACCGTGGCCTGCCCGCTGTGGTGTGGGCCTATTTCCTAGTAAGGGTCAACCCTTTCCTTTTGAGGATGATGATCATCTCATATGCTATCAAGATTATTTGGATAGGCATGTTGATTTGCCTCTTAAAAATCAGTCGTTTTCATGCAACATGCTATCCATAGCATCCCCTGAAATGATTGCTGACCCCGATGAAGAGTTGGAAGGAGATATCTTCCATGATGTCTCTGTTGAAGAGATGTTACACAATGGATTTTATTTTGATGGTTCTATACCAACTATAGCCCAACTTGAGGCCACTGATCCTCAGAATGAATTATCTAAATTAACCTTACAAGAATTACAAGAATTGGGCGTTTCACCCGCCCCACCTAATTTTGAAAGAGATCTACACATGGAGGTAGAAAACGTCATTAAAATTAATATTGAAACCGAGGACAATCCTCACATAATCAATATTGGATCAGAATTAAGTCAAGAAAAACAAGAACAATACATTGCATTCCTTAAAGAGTATGAAGATGTCTTCGCTTGGACATATGAAGATATGCCAGGTCTAGACCCTTCCGTAGTCATGCATCATCTAGTGGTCCATCCGGATGCTAAACCCGTTAAACAAAAACTTAGAAAAATGCATCCCAAAGTGGCTCTGCTAGTCAAAGGGGAGTTAGAAAAACTCCTGAATGTTATCTTTATACAAGCTATTGATTATGCTGAATGGATCTCAAATGTAGTTCCAGTCACCAAGAAAGAAGCTACCAAAGTTAGGGTTTGCACAGATTTTAGAGATATTAACGCTGCATGCCCTAAAGATGACTTTCCTCTTCCAAACATGGATCAAATCATTGACTTCACTGTCGAAAGTGGGATGATGTCCTTAATGGATGGATTCTCCGGTTATAATCAAATTCGGATAGCTCCTGAAGACCAGGCTAAAACAACCTTTATTACCCCTTGGGGTACCTTTTGTTGGAAAGTGATGCCATTTGGCTTAAAGAACGCCGGTGCAACTTATCAACGAGCTATGACCTACATTTTTCATGATATGATGCATGATATCCTACATGATTATGTGGATGATATTATAGCTCGCTCTATTATTGAAAATAATCATTTAGATGATTTAAGGAAAGTCTTTAATCGATTACGAGAATATCTCATTCGATTAAATCCAACAAAATGCATATTCGGAGTTAAATCCGACAAACTATTAGGGGTTTTAGTTTCTTTACGTGGTATTGAAATCGACCCTCTCAAGATTGCGGCCATCACTGATATGCCCGCACCTACTAATATATCTGAGTTACGAAGTTTACAAGGTAAACTTCAAGCCATCCGTCGCTTCATCGATAAGTTGGCGGATAAAACCGGTCCCTTTCTTAAACTCCTTAAGAAGGATGTCCCCTTTAATTGGGATACAGAATGTAGAGAAGCTTTTGAACTTCTCAAACAATACCTCCTTAATCCACCTGTGCTTTCACCACCTAAATCCGATCGCCCATTTCTCCTCTATATTTTTGCTTCAGATTCTGCCTTAGGGGCTATGTTAGCTCAACTTGATGATGAAAAGCGAGAACGTGCTAATTATTATATTAGCCGAACCTTCATCAGTTATGAAACCCGCTACACAACGTTGGAAAAACTATGTCTAGCAGTCATATTTGCTACGCAAAAATTAAGACATTATATGCTTAGTCAAAAAACTTATGTCATTGCTAAATATGATCCCTTGAGGTATCTCATGAGTCGACCTTATTTATCGGGTCGCACAACCAAGTGGGTTCTTGCTCTAAGCGAGTTTGATCTCACATTCATAGGACAGAAGTCTGTTAAGGGTCAAATCATAGCAGATCAATTAGCTGCTTGCACCCTTAGAGTCTACCCATCCCCTCATCATCGAGTTTCTAGATGAATGCCTTCAATTAGAGGCAGACCATACTGAACAATGGTCCTTATACTTTGATGGAGCCCGATGCATGAGTGGGGCTAGTGCGGGTATTATTTTAATATCTCCGCAAAAACATCTTATTCCTCTGTCCTTCAAATTGACATTTGCTTGCACCAACAATACTGCTGAGTATGAAGCTCTAATTCTTGGATTACGAGCTGCCCTAGCACTAAAAATTAAACACCTTTTAGTTTTTGGTGATTCCCAACTGGTTATAAACCAAATTAATGAAGTTTATCAAACCCGAGATGATAAACTGCGCCCATATAAGGCCTATGTTTTACAATTAATGTCTTTATTTGATCAAGTTACCTTGGAAGCTATTCCTCGAACTAGCAACCATGCAGTGATGCTATGGCCACAACTGCATCTCTCCTGCCCTTGGAGTTAGATGACGAATATGCCACTATCATTATTCGTCGACTCCAGGAACCCGCTTCAAATAAGTCATGCTTAGAGCCTTTGGATGTGTTTCTAATCAATGAAACTACTCCCGAACCTTGGTATACAGACATATTTGATTTTCTTCAAAATGGGACTTTCCCTGCCAATTCTAATAGAAACCAGCATCGGTTATTACGTCGACGAGCAAGTCGATTCGTAATAATTGGCAATACTTTATATAGGAGATCTTTTGAAGGTATCCTATTACGATGTTTAAACTTAGAAGAGTCTAAATCAGCCTTGAGTGAAGCCCACGATGGATCTTGTGGAGGACACTTTAGTGGTAGTGTCATTGCTAAAAAGCTCCTTCGGATAGGATACTTTTGGCCTACCATGGAAACGGATGCACATGAGTATGTGCGCCATTGCGACAAGTGTCAAAAACATGCTGACCTTGTCCATGCGCCTGCACAAGAGCTGCAGGCTATTTCATCTCCTTGGCCCTTTTCTAAATGGGGCTTGGATATTATTGGCAAAATCAATCCTGTGTCATCTGATGGACACAAGTTCATCATAACCGCCACTGAGTATTTCATGAAGTGGGTCGAAGCTATGCCTTTAGCTTCTTGCAGCACACAAGTTTCTAAATTTATTTTTAATCAAATCATTTGCAGGTTCGGAATTCCTGCCAATCTCATCTCTGACAATGGAACTTGCTTCAAAAATAAAGATGTTAAAAAATTATGTCAAAAATATAAGATTCAACATCGCTGGTCCACTCCCTATTATCCTCAGGGTAATGGTCAAGCAGAAGCATCTAACAAAACCCTAATCAAAATTCTCAAAATATTAGTCAATAAAAGCGGCCGTGGACTGGCACATTCAATTATATCCGGCCTTGTGGGCCTATCGAACTAGTGTTCGAACCCCCACTGGAACTTCACCATTTGTTTTGGTATATGGTGTCGAAGCAGTTTTTCCATTTGAATTGGAAGTTCCTTCTTTGGCTCTACTACTTCAAGATACCGAAGTAGGAGATGAATATCGTGCTGGCAGACTCAGTCACCTGGAACTCCTAGATGAAAAATGCATCAATGCTTTGGAGCATCTCCGTGCTTACCAAAACAAGCTTAAAAGATCATATGCTAAAAAGTTCGTCATCGATCCTTTGAGATCGGCGACCTTGTTTTAAAAGAAAATAAAAAAAATACAAATGCAACTAAGGACCTTAAAGGTAAATTTGAGCCCAATTGGCTTGGACCATACATTATTACTGCCAAATTTGAATCAGGAGCATACAAATTATCTACCTTAGATGGTAAAGAACTTAAAGAACCCATGAATATTTTGCATCTTAAACGTTACTATGCATAAATTTGGTCATTTTTCATCCTTGTATATATTTGTTTTCAAAATTTTTTATATTTCTTTCAAATTTATAAAAATCCAAAAACATCAAAAATATTCATAATCATCCAAAATCTTCAAAAACTATCTATTGCATTTATTTAAAGCACTTGTTAAATTTTTTTGCTCAAAAACAAAAATAAAACCAAAAATCAAAATAATGATAAAAATATAATAACAACTATATGCTTGACTCTTTCGAAACCCAAATAAAATAAAGAAGAAAGAGAGAGTCAACATTCTCAAAACTTCTCAAAAATCATTTATATATATTTTCTTACAATTATTGCAGTTATATGTTTCAAATTATTTTTGGATAAATTAGCATTTATTTGGAATCCCTCACTTGCACACTCACAACAATAAATATCTTGATTTTATCTGGCATGATTACTAATCTCTCTTATATCAAAGTCCACAAAATTCAATTAAATAAAGTTTGAGCATAGAGAATTGATCTTGTTATTTACTTAAACCAAGCACATCTTTTCACAATAAAATGATTATATTTGTAATTTCCATGTTTTGCTACATAGTAGAACTGATTTCTTGAGCGAAAAGTTTCCCCTGCTATCCTATCATGCACATGGTCTAGAATCTTTGAGAATTGGCAAAAGGACAAGCTCACCCCTACCCAGAATAAAAATCCCTTGCTCTACAGACTAATCCGAGCAAGTATCCCTAGCAAAGAAAAGGAAAAGAAAAGGTTCAAGAAAGAAAAAAGAGAAAAGAAAAATGTTATATTTTTTATCATTACAGCAATATTCCAAGCATTATCAAGCAAAAATACAAAAGAAAAAAAGAAAAGAAAAAGAAAAGCAAGCAAAAGCAAGAAAGAAATAAAATCCCTTTCCCTACCCTTTGAAAAGAAAAGAAGGGTTGATGAGCTTGAATCCCCGGAATTCTCAATTATTCGAAAACTGTGAGGTAAGCCCCATAACAGGTGGTTTGTGCCCAACCCGCTTGGCCTTGGGTAACTCCTAGCGTGGTGATATGTCTGTCACATTAGCGACCTTCTTTTGTACAGACCTATGTTCGCTTATGGATTAGCTAGCTCTTGATAATCCGACCTACATAGTAGTCTAGTATGGTTATATGCATCTACATCATGGTTAATGAACACTTATTTGGTTTCTTCAAATCACTTGTATCATATTATCTTGCTCAAAACTGGTAAATGAACAATGCAATTGCACACACATTTGTATTTGAGAGATTTTGTGTATCATTATGATAAATCAAGATCGGAAATGAATTCACATATGCACATGGGATTCCTTATAAATCTAACTTTTGTCTTCAAAATAATTTGAAATATTATTTTTTGCAACTTGTTTGGAATAAATCAAGTACAGTTGTTTACCATAAAGACAACTATATAATAGAAAAATCAAAAATTTCTTTCAAAATATACAATCAAAACATATATATATCTTGTTGACTTTCGCGACGATGGTATAGTTTCAAAACCAAAATTGGAATTTTATGCCTAGCGCAAGTCCTCATTTTCATATTTTCTGTTCATCAAAAATCAACCATGCAATAAAACTATCTTTTTTGGATTTTTGCGATGATGGTATAAGTCTATACCTACATATTCTATGCCTAGCGCAAACCATTGTAACAATTTTTATTCCCCATTTATTAAAAATCATGAAAACCATATGACTTAATTCATTATGTTACACAAATTATGCTTTTCAAAAGCAAACACATTTTCATTATTTCATGTCATTATGTCAACCTTCAATTTTGCAATGATGGTATAATTCCTAAAGAATTATCCAAAAAAATTATCACACTTAGGAATTTATGCCTAGCAAAAATCATTTTAAAACATTATTTCATGCACAATATTTTTTATGAAAATCTGAAAACAAACCATCATCATCATCATCATTTGCACTATTGCACCAAAGTCTTAAGACAGTCTCTTAAGCACTCTTTTACTTTTAACAATATTTCTATAAATGGGACTAGCTTGACGACCGAGTGAGCAGCGACTCCATGAAATGGTCTATAATAGCGACAATGTCCTTTGAAATTATTGTTAGAAGTCTCTTTTTATTTTTATTATCATTTCATCACAAACAATCAATTTGTTACATCAGATTATTTCATTTAAAATATTACAAGCATGACATCAAAATTATAATATTTCCAACGACATAATTACATGAATCATCAATCCAATTATCAAATCAATCAATCAAACATAAAAAGCATCATAAGCATCACATAATACAAGTCATATGATCAAAAATATCTCATCTATATATATCAACAACATATATGTACATCATCAAAACTGGATTGGTATGCCACAATCTGTACCTCGGCATACTCAATCCTCTATCAAACAAAAAAATAATATATATATAATACAATGTCAATCCAGCCCTCTAGCCTCGAGAGCCCCTCGAGCTCTCTGCCTCATCTCCTCCCCCACCCTGAGGTGGACGAGGTGGCCCCATCGCCGTCTGTGTAGTCCTCGTCCTCGATCGGGACGTGGTCCTCGATGACCCGATCCTGATCGGATCTACGATGTTAGCTGGCAGGGGTAGTCTATCTGCCTCTGGCACCAGCTGGAAGTATAGTGTCTAGTAAAATGTCAGCTGGGCGATAGCCCGTGTCAACTCCCCAGAGCTCGCCCCTCCGCCCCGTGCCCTGAGGCATGCAATCTCATCCTGCAACTGTGACACCTCAGCCCGGTGGCATGCAGCCTCATCCTGTAGCGTCTGCACCTGGGCCTGGAGACGATCTCTCTCCACCCGGAGAGTAGCCATCTCGCTACTCTCTCCTGTGTCCACACCCTTGCCCTTATCGAGCGATGGTGGCCTCTGTGGAGATGGGGGTCTCACCTCCCTCCTCTCCCTCTCTCTCTGTCGTGGCCTCTCCTATGCCTGTGGCCTCCTTGCCTCTCTCCCACCGTGACCCTGGGCTGCCTCCATCGCTGCCTGGCACCGCCTCCCTATCCGACGCACAACCGCATGGATCGGACCCTGTGCCCTCGTCATCCGAGGAGGGCGGATGCCTACGTACCAGGCATCGTAGCCATCGGCTACTCCTGCGTCGTCCCCATCCACCGGCTGGATGGGGGCATCATCCGTGTCTTGGCTCCAGAACCGCTGCATGTCGGGAGCCCCGCTAACCGTAGTGTTATCCCGAACAGTCCAGGAAAACTCGTAGTCCCTCAGAGATGGGATCCCCTGCTATAGACCGAACTATCTCAAAACTCGGTCGTACCTATGGAGCTCCACCTCTCCCCTCTCCATCCTCAGCCAGCAGACTCGCCTAATGCGAGCCAACTCCTGTCCATCCTCTGCCCACCCTGGATGCTCCCTCCATGGCCTCCAGGTGATCTGGTCCGGGACTAAGTCATCTAGTAGCCTCCGGGACATCGGTAGGTCTATCCGTCGCTGTGCCCCTCTCCGGAGCCACCAATAGAAGACTCGGGGCCTCTCCCCGTCAACCCTTGTCAGAGGAAGCCCTATCGGCCTCCGCACCGCAATGTGCTCCCAACACCAAACCTGTAGTAGCGATGTCATAACTAGACATCGACCGCCCTTGTACATGACCCCATACAGGATCCTGTACAATCGACATAGAACAAAACTGCCCCATGAAAATCTGTAGCCATGGTCCCGCATATCGTAGATCACATCTACGAGCATCCATGGCACCCTGCACCCGCTCTGGTGGCACAGCAGAAGTCCACCAACTACTCCAGCCAGAACCCGTGTGAGTGTAGATGCCCCAGGCATCTGGCGTAGTGCCTCGATGTTAACTCCGCCCTTCTCTAGGGCGAAGCTCGGGTCACCGCACAGTCGTCCCATAGCGCGGCCCTGATTGGCCGTAGGAGTAATCAGCCATCCTTGTATGGGGATTCTCAGAATCCTCCATACATCCTCCAAAGTGGGAGTCATCTCCCCTGTAGGTAGCCGAAAACATGAAGAGCCCGGATACCACCTCTCTGCTAGGGCCGTCAGAAGCCCCATATCTGTGGATACTTGTGGCATCTCCGCCACATGCAATAAGCCGACCTGTGCCAGCTGATCCCGCTCTGCCTGTGTGAGAGCGGCCAAGTCATCTCTCAACCCTCCGTATTTCCATTCCCTCGCTCTTTAGTAATCCTCTCTGCAAACATAAACAACAAAACAACAAACAATCATTAATCAACAATTCAAGTAATTAATAATGCAAGTTAAAAATTCAATTTTGTGCAATTGATGATATCGCCCACTATTGGACGATATCGTCCCAAATTTGAGCATAATCGTCTCCGATTTCGCAGTTCGAAATCGTCCCTAATTTGACGAAATCGTCCCCCTTTCGACGATTTCGCCCTCGGGCAAAATTGCCGAAATTGAGACGATTTCGTCAAAATCGGGACGATTTCATCCCGACGACGTCGACGGCCCAAAAATGGCCGCGATGCTCAAAAATCACCTAAAAATTACCTACAAAGCATGTAAAGTTAAATTAAAGCATCCTAGATAAGTCTAGACTCTTACCCGTAGACCGCGCCGGACCTCTGTCGATCTGTGCGTCGTCTCCACCATTTTTTTCTTCAGAGCTCTAAAACTCAGAAAATGAACAGTAAAAATGAATTAGGGTTTTACCCTATTTTTCTTAATTTTATTCAAAAATAATTTTTTTGCTTTTTCGCGTTTTTACCTCAAACGTTCGATTTGGGTAAAAACACGGAGGGGGCACCATAGTAATCTGTCGTACGATTCGACCAAGAATCGTCGCCTAAAAATGGGAATAATTTTTGCTTTCTCGTAGATCGAGAAGAACTCATCTTTAACGCATTTTCTTCGGAAAATTCGCTAAAGAGGGGGCAAAATGTAGCACCCTAAAATTGGCGCAGTAAAATTACAATAATTACATTCACCTTAGTAAATAATTTAAAATTCAAATTTAACCTCCCAAACCGCCCGTTAACCGCCGGGTAATCCGTTTCCCCCTTTTTCGTGCCATTTTTAGAGGTTGTTTTGACCGTTTGACGATATCGTCGCCGATCAGACGATATCGCCCTAGATTTGATGATTTCGTCTGGACTAGGACGTCCAGACGATCTTGTCGCAAAACTAATTTTGCAAAGTTGGATTCTGTTCCAACGGGTCTCCAATCCGGGCAGAAGCGTGTCTGCACCGTTAGGGACCCTCCCCCGTTGGAGATCTCCCAAATTGGGATGATCTCCAACCTCCTAACTACTCCCCTAAGCCTATTTAATCCTAAGCTATTCCCTTAGCACCCCCTGGCTGAAATTCTCTGCAATTTAACTCCATCTACGTTAAATCATCCCTATTTTGCATTTGCACTGGTCCCATACCAATTTTGTTGCAGGTACATCACTATTTTTCAGCCGGAGCCAGCACCTATCATCGTCGACGAACCTGTTCAGATCGGAGGCGAACCTGTCGAATTCGAGGCGATTTCATACTGATGCGAGACGATCTCGACTGCAATCCATATTGAGGCAATCAGTGCCTGAAGTTTGCACTTCTCAACCTTGTTTCTGCTATTTTATTCTGCAAATTAGATAATTTATTCAGTGTTTATGTTATTTTGCATTTGGAGTTCACCCATTTAGCTTAGATTGCATACTAAGATCAGCATTTGTCATTAGAATATTATAATCTGCTTAAATTTCTGTTCATAACTATTATCCAATATTCATACATTCATTTGGTGTTGTTTCCCTCTGTTAGCACAATAGTATTCATTGTATTTTGTATCTGTTTTTCTGCTTGCAGGTCTTCGACGAATTCGTCAGATCTCAGACGATTCTGTCAGATCTCAGACGATTCTGTCGAATTCTAGACGATCCTGACTGCTTCAAACATCAGAATCATCATCAGACATCCGGATCAGGTATTCCTCATTTGCATTCTATAAATTCTCTATTTTTTTGTCTTTAAATCTGTTTTCTGTATTCATTGAACTTGCATTTTCATGTAGATTAATCTAGATTCATTTGGCCAAACCTAGGATATGAATGCTTAAAGTTAAAAATGAACACATTAAAACACATTCCAAACCTAGGCGTGGAAACTGCCCTTAAATGTTTCCTGGTGAACCCACCATCCATCGAAAAATCATCAAAATACACCTCCCTTGAGAGGCGGGACCTTCGCAAAGTCCTCTCAATCCGAGGTACCACGACATCCTTTTCCCATCCTCCTTCCGGGCACGGATCCAATAGCCTGAAGGTAAGGATGTGAAAAATTTGGAGCGATACAGTCCACTATACTATTATAAATCAAGATTGTTTAATTTTGTAAATATACTGTCGGTGGAGTTATGGTAAAGCTATCCCATTATCAAGTAGAATGAATTTATAACACCATTTTAGCACTATCATAAGAATAATGAAGGGCCCAAGCAACAATATTACATGAATATAATATGAAATGATATAAAAGAATAAAAATAAAAAACATGAATTATCAATTCTATAAGAATTAATGTAGTAAATTTTTCTCAAAATACCTTTATATCCATATGCATCTAAATAATATCCCTTATTTTTAAAAATTGTCATACAAGTTACTGCTCACTTTTTATTAATTTATTATTTTAATAATTACCAATACAAACTATTCTTTATATATATTTATATAGTACTTATCATTTCTTACTACTCACAATTACAACTCACCGTCCTATGGTGGACATTGGCTCAATACAATTAATGACATTATTCGATAAATATGTTGTAGTGCTATACCCATAACATTGACAAGGGGGAACAATAGTGGAGCAGTGTAGTGGTTGAGTAGTTCTAGGGCAATGAAGGTGGGCAATAAGGGATAAGTGCAATGGCTGAGTAGTGCTAGGGCAATGAAGGTGATAAATAGTGGAGTAGTGCAGTAGAGCGGGAACCATGGTAGGATTGCAAGTAGGTCTCTAGGCTCAAGAAAAGATCATGGAGGACTTTTGGTCGAAATAAAGGATATAGGTGATGGAGCTTTTGATGATGCAGATAAATATGAAGTCATGGGCGTCGGAGGGGAACCCCCAATAGCTCCACCTAAAAATACTATTTTTAGTTCCTTTATATATAAAGTCCACTTCAAGACAATACCTTCTATTTCCATTGTCTAGGACTCCATTCCTATCACTTTTTTAGGAAGAGAGGTTATCATTCCTCCTGAGGTTATGGCTTCCCTGGTATTCTAGAAATCACTATCACTAATTGGGACATTTATCAATGTTAGGCCAAATATTGAGTCCATTTGCAAATGGGTCTTATTAAAGTGGTGATCTATGGGTAACATGGAGCTAGCTACTTACCCAAGAGGGTTTTTCCTAATTAGATTAAACAATCTACAAGACTCGAGCAAAATCCTCATTGGAGGTCCATGGTTATTTGGTAGAATAAGTCTATTCTTGAGGAAATGGGGTAAATATTTTGACCCAAAGACATAAAGCATACAGTTAGTACCCATTTGCGTTAGGATTCCAAGACTCCCATCGTATTTTTGGCTTCCTAGAATTCTCAAAGGTATAGCTCAAAATATTGGTGAACTTGTTGCCATTGATTCAACAACCAAATCAAGAAGTCATCTTACTTATGATCGCATTTACATCATTAAAAATCTAGATTTTGAACTGTTAACTTATGTAGATCTTATTTCGAGATCTTACATAATGCGTTAGGCTATTGAGTATGAGAAAAAAACTATATTTTGCATTAAATGTTAAAAATAGGGTCATCTCCATGCTCAGTGCCCCACTCTAAAGAAGGATTTAAAGAAGGATGCAAATCACAACAAGAATGGACTGGGGAACAATCAACTGACTGAAATCTTCCATAAAAAGAATCATATCAACAAAGGCAAACAACTTGTCTCTCAGACCCATGCCTTAGAGTCCGAAGATTAGGTAAATTCTATTTTTGCAAATCCTAATCCTTTCATTCCCTTAAATTGTCAAGACCTAGATCTTGAAGAGACTCCTACTGATCCTAAAACTACAAATCTTGCCACAACAAAAATTATTCACAATAATATCATTGATTTATCTTTTCACCTTTGTGATGCTCCCTAGTCCCCCACCAGGTCTAGGCCTTCGAATATTTTTTTTCCAAAACCTAACCTAGTCCTTCTAGCCTAGAAATATTCTACTTTCCTATCAAATTCCTCCTCCCCCCTGACTCGTATTCCCTTGTTTTGGATCAAATTATCAGTCCTCTTAAACAAACTACAATAAACTAAGGGAAAAAAATTACTACCAATGTTTGTAGTGAAAAGAAAAAGGGTAAACCATTAAATCAAGAGAGAGGGAAGAAAGAAACTGATTTGAACGTTGCCAATGGCTTTCAGACTACTATTATTTCATCTCTATCATATCAAGTAGACACTGATTTTCCCAAGGAGGAGGGAAAAAGATCCAAACCACTTCTATCTTATCAAAAAAAAAGTAGGAAATAAATATTCCAAACATTTTATATGAAGATCCTCTAATGGAATGTGAGAGGCCTCAATGGAGTAACCAAATAGAGGTTGGTTGGATCCATGAGGAAAACTATGAAGCCTAGCATCATTTTACTCCAAGAAATAAAAAATCATATTGAGAATAGTGAAAGTATTGATAAATTATTATGCAAAAATAGTGAATATGTTTTTAGTCCTTCCAATGGCTCTTAATGTGGAATCATGTGCATGTGGGATACAAACATTATTGAGGATAGACTTATATCCATTTAAAAAAAATTCATCAACATTCTATTCTTCAATAAAGACTCCAAACACCAGTGGATTATCTCAAATATTTATGCTCCTAAGAACATTACTGGTCATCGTTCCCTTTGGACCACACTAAAACAAATAAGGAACAAATTTCAAAATGAACCTTGGATGCTTGTTGGTAATTTCAACAACCCTCTCTATCCTTTTAACAAGCATGGAGGAGCTCTATTCACTTCTAGATGTTTTGAAGAATTTGTAGATTTTGTTGATTTTAATGAATTAATGGATGTTCACTTGAAAGGTTTAAAGTATACTTGGAGCAATAGGAGATATGGTAGTCAATTCATCCAACTGAGACTTGATAGGGATTTATTGTCTAAAGAATCTATTCAATTTATTGATGATGCTACTTTGACCTCTCTCCCTAAAATACGGTTGGATCATAACCCTCTAATATTTGAAGGTTTGCATCCAACTCTCGAGTTCAAAATACCTTTTAGATTCGAGTCAATATGGCTTCAACACCTTGACCTTTGAACTTGCATCTCTAAAATGTGGAAAGAAAGTTTCTCGGGACCTCCCTTAATCAAATTAGCCAAGAAACTTGGCTTTATAAAGCTTAAGTTAAAGTAGTGGAATAAAGAAGTTTTTGGGAATATTTTATATGACAACAAAGAATCTATAAATAGTTGATGAATATTGAATCTAGTATTCAAAATGGGAATCCAAACCTAGGTCTTAGGAAGATGAATAGAACCTTCTTGCTGAATTCCACAATCTACTATTCTAAGGAATAAATATTTTGGAGGTAAAAATACAGAGCATTGTGGTTAAAAGAAGGGGACTCCAACACTAAATTTTTTCATGCATCAAAACTCACACATAGAAGTTCTAAAGAATCAGGGAACTCCTCAAGAGTGATGGTTCAAGCATCAATGACATTCATGAAATCAGGTCCAAATTTGTTTCTCATTTTGAGAATATTTTGGGACCCAACACACCATCCTCCCTCCAAGCCTATAATTCTCTTCTTCAAAATATTCCTTGCCTTATTTCCCAAGAATCAAATGCTGATATTCTTGAGAAGTTCACAAAAGAAAAAATCAAAGATGCCCTGTTCTCTATGCACCTTGATAAGGGTCCTGGACCTGACGGATTTCCTCCTAGGTTTTTCCAACACTTTTAAGATATATATATATTTTTTTGGTAAATAAAATTCTTCATTAATTACTGGGTTTTGCAGGTTAACCCAAAACCTATTACAATATCCAGCCTTCTACTGAGATTGTAGATCTTAGTCATCCTTGAAACTTTCTTACCATAACTTGTGTTGAATCCCCTAAAACACCTTACTAACAAGGCACACCCATACCTAAACATAACTGTAAACATTACTTACATTGACAGGAAATTGAAGTTTGGAACTTTGCACTTGTGAAACCTATTGCTTGCCCATATCCTATTCTCTGTAGGAATCCTCCAAGTCTTACACCTTGTTACCTTCATTTCCAATTTGGTATGATTTAGAGGGAAACCCCATAGTTATTACCAGCTCCATGGGGAAAGAACACCCATTTATCTTTCTCCTTAATGGGTAGGTTTCTTTTAATGACTAATAATGTTTTCCACTTCACATGGCACACCTTGTGTCCATGTCACCAAACTACCAACATCAACACCTATGTTGGCTAATTTGTCAACTGACCTGTTGGCCTTACGATACACGTGATGAGCCCTCCTATTCTGTCTTGTTGCAAAAAGGATCCTCACTTCATGGATGACTCCCTCGATTCTCCATGGAGGTTTTTTGCCATTGGTTAACAGGTTGATATGTTCATTGAATCACCTTCAATCATCAAGTTACCTTGAGTTTCTTGGGCTACTTGCAACCCTCTCCAAAGGGCTCTAGCTTCTGCTTCGTTATTAGTTCTGATTCCCAATGGTTCAGCGAAGGCCTTGACCATATTTCATTGATGATCCCTGATTATTCCTCCAACTCCAGCTCTTCTCGGGTTCTCCTTGGCTGCACCATCAAAATTTAGTTTAAACCAACCCTGGGGGGTGGCTCCCAAGAAATCCCATTTCTGGGATTGGGCAAAGGAATGGAAGGTTTGTCCTCAATACCTAAGGCCTGAGCTAATTGTTTTTCTTGGGAAGGAATTGAGTGGTTCTCATCCACTAAGGTGCTAAGGTTTTATTTCACAAAGAAAATAATCCTATTGAGGATGGTTTTTGGGTTGTGAATGGTATCCTTAAAGGCTCTATGGTTCCTTTCTAGCCAAATCTACAAGAGAAAATGATGCCAACAGATTTTCCACATGTACTTAAGTTTTAGGCTAACAAAGGGTTGAGGCAATTGATGGAACACTTCAGATATAAGAGCAGGCTTAACCCACGAGATCCTAAAGGCTTGGAAAATTTCATCTAGGATGGACTCCACTACCGAACACTCCAAAAACAAGTGTTGGGTTGTCTCCCATCCTACCCTGCACATGTAGCAACGGTTAGCAATAACCATACCTTTGGATAACATATTGTCCATAGTGAGGATTTTTCCTTGAATCACCAACCATGAAAAAATGATATTTTAGGAATTAAGCCTTTGATCCAAACCAAACTCGGTTGAAATTGTTGACCTTCCACATTGAGAAGCAAATTATAGGCGAGACTTAACCGTGAAGTCACCACTTTCGGTCTCAGCCCAAACAATGTGATCTTCATCCTCTCTAGAGGGAATAATTTGTTGAGTTAAAATGTTATAAATCTCTTCAGACTCCGCTTCAAAACCTTGTACTCTGATGTGTTTCCACCTGTTGATATTTATATCCTACCACATATAATTTACAACCTTCTTCCCAATATTCTACTCCATATGCTCTTGAATCCTAGCCAAACAAGGATTCTGGGATAACTCCTTAGCTCTCACCCATCGATCCTTCCAAAAGTCTATTGTTTGCCCATTTCCTAGAATCCATCTAAGGCCTTTATTGACAAGATCCCTGCTCGTGAGGATTGCCTTCCAAAAAGCAGACCCCCTACTTGCTAAGTTGTCATTAAGGAAGTTCACACCTTGGAGGTATTTCCTCCTAACTATGGCAGTCCATTCATTATCGACCTTGGTTAATAACCACCATGCTTGTTTGGCTAACAGAGCTGTATTGAGATGAGCAACTCAATTCAATCCTAACCCCCCATCAGCTTTAGGTTTGCAAACCTTGTTCCAACCTACTAAATGGATCCTTTTCTTATCCTCAGTCCCTGACTAGAGAA
The DNA here is from genome assembly GCA_028583015.1 of Wollemia nobilis. Classification (NCBI taxonomy): domain Eukaryota; kingdom Viridiplantae; phylum Streptophyta; class Pinopsida; order Araucariales; family Araucariaceae; genus Wollemia; species Wollemia nobilis. Next base: position 371,828 of record JAQPPZ010003615.1, on the reverse strand, counting down.
ATTTTTTTGAAGCTACTCAATTTTGTGATACACCTTGCTGGGAGCTCTAAACATTGATAGGAAGTAAACGGGTATACTTTGAAGTGAAGCCATAGTTAAAACTGCTTTGCCTGCTTGAGATAACAAATGTCCTTTCCAACCTGCTAGCTTTTTTTGGATCCTCTCTAGAACTATGTTCCACATTGATCCTTCAGGTTTCCCCGTAAACAGGGAAAGACCTAAATAAGAGGTGGGAAGGGATGCAATCTGACATTCCATGATCCTTGCTAAGTTGTTTTGCCTAGGAATGGGGGTATTGATGAAATAAAGTTTGCTCTTATCAAAATTGACTTTCTGTCCAACCACTTCTTCATACATTATAAGAATATTTTTAATCCTTCTTGCCTCAACCACATAATCCAAAGTCAGTAGCAATGTATCATCAACGAATTACTGATGTGTCACTAGGGTAGTTAGCGAAATGGCCTTAATACCTGATATGAGTCCAGCTATCGCTACTGCCTTAATGGTTATTCCCAAGGCCTCAACTATGATGATGAACAACATAGGACTTATGGGGTCTCCTTCTCTTAGACCACATTTTCTTTGAAAAAAACTTGCAGTAGACCCATTAACCAAAACTAAAAAACAAGGTTTAGAAATACACTCTCTTATTAACTTGACCCATTTCATGTTGAAACCAAATTTTAATAAAACTGCCTCTAGGAATTCCCAATTTATCCTGTCATAAGCTTTGTTCATGTCTAAATTTAAAGCCATGACTGCTTTTTTGGTCTGAGTGGCTGTATGAAGAGCCTCATGAACAATAATAACTCCATATAAGATTGATCTTCCTTGTAAAGAACTTCCTTGACTTGGATCAATGATATTCGGTAGAACTTTCTTCAAATGGTTGGCTAAAACTTTGGACATAATTTTATAGGATATATTACACAGGCTAACCGGCCTAAAGTCAGCCATAGTCTTGGGGCTGGGGCCTTTAGGGATTAAAGCAATGAAAGTTGAATTGAAACCCCTTGGAATATGATTTGAACTTTGGAACTCCTTGATTGCAGCAATAAATTCTGCTCCAACAATATCCCAACAAACTTGGAAAAATTGCGATGAAAACCCATCCGGCCTAGGAGCTTTGTCAGGATCCATGTTAAACAAAGCCTCCTTGATCTATTCATATGAAAAATCTGCTATAAGAGACTCATTAATCATTTCATAAATGAGTTGTGGAATGAATTGAAGGAGAGAGTCCTTTGCTTGGGCATTACAGGCCCGTTCTTCACCCAATAATGAACTAAAAAAATCAACAGCCTCGTCCCTGATCTCCTGAATGTTTTGAGTTGAGGATCCATCCACCTTAGTTAAATTTCTAATATTCTTGTTGCTTCTATTGCTCAATGTGGTAACATGGAAAAAATTTGAATTAGAGTCCCCTTCCTTTAGCCATAATGCCCTTGAATTCTGCCTCCAATACATCTCCTCACAAGCTAAAATATTATAAAACTCACAAAGGGTTTCCTTCTCTTCAATCCTTGTCGCCTCATCATAGGTTCCATTTTGGATTTTGCTTTCTATTATTCTTAGTTTTTTCCCCACTGCTCTCTTATGCTCAAAAATATTTCCAAAGACTTCGTTATTCCATATTCTAAGGTTGTTTTTCACCATCTTAAGTTTTTGAGATAGTTTGAAGGAAGCACTTCCCTGGATAGGTCATCGTCACCATTCCTCTATTTGTTTCTTGAAGTCCGGATGTTTAACCCACATTGACAAAAATTTGAATGGCTTTTTAAAGGAGTTAGCCTGAAATGCCTCCCATAGAATAAGATTATGGTATGAAGCACATTTAGGAAGGGCTTGTAACGCTGAATCACCAAAAATTGTTGTAGCTTCCTTGGATAAAAAAAACCTGTCCAACCTTTATTGAATCAGATGACTTCCTATCCTCTTGTTACTCCATGTAAATTTAGCTCCTTTTAGTCTTACATCCATCAATTCATTTGTGTTAATGAATTCATTGAAGTCCTCCATGCTCCTTGAGGGTAACCCATATCCTCCCTTCTTATCAGATGGGTAAAGGGGGGTATTGAAATCTCCCCCAATCACCCAAGGAATGTATTTAAAAGCTTGGCTCAAATGCCCTAAAAACTCCCACAGTTCAGACCGCCCTTGGACAAAGGTGGGGGCATAAACATTTGACATAATCCAATTCTTATTAGTATCAAAATCATGAAATAATATGCTTAATACTCTTTCATTTTCCTGAATAATACTTCCTTCAATTTTAATAGGATCCCATAAGATCATGAGGCCCCCAAATGCTCCTCTCACTTGTTGAAAGGCCACTTCCCCTTGCTTCCAAATCCTTCTATCTATAAGTGCTGATTGTGCCGCATCTATTTTGGTTTCTTGAAGAAAAATGATAGTAGTATTCCAATCCTTCCTTATAGACTTCACCATCCTTTATTTTGGTGGGCCATTTATGCCTCTCACATTCCATGAGAGAACCTTCATTTAGACTGTTTGATATTTTTTCCCCGCCCCCTTCCCTGAGCCAAAGGGGGTTTGTCAATTTTGCTATTATCCTGGCCAGGAATATCTTTATGTAACAATGTTCTTTGCTTTTCATTTGTAATTTCTTCATTGATTCTCATTCTATAGTGCTTTGCTATAGATATTCTCACTTTATTTCTTTCACTTCCATAATCTATCAGAGGCTTAGTGGTGCTTCTAGTATGTTTTGGACTAAAATGAGGGGGCATATACTGTGATATTCTAGGGCTTGAACCTTCTTCCTCATTTTGGGGGTTTTCAATTCCCTCTTCATCCTCAGCCTTGTTTTGGTTCACCTCTCCTATCTGGTTCCTAAACAGGAGGCTTTCCTTCAAGGAACCTTTTACCGTTGGGTTCATCTGATAAGAGATAATTTGCTCCACTACCGGATTAGGAGCTACATTCCTACCTCTTATTTCCACAAATTTGACTCTTGACTCTATTTTTTCCATGTTTAAACTGAAATGACCTGGCAATTTTTCTTCATTTTGAGCATAGCTTTTGGGGATTTTTGACATAACTGTGGATGGTCCCAATTTGGATGGGGAGTCTAGGGTTTCAGGAAACTTGACATTGATGGTATCATCCTTACTGTTTTATTTTTCAACTTCTATATTTTCTAGGATATCAAACATGTTCAAGCTGGGATCTTTATTACATACCTTATTATTTTTGCCTCCCTCATTATGTTGCTTTCCTTTATCCTAGATTTTTGCCAGTTCTGTGTTGGCTTGGTCAGCCTGGTTATTCTTAACTTGTCTGTATCCTTACAATTTAAGACATGGTCCTTGAAACTTTGGGGTCCCTCTCCCATTAGATTTCCCCAAAAAAAATTCGCTCGTGGCTTCCTTGTTTGTAGTTATTGTCAGACATTGGGCTTGAAGGTGGCCCTGGGTTTTACACACGGTATAAAATGCTGGCTTGTTCTTATACTCCACAGATTGAATCCTTAGAAACTCTCCATATGCTAGTTTCACCTGAGAAGGTAGATCAGAATCCAAGTTTGCATTTACATAGATCCTGGCATGCGTCAGTCTAGTCCTTGCCTGGGTTGAATGGTCTATTTCCATGAGCTCTCCTATCGTCTTTGCTATGCCACTAAGCCAGTACTCATTAAAAAATTGGGCTGGGAGGTTTGGTAAGTGGAGCCAAATGGGTGCTATATTAATGTTCTGCTTCTCGGGGTTGAAATCCTCCCCCCACTTCCTTAGAAAGAGGCTACACCTTCCTAGAAACCAGGGTCCTCCTATCAAGATGCGCTTTGCATCATCTTTGTTGTTGAGTCTTATCATAAAAAAACCTCTTGACATGGCTACAATTTCTAAGCTTCCTGAAGTTTTCCACTTTGCCATGACCCATGAGTGAATAGTCTCAATGTATTATTGAGAATGATATAACCAATGCTATTAAAGACTTTTAGCAATAAAAATCCATTCTGAGAGATGTTACTTCAAAATTCTTATCTCTTATCCCTAAGTACTAAGTAAGTAAATCCATCTCTAACTTTAGATCGATAAGGCTTTGTAATATCATTTACAAGCTCATATCCAAGGTTCTAGCCAATAGACTCAAGGTTATCCTTCCAAACATAATAGATCACTACCAAGGGAGCTACATCAGAGGTAGATTCATAACAGATGGTATAATTACTATACATGAGCCTATTCATTTTGTTTCCAGGAGAAAGAAGCCTAGCCTCTTCCTAAAACTTGATATTAACAAAGCCTTTGATAGGGTTTCTTGGGACTTCCTCTTTGCAGTTTTAAAGAAATTTTATTTTCATGAGGATTGGATCACTTAATCAAAGAATGCTTAACATATGCTTGGTTCTTAATCATTTTTAATGGTTCAGCAGTGGGATACTTTAAAAGTTTTAGAGCACTCAGGCAGGGTAACCCTTTTTCACCCTTCCTCTTAATCATCATGGTTGAAGCAATTGGAATATACCTTAAATAGGCTTTCTCTCTGGGTCTTCTTTCTGGTATCAAGCCCTCATCTGTTTCCAGACGCATTACTCATAAAAAATTTGTGGATGATAATATCCTAGCAACTCTATCCTCATCTCTTGAAGCCAAAATAATCAAATCTATTCTAATTTTTTTTGAAGAAGCTATTGGGTAAAAAATTAACTTTTTGAAGAAAAAAATCTATTTCCTAAATACTCTCATTCGTATATAGCTTAAGATTTATAGGATTCTGGGTTTTACTATTTCTCAGCTTCCTTCTACTTACCTTGGGCTCCCCCTATTTCATTGCAATCCTTCAAAATTATTATGGAGAAATTTCATTGAGTGAATCAACAAGAAGTTAATAAGGTGTAAAAAAACAATGTTAAGCCAAGCAACTAAGGCTACTCTTGTGCAAGCGTGCCTCCAAAGTATTCAATTTTTTTTCATGTCAATCTTCAAAGTTCCTATTTTTTTTTACCATAATATTGAACAAATTCAAAGGAGGTTCCTTTGGGCTGGAAATGAAAATCGAAATAGATTCCATTTAGTTGCTTGGGATAGAATCTACAAGAAAAAAGACCAAGGAGGGTTAGGCTTTAGGGAAATTCACAAAATGAATCTAGCACTTATGGTAAAGAAAAATTGGAGAATTTTCACTAAGGCTCAATCGACTTAGATTGATATAGTCAAAAATAAATACCTCCAAAAAACCTCTTTCATCGATAACCATCCTCTTCCTCAAGGTTCATGGTTTTGGAATTTTGTCATTCAATGTAGGGACATCATCAGGAAGGGAATGATATGGAAACTTAGCTATGACAATTTTATCAGGTTTTGGGAATATGTTTGGCTTAAGGATCACCCCCTCATATCTAAGCCGAATATGGTAATTCTCAAGCCCTTCATGGACAAAACCTTCGGAAGTAGATTGATTAACTTTATTTCTCATTCTCCTAATCGATGACTTTGGAAATCCTTTCCTACCAATGATATAGCTTTTAGTTCAACCTCTGTTGTCAAAACCCTTCAAAATTTATTATGACTCTTTATTATTCCAAAATCCCAATCAATAGACAACCTCATATGGAAGCTTAGTGAGGATGGTAAGTTCACGGTTAAATCTTCTTACTATATTCAAGATACCCCCTCACATAGTTGGACCCATGCTAAGTATGTTCGGGTTAAAAAATTGATTCCAAAAATCAAATTCTTTTCTTGGATTGCATCTCAAAATAAAATTTTAACTATGGATAATTTAGTCATCAGAGGCCTTTTTCTCCCCAGCTGTTTCTCTCTTTGCAAGTACGATTGGGAATCAACCATCCATATTTTCCTACAATGCTCTTTTTCTCTTTCCATTATGAATTCCATTTTTTATTTGGTTAACATTTCCTGGGTTCAACCATCTTCCATCATCCTTTTTTTTGAGCAATGACATAACCCCTTCTTTAATTCCCAGTTAAAATTCCTATGGTCCACATGCCTACACAACTTCCTTCAATAAATTTGGCTGGAACATAACAACGGATTTTTCAAAGGAGTTGCCAAAGACTCTCAATCTGTATTCCTTTACATCACCACCTTTACCTCTAAAATTTTTTGCCTTGTCTTATCAAATAGCGCCTCCAAACTTGGTCTTGAATCTCACCCATTTGAAAGTTTCAATCTAAAAAATTGTGTTGCAGGAATCCATCGAACCGTTGTTGATAGATCATGCATTACTTGGACCCCTCCTCCTATAGGGTGGATAAATATCAACTTTGATGGAGTGGCTAAAGGAAATCCTAGAAGGGCTAGGAGTGGAGGCATAATCAAGGACAAGAAAAGAAAAATTATTACAGCTTATGGAAAGAATATCAGAGTTCAAACCAACAACATGGCTGAGGTGAGATCTCTTTATCAAGGCCTACTTGTCTTAGAAGGCTTTGGCTCCAGCAACTTAATCATTGAAGGAGATTCCTTTCTGATCATCAATTGTCTCAAAGCTTCTCAATCCCCATTGTGGAGCCTTTCCAATATCATTTATGAATGCATAAGTCTTGTTAACAGGTACTATAATATCATTATCTAGTACGTGTTAAGAGAAGGAAATAAAGTTACTGACTCACTTGCTAATTGAACCATTGAGGAATAGACCCTTTGGGTTTGGCATGCTGATTTCCCTCAACCTTAGGTCTACCAATTAGGATGATGACATTTATTTACTCTAAATTTCCTTTTGGTCTTTTTGTAGTTCTTGGAACTGGTTGCACTTAGGTTTATTTGGGTTTCTTTCCTCTCTCTATTTTGTTTGAGATGTTGTTTTAGTTGCTCCATTTTTTGTTTCTTCTTGGGTTAATCTTGTTGATTTACCCTCTTTAACTTTTATGCTTTATAAAAGATTCAAGGTCCCTTTAAAAACCCTTTCCCATCAATAAAAAAAAATTGACAAGGGTGAATAATATTATTAGCAATCAATTCCAATCCTAATCATCCTTGCCATTTTTTTGAATCGGTTGTATGAGATTAAAATAGGCTCCTCCCATACTACACCATGACCACATGGTGGTATTACAAAAAACTTAAAAACTATGCATGTATCCCTTGGAAAAATTTTAACCTTAGTCTTCTCCTTAAAAGTTGAAGAATATAATGGTTTGAGCTAATGCCATATGATGTAGTCATCCACATCATTATTTTACGATAATGTGAAAATTTCTATATATTCTATTCTTGTTGCTAATTAAGAAAGACTTATTACATGAAAATAATATTAGTTATTCCATACACATTTTTTCTTAATAATATTAGTTAAATATTAACTTCATATTATATATTTTACATTATTAATTATTGATACCTTATGACAAGATCCATGCACATCCATGACACGGCTAAAGTGAATGTCTAATTTGTGTGATATATTTTATGATTATTATGATCTAATTGCACCATGTACTAGTTTTTTTATACTATTAAGAAAAAGAGGGTTTTGAAAGGAACCCCACAACCTTTTACAAGAGATAAGCCCTAGGGCCACCACCAAAGAGCACAAACAAACACCCCAAGGGTGAACCAATGAAACAACTAAAGAGACAAGAGCAGACAAGAGGAATGAACAAAAGGGTCGAAGAGAACCGAGGAAGTTCTACTTCGAAGCACCAAGGGATCAATCCCATGTCCACCGCATCACTTCAAGGGCAAGGATTCAAAATTTAAAAATTGCCAATGACTCCACAAGGCACATGCCATGAGGAGAACCACATACCCAATAGGAGGGTGAAGGTACAACAATTATTACCAACATCTCCAAAGGCACATGCCGTAAGGAGATCCACATACCCAATTAGAGGGCAAAGGTATAGCAAATAAGAGCGGATCCAGTCACATACAAATGACACCATAAATTCCATGTAGATGCAACACATTACCAAAGATCTATGGAGGCATTAAATGGTCCACCACGATTGCAGCCCTCGAATAAACCTCTAACAATATTTAAGGAACTTCATCTTTGATGTGACTAACGATATCTATGGGTAAACCCTCTTGCCAAACAAAAAATCTTTGGGATGAAACACCCAGATTCACCAATAAATCAACCATCGCATTGCCCTCTTTGAGCATGTGCTCAAACACCACATTATCAAAGGAGTGAGAGTTCCAAATAATTTCATTAATAAGATTAGACACCTTCCAACTAGGCTGACAGATCCCTTTAAGCATATTAATCACTAAAAAAGAGTCACCTTTAATTATTTTATTACGGTTACCAAGATTTTTTAAATGCATCACACTAACAAAGGTAACTTGTGCCTTTATAAAAATGGAATATTGAGTCTTGAGACAGTCCATAAAGGCCAAAATAAGATCACCATTACTGTCTCGTATCATGCCTCCCACCCCAGTAAGGCTGAGATTCCCTTTAAAACCTCGATCAAAGTTTAATTCAAACTAGTTTTTTGGCGGTGGGGACCAATGAACATGCCTTCTCGGGTCAGGGGTAGGTGGAGGTCAAGCCAATGACATGAAACCTAACCATTCCTTAAGCCTAGCTTCGCTCGAGGAGTGAGCCTGAGAAGAATTCAAAATTTTGAATGTTGATGAAACATTCTCCTCTACCTTCCAAATAATTCTAATACTAACATGCTCCAGATTACTCTCCACATATTTGAACGCTCTAGCATTACGTTCCTTCCAAACCCCCCAAAGCACATGAGGAAGAAGGAACTTCCTAAAACATTTAAGCCTTGGGGAGGCAAACGAAGATCTTTGTTAAGAAACACAATAAAAAATTGAATTTGGCAGCACCCATGCAACACCCAACCACGAAATAACAAATGACAACACCTCCTGAAAGCCTTGGCATCTGAATAACAAATAAAAAGTCAAATTTGAATCCTTCTTACACAAAAAACATCTGTTGACGAAGATTAAACCTCTTTTAAGGATATTTTCCAATGTGATAAATTTGTTCTGCATTTCCAACCAATAAAGCATATTGATCTTCTGCGTTAAGTTCTTAAGCCAGATAAAATTCACTGGGAAGTGACCAACTGAATTAGAAAATAATAGCTCATACATTGACTTGTCTGTGTAGGAACCCTCACTGTCCCCACCCCAAACCAGTAGGTCAACTACATCTTCTTGATGCACCACAATCAACCTCAACCCCTCCAATAGAGATCTCCATAGACGTATGTCCGAATCATCCCTTAATCCTAGGAGGGGATTGGACCAATATTTTCTACCATTACGAATTACCAAAAAATCCACCACCTTTTGAAGGCCACCAATTTGAGAATGCTGAATTAAATCCCCAAACCACTAGCACCCTACCAACACAGCTGGTAGGGTTCAAACTATCTACGAAGGCTCCCAGGACTTCCATCGTCTCGGTACATGGTAACCCGGTGTGAGATGGGGACCGCCGGACGCACAAGGGTTGCACCGTCATCATCAATATGGCGTACCACTAAGAGGAATCGGATCTGGGCTACTGTCTATGCATGGGCAAGCCCGTGGGATTGGAACCATATTTAAGTTGATATAATTTATATGGAAATGAATTTTTTTTAAAGAATTTATATATTTATTATTAAAGGATTTATATTTCATATAGTATATTGATTTAGACTATTAAAAAAATAACATATATATTTATGTGTATCATTTATTTTCTTATATAAATTATATGAGTAAATCTATTTTATTTTATAATTTTCTTGAGTTAGCACATGAATCCCATAACCATTTAAGATAAGCTATGCTTTCAAACTTCTAAAATAGTTAGCAAAAATATTATATAAAATAACATTGTTAATTTTATAAAATTTGTAAAAAATTAAAATATATAGTATAGTAGAAGGAGAAAGCTAAATTTATATCACACTTTACAAGTCTTAGCAGATCTATCTTCTATACTATATTTAGATGTCTTTTTTTACTTGGTTTAGAATTATGATAAATTTAAATGAAAGAACTAATTATCTTAGTATACATTTTTAACAAAATTATTTTATGAAATGCTATAATAGGTATTGAAAACAAAGATGATTTGATTTATCAAAAACTTTTTCTCTTTTTAATTAAAAATTCTTATAAATACATGTTTTTTTTTTAGGGCTCGTATCTTCTTTCAACTAGGAACACAATAGAACCACCTTCAATGAAAGCTCAAATATATACCAATACCAATTCAATGTATCAATAAAGACTTATATGTCATTTTAATTATTGATATATAATAAACAATATTTAAATTAAAAAAAGCATTTAAAGATAGTAAGTTAGAATTTAATATTGGTTGATAAACATTGATTGAAAATTTGAATTCTTCATCTATTTACACATCTTTTAAAAATTGAAGCTTTTATTTTTAACATTTATTATTTAAAAATTAATTTCGTTGTTTATTTTGATAAAAATATATTCAAATTGTATTAATAAATATTAATTAAATAAAACGTGGTGTAGGCGAATGTGTGAGGGGGTGGGTGCGTGGTGGCTTTGTGTTACATTCCCTATTAATACGAGGGATCATGGTTAGGAGGAGACTGCTCAGCTTGTACATCTGTCATATAGGGGTTTCTCACAGGAACCAAATAAAATAAAATAAAATAAAATAAAAATAAAAATAAAAATAATATATATATATATATATATATATATATATATATATATTTATTTTTATTTGGGTAGTGTGATAAATCCCTACAACCAACATATAGGGTTGAGCAATTTCCTCCCAACCATGACCCCTAGTAAAATCAAGAGCTACACTTATCAATAAAAATCACACACACAGCCATCACACACCCAGCCATCACACACCCACCTCTTCACACACTTGTCCACGGTGTGGTTTGAACCTTGGACCTCCTAAAGAAGAGCCAAAGTCGAAACTGTTGCGTTGTTCCCACTAAAACTTTTCAATGAGTTTACACATGTATTTACGAGGGGTCATGATCCCTCATACTAATCGAGATTTGAACCTTAAACCTTTCAAAAGGAAACCAAAACCCTTACCAAATTAAATAATAATATAATTATTATATTTTTTCCTCGAAATTCGATTAAGAATTTGATAAAGAAAACTATTTTGTGTATGTTAATTTAATCGTCATTCACCAATTACGACGTCAACGATAAGAAGTCCAGATACTAAGAATTCAGCGTTTATAAAAACGAAGACGACTACACGCATGCCATACGGTCCATTAAATTTATAATGATATTATGAACGTAGTCCACTAAACTTATAATAATATTATCAACGTGCTAAAAATTTGTGATTGTAACCAATTCATCTGTAACCAAAAAAAAAAATATTATCAACGTGCTCCTCGTTGTAATTAATCAATGCTCTTGCCATGGTGCTTTGTCTTTTGTATTGAGTGGGGGAACATCGTTTTATGTAACAACGCACGCGATGGAGCCTTCCTGCCGCTAAAGATTTTCATAGTAAGCGAGCCAGATATAATATAGTCTCTCAGTAATTGCCCGACTGTTCCACAACCATAGGTTTCCTCGAACACGATTCGGCCATCAAATCATGGGGAGAAAGCCCTGCTGCAACAAAGAAAATGTGAAGAGAGGGCACTGGACCAAAGAAGAAGACCTTCGGCTCAAGGCCTTCATCCAACGCCACGGCACTCATGGGGAATGGATGTCACTCCCTCGAAGGGCTGGTATGTATTTCCATTTGTCTATTTATTGTTTCCCTGTTGTATTTCCCCCTTTCCTATCCTTCAATCCCTTTTCGTTTCCAGGTTAGTGCCGCGGCCAACTCCTCCAACTGCAAATCTCCGGTGGATATAAGCAAACCACTTCCTTTGTTTCAGGGAGGAGGAGAGACCAAAGAGTACAGCAGAATGAATACCGTGTATTCTGCTAATGCCCATTCAGTTGATGAAGAACTTCAAGATCCAACGGCAGAGATCTGTCCTAGGTTTTCATTCCTTTCTTTCCTCTCCTGAATTAAGTATTGGTTTGGAGAGCAGAAAACCCTTGCCTACCGTCTACCAAGGAACAGTAGGGACTTCTTTACTCGGCTCTTACTGAAGTTAACCCTCTTTCATTATGATATTTTAAGCACCTTATTTCATCAAACGTGTTCTCTTCATAAGGTGTAAAGACAGCGAAGAGAATACGTTCAGAGAACTAAGAATACGTTGAATTTGTTGCAAACCTGGTTGGGGTAAATTGGACATCTAATCTATAAGTTCGCCTGTGGCTAAATGGGTATGGTAATGCATGAACAACTTTTAATTGTGTAAAAATGTTTAACTAATATTATTTATCTATCCATGAATAGTAGTTTGTTTTGAATCTTAAGTGTATAGGTGCTGTCATGCCTCTTGGAAGCAGCTTTTGAACTTTAAACTTAATAATTACTAAAAATAATAATTATAAACAACTCCTTTATGTATTTTCTATATATTATTCATTCTTTTTGCATTTGTTTATAATAATTATATAGTAATTGTATGTAATTATGAGTGTGGTCTACCAAGTCACTTGCATTATCCGGACTCAATCCCCATGGATGTGTATAAGAAGTATTACTAAAAAACAAATCTTAATTTAGTCTAGGTAACTCATAAAAAAATTATATATAAAGATGTTTGTAAGATTTGATAAAAATTTTAATCATGATTTATGATTAGTTTCAATAAATTGTATAATAATTATTAATAGATAATTATATTATTTTTTATTTTTATTTGTTTGTTTAATAGGAGAATTGGTTACAATCACACTATTTTTAGAAGCTGGCAAGTGCAATCGTCAAACTATAGGGGTTGCATCCACCAAACCTATTCCACCTTATTATTTTATATTTTTAGTAGCTGGTAAGTGCAGGGGTCAAACCACAGGGGTTGCATGCCCAAACCTATTCTACCTCATTGTTTTGTTGCATTCACCAAATCCATTTCACCTCATTATTTTATATTTTTAATAGCTAGTAAGCGCGGGGTCAAACCACAAGGGCTGCATAGGGGCTGCATGCCCAAACCTATTCTACCTCATTGTGTTATTGCATTCAACAAATCTATATTTTTAGTAGCTGGTAAGCGCGGGGTCAAACCACAAGGGCTGCATAGGGGCTGCATGCCCAAACCTATTCTACCTCGTTGTTTTGTTGCATTCACCAAATCTAATTCACCTCATTGTTTTATATTTTTAGTAGCTGGTAAGCGCAGGGGTCAGACCACAAGGGCTGCATCGATCAAAACTATTCCACCTAGCCCAACGTAAAATTGGACCATCAGATGCTCAGTATTTGTGCCATCATCATCAGTCTAACATGCACTCATAGGATTCGAATCAGACTACTACCTTTACAATAGGTTTTCCCTAAGGTTTAAACCTTAGTCTCTTCTTGATAAGTGTCCAAGCCCGACTAGCACTTACCAATCCACCTAGCCCTTAGGGGTTATTATTATTATTATTATTATCTTGATGGTTATAGTTTTTATGGTTATAATTTTTTTTCAAGTATTTTATTAGATGGTACATTAGATTATATGATTGTAGATGATGAGATGTACTACTCTTGAAGTTGAAGTGCATTGTATCATTTTTTATATACATGTGATGAAATATTTGGTTGCATGTTTAGTCTTATGATGACGATTGATATACTATTAATGTATGATGTATATTTTTTATGTTTTTTTTTATGGGTGATTGATAATTATAATGGATGGATCTCATTTTGTGGTTAATTATTAATAAATTTTAATTTTACATAAGATAATTAAGTTAATGAATTGACTCTTAAAGGTAACATTTATTGATTAATTATTATTTGGTTCGGAATTTTATAAATTGACTCAAAAATTGATTAATTGATAAGTTTTGATGAATTTAATTAATTATGATATTTTTTATTAGTAATTGATTTTGGGTTGATCATCTCGGGTTTGGTTAGTAGTTGTAGTGATTTTAGAGGTAATTTAATGACTAATTAATATTATTTATTTTTATTAGGGACTTAAATAAGTGTGAGTGATGTAATAGTTAATGAATTATGATTAAGTGGAGTTGATGATTTTAAAGTGTGGAAATTTATTAATTTGATTGGATTATGGAATGGTGTAATCAAGTAGTAAGGTGAATGTTCATGGGTCTAGGTGGATTGGTAAGTTGGGGCGCTTACCGAGAGGAGACCTAGGTTCTAATCCCACGGGCTTGCCCATGCACAGACAGTAGCCCAAATCTGATTCCTCTGAGTGGTGTGCCAGATTGATGACGACGGTGCAACCCCTGTGCGTCCGATGGTCCCCATCTCACGCCGGGTTACCATGTATCAGGATGGTGGAAGTCCTAGGAGCCTTCGTAGATAGTTTGAACCCTACTAGCTGTGCTGGTAGTTACTAAAAATCATGATTGTAACCATTGCTTCTATATATATATATATATAAGTAGTAAGGTGAATTTTTTGATCAAATATATATAAGGCATTAACATAGATTAATTAGTAACTCTTTTATTAGCCAAGGATTAATGGTTTTGAGTAAGTTAGATTAGTGGATTAATTGGTTTGAGTTTGGATAAGGGAATTGCTTAAGGGTATGAGACTAAGCAACTAGTAGAAGAGTGAGTGATGAAGATAAGATGTGAATATTGTATCAACTTATCTAAAGGTACACAATTGTTATATTTATATACAATATGAACTATTGAAGTTGCAAAAATGATATTGATCAAATCACAAAATTTATTTAATATGTATAGGTGGCATATTTAAATGCACATCATTGACATAATACAAGGTGGTATATTTAAAAGCATAATAAATGATATGATACAAGGAAATGAATTTAAACACACATGTTGATATGATACAAAGCTATGTACTTAAATGCACCTATTGATATGATATAAGGTGGCATATTTAAATACACATACTGATATGATAGAAGGGGGTGAATTTAAATGCATGTACAAGAGTTGTGTACTTAAGTGCACATACAAGAGAGATGTATTTAAATGTACATGTTGATCAACATATTTGAATGCATATATTGAGTTACATATTTAAATGCACATATTGAGTGACATATTTAAATGCACATACATGATTACCCCTTGGCAATGGTGTTGTAGCCTAATTAATAAATAATCATCTAAGTGGATTGAAGAGCTATCCGTGGCATATTAAAATGCACATAGTAATTTGGTGTTAATGATATTAGTTACTAGTTTTTTATTTATCCGATTTCTTGTGTTTGGATGCCCCCATTTGGGAGGTTGTGCTTAGTAAGTTACCCCAAATTATAAGTCTTAGATGGGGTGAATGTTGAGGATTTGATTACACTATCAAAACCACAAATTATGATGAGATTCATCATGTAGCCTATGATGAAACATAAGAAGAGAGTTTTATAGGGCTATCAAGACTGCAAATGATCATGGTTTTCATTATGTAGCCCATAATGAGATGAAATATAGAAAAATAGGAAAGATTAATTGGGCTATCAATGCCACAAATGATCCTGGCTTTCATTATGTAACCCATGACGAGACAAAAGAGATAGGTTTATCTCTTGGAGCTTTGGAATATGACTTCATAATCTAACATAGTTACCTTGTGGATTCACTATGGTTTACATATAATAGTAGTACCATCATTGGGTGTGTTGAAAAAGGCTTAAAAATATTATGTTTTATTTTTGAGGTAGCTACAAGGATCCTATGTGATAGGATTGATATAGTCTAGGCCATCAAGACCATGGATTATCATGTTTTTCATCATATTTTTCAATGATAATATAGAAGAAAATGATGGATTGGGCTATGAAGACCACAAATGATCATGGTGTTCATCATGTAACCCTTTTATGAAGTAGAGGAAAAATAATAATACTCAAGGAAAAGGTCTATTGCAATAATCTTATATACCATCGAGAGTTGAGAGTATGCCATTTTGTTTCTAAGTGAATCCATAAGTTATTATACATATGTATGGTATCGAGAGGACATATACCACTCCGTTCGATGTTCTATATGACCATGATGACAATAAATTTAAAATTTTATGAGGATAGGTGGTCCTATATCACTCATATGCCAAAAAGAGATGGATTATGCATTATTTAGTACTAGGTGAATCCATAATATATTATGCACATGCAAAATATCAAATAGAAGAAAACCTATATTCAAAGGGCCCATGATTAAATGAGGTGGAGTGAGGAGATAATCATGTTTGGCACCTTGGTATATGCCTATGTAATGAGAATAGATATGATTTTGATGAAGAAAAAGAAGAAAATTGATAAAGAGTAAATATCGTGGGGCTAATAAATCTGCTAGCGTTAGCTACCTAGTGTAAATGTAATAAAAAATAGACTATTCTTGACTAGGATAATTATCACATCATGGTGGATTTCCTAACTAATGTGAAAATCAATTTAAGCACTAATAAGCATGTGCATACAAGCAAGGATGAAGGTATACAAAACATAAGCAAGTAGTTGGTTGATCAAGCAAACAATGCACATTTAGACATTACACCTTTTAAAATGTATTATATTCATAGATTCTTTTAGTTCATGTCCATCAAGTGTGGCTAGGTGGTAAGAGACTAAGCCAAACTTAATAATTATGATGAATGGACTTAGAAAATTAGGCCCAAACATACCTTTGAGATCAATTTAGGCATTGGTATTATTTTTGTTTTCTTTAATGATATGGTCACCCAATTTAAATGATCAGGATCGCATTTTCTTTTCATAAGCATGCATAAGCCTATTTTGGTACAGTTATCTAAGGTATGAATTCACTTTTGTTAAGCAATTCCAATTGGATAAGATGAGAAAGATAATATTTATCTCTAGCAAAATAATATTATAGCAATATTCATAGGGAAGGAACCTCAAGCTCAAAGAGGAAGAATTATTCAATCCCATAGACCAAAATATAGGACATCACACTAGTGGACGTTTAGACATTGGTACAATAAGGCCATATGGTGGGATAGAGTTGAAGATGTTAGTCATGACAAGTATTGGTAACAAATTTCTTGAGGATATTGACTAATATCATGTTAGAAACTTTAACCTAACCATTACTCAAAGGATAGTAAGGCATGGCCTATTTATGTTATATTTTGTACTTGACACACATATTCTGAATATCCTTATTCTTAAAGGGTGTTCCATTATCTAAGATAATCATGGATGAAATACCATACTGACATAGGATTTGGTTTAGAATGAATTTAGAGACTTGCACTCTAGTGGGTGAAAAAAGAGACAAGGGTTCTATTTATTTAGTGAAGTAATTTATAGCTACGATGATAAATTTATGTAGTTTATCCAATGATATCAAGGCCCCATATGGAAAAGAGCCAAGGAGAGGTTAATTATTGAATATCATAAGATAAATTATGAATAAGATTATTGTTTCATTGACACTTATCACACATCTTGTCATAGTCATGAGAGTCTTTCTCCATAGGCAACTAGTAATATCCTAATAAAAAAGCTTCTTGGTGATGGTGTTTCCACTAAAATGGGTATTGCACATCCCACATTATCTCTCTAACAACTATTTTAGCTTAATATAAAGTGAGGCATATAAGAAGAATGCAATAAAAAAATCATAAATACAAGATGTCACCAATGATGATAAATTGACAAGCACATTGGTGCAAGTTTTTAAGTTCATTACATTTCAAACCTTCAGATAAAGTGTCATCCTTAAGGAAGGTTAAGATGTACTTATGCCAAGGATTAGGAGGGGAGTATACTTGTATGGATAGGACCTCTAAAGGTGATTATTTGCATTCTAGAATTTTATGTATCCTAATTTAGTGGATGATAATGGATAGGACCTCTACTTTCTTCAGTTTCCACTAGTTTACTTCCTCTTTAATTCCATTCCATGTTTCACCAACCTTTCATCCATACCTATTACCATTTCTCTCTTCCATATTTATTTAATTAATAATTGTATCATCATAATTTTATTATTATTATTATTATAATTTTCATCATGGTAAATAAATTACACAACACCACAAGATATAAATTTACATTGAAACATATAATATCTTTAACAAAATTGGATAAAGTTTATAAACTAACCAACAATGTAAACTTGGCTAAAATTTCATTGGATTTACAAATTAGAAGCACCAAAATTTAGCAAGGAAGATTTTTTTTCCCTAACGACAATGTTTGAATATCCGGTCCTACAAAACATCATGATCTAGAAAAATTTCCTCTTATAAGAGTAATAAATATTGTAAAATATAGTCAAGTGATATATAAGGATCCTACATGAATGAATAAAATTAAATAAAAAATAAACTCACAAGGATGCATAATTATGTCAAGTGAACACAAATAGCAATATTTTTGTTAATAACACTAAAGAGTTTACATAATATTGCAAGCCACTCCAAGGGGATAACCTATGAACCTATGTGATGAGAAAGCTCAATACAACATAATTTTTAGGATACCTTCAACTTTATTACAATGTAATATATAAAGATAAGTCAACCTACTCTAATACCATGAGATTACAAAAAATAGTTTTTCAAGCTATCTAAACCTAACTCTAAAAATCTTGCGTCATCTATATATTCAAAAGGTATAACCACTCATTAATAACTAAATAATGTAAAAATTATTAATATGTGAGGTCCTAACACTCCACCCATTTCAAAAATAAGGCTTGCGCTCAAAGCTAAATATGAGAAAACTATTATCACAATTGATATAGCAAATACCATATGACATATTTAGGATGTAATCTACATCATTACATGAAGAGATCTATAATAGTTTGATTGTTAGTTACTATGATTTTTGATCCAAAATAGACTATGATTTGAGAATGATTAATCCTTCATCATCCAATTCAAGTAGTGCTACATGAATCTGAATGTGTTTCTCTAAGGTCTTTCTGAAGCATGATACATGGAAAATAGGATGTATGATGGAATATGGAGGTAAGTCTATCTTTATGTGTTAGAATTTATTACATTATTTGTTGTCATGTAATTATTACATTTTGGGACACATTAGTTATTTCATCTCATATGTGGATGGATATAAATATCCCAAAATAAAAAAAAACTAAATTGTGTATAATGAAGGTGAAACACCAAGTGGTGAAATACTGAAGAGTCTCTTGAAACTAAGAGACAAATTGTTGTATAAATATGCATGCTATATAGCAGTTTTGACTAGCTATAAAATATACAAGATATTGATGTATTTAATATTGCAAGTTTGTGCTAATTTCAAAATCTAGTATCAGATACAGAAAGAGTTTTTGTGTGAGGTTGATAATAAAGAAAAATTATCAAAATATGACAACATTCCCTGTGAATGTATTGTGACAAGATGTAGAGGAGAACATCTATGTAAAATACTCAACTTGAAAATTTAAGCCTAATATGTTGAAGAAAGATCTTGTATATTGGATATTAAAAAATATTATTCAACTTGTGCTAATTGTAGTGTTAGATTGTAGTAACAAGTGGATGCTACATAAACCCTAGGGCTTCCAACAATAAGCATTGAAAATATGGTAATATCCACTATTAATAAGGAGAAACATGATCTACCTAAGAAGGTAATTTCAGTGGTGATAGCTCACTAGAGGAAACCCTGGAGTTGAAAGGATGGGGTATACATGTATTTTGAAGGAGGAGTAGGGATAGGAGGATCAAAGGTAATAGGTAAGGGTTCTATTGTGATATAATCCCCTAAGGATGTAGATAGGAGAGATTCTAATACTTTGGATCTAGGAAGGGTAGACCAAAATTTGATAATAGCAAAAAGTTCAAAGGGAGGTGCTTCTTGAACGTATGTTTTGAAGAGAGGTCAAAATTTCCAACAAAGATTTTTTATGTATTTATATTTGGATGAAAAGGATTTTAATCTTAAGGTCCCAAAAATTTTGGTTGACAAAGTAACTCAGAAAGGAAATAATTCTTTGGTTAGGAAATTTTTGGATAATAGACTACATTTAGATATAATAAGGAAGTGGGTTTGGGATAAATAGAAAATTTTGGGGTAGGAAGCAATGGTGGCTTTGCTTAATAGTTTTTTTTTTTTTGTTTAAATTTTCAAATCTAGAAGATATGGCAAATATTTTGTTGAGAGGCCCATGGGTTTTTGGAAGGAGGGTGTTATTTTTACAAAAATAGAGCTAGGGTTTTAATCCAACCACAACCACTCTTCAATCGACACCCTTATGGGTGAGTCTACCAAGGGTTGCAATGGAATTTTGGGATGATAGTATTATTATTGAGATAGCTAAAGTAATTACAAAAATAATTGATTTTGATTGAACAATTAAATACCAAACAAAAATGGTCCATTTTTGTATATAGGTAAATCTAGCTAAACCACTACCCAAATCTATTAGGCTAGTTTCAAATTATAGGGAATGAAAATAAGATATTTAGTATAAAAAGCCTATTCCCTTGTGTAGCCTTTGCAAAAGGGTAGGGCACATTTGGAAAACATGTCAAAAAATCCTAGGATAAAGTTATGAATAATAGAACTAGACAACCTTTGAGGATTTGGAGAAAAAAGAAAACTAAACAAGGATAAATTACAGGGTAGAAATAAATTGGTGAAAGTAGTAAGGGCCCATCTCCAAATAGCTTCGAGGTTATTTCTACCCTTTATGGGTATGACATTGTTGGAGGGGAAGATTTTGTTCTAGAAACCCAAATTGGAAGTATTAATGACTAGTGATTAAGGATTTAATTTAAAAGTAAAATAATTCTTCTTTACATGTAGAAGAGAATATTGAAAAAAGCCACACACTCTAGTAGGGCTGAAGGAAAAGAGCATAGAAATGAGGGTTTTGATAGAAACCATTCCTTAGAAAAATGGGACATTTATTAGCTATGGGAGATATAAAATATTTTTTTTAACATTATTTAGAATGGGTTTGAGGATGAAGAAGATGGAGGAAAATGGACTTCTACTAGTGATTTGGAGTTGGAAAAGGAGGAAAATGTTATCCATAATTTTTTTTCCAGAAGTAGAAGGAAATCTAAGAAGGTTGATTTAGGAATTTTAGTTTCTCAAGAAAAGCCCAATATTTAGGAACTGAGAACCAGAGACCTTGCTCAGGATGTAGCTTATGGGAAGCAAAGAATTTTATCTTTGGGAGGATGAAAACTTCCTCAACTTGACACAAAATTAATTTTTTATCTTGGAATATTCAGGGTATGAATACCCGATTTAAACATAGGGTGCTTAGAGAGTTAAGAAAGCAGAGGAGGGTTGATATCATTTTATTACGAGAGACTAAAGTGGATTATTCTAGTTTTTATAAGGTGAAGAATTTAATTTGGAAAACAACTCAGGTGGAAATGGTTCCTTCTGATGGTGTGGCTGGGGGTTTATAGACTTCACGGAATTCGAAGTGGTTGGAGGGACAATGTTTATACATTAATGAAAATTTTATTTCCATTTTGTTCACATGATTTGTAAACTAAATTTAATAACTTTCAGCTATCGATGGTAGTTTAAGCTAGTAGTCTAGCACTTTGTTTAGACTATTACTGTTTTAATTTTGTACTTTTGGTCAAAAAAAACTATATTGTTTAGAAAATACAAAAATTGATTTGTAAGAAGATAAGTTGTTTTTTGTGCCTTTATTTATTCATTTGTTTTTCTTGGAATTCCAAGAGTTGTAAAATTGAAGGGTCCCTTTCAAAACTCTATTATTTACCAATAGTAAAAAAAAAATATCTTGTATATTTACACAGGCCAAAATACAACTCATTTGTTCCTGAGATTTCTTGTTTATTGTGGAATAGCATACACTGCATGTCATAACTATTTTTTTAAGATAAATTAGTGTTACACAGTTGGCCTAAAACTCACTATCCTAATAGCATTATGTATGGAAGTCCTTGAAGGTGGTGATTCTCATAATGATTTCTTAGAATATTTTTGAATACGATGGAGAAGTTCCATGTGGAGGTGGTAAAAATTCTTTTGCAAAGAAAATACTATTTTGGTGACTTTGTTATTGTCACTTGATTCATGTGATCTTGAAAGTTTTTTGTGTCACCTCCAAATGATATGTAGCTTTGAGTTCTAGTTTTAGCATAGTTTTGTCAATTTTAGCTATGGGAGAATCCACCCACCATAAAACATGCTATGAATATCTTAATTCTATAACACACCAAGTTTATTAAATGCCTACTTGAGTTTAGATATTCTGTCTTCTACATCTTCCTATTTAAATAAATATTTACTTTTGTTTTTTCCTACCCAAAATACAAAACTTCCCACTAGCCAATCAATTTTAAAATTTTCATAGCTATATTTGTATTGTTGACTAAACACTAATTCGTTAATAATTTGAAGAATTACTAGGTTTCACCTAGGCTCCTTTGTAGCCAATAATTATGTGTATCAATCATTGTACCTATGCTAGCGTCACTTGTTTCACATCCTCCAAACTCCCACATTTTCTATCAAAAGCCAAGTTTCCAATATCATATTTATTCATCACATCTTAAAAAGTGCACCACCTCATCATGACCAACTTCTTGAATATTTGTGGTAGACATGTATAGATAGAGGTAAAAATAACATCTTTGGAAGCAAATGAATCTAATTTATTTGAGTTACCTAGTATGTTAACATATTTGGTGGTCCTTTTGCACAAATGATTTTTCCCATTGAGAAAAATTTAAAATTAAGCTAAATTTTTGGAGAGAAATTTACAACTAAAGCATGGAGTTTAGACAATTGTTTCCAAAACTTTTATGTTAAAAAAATAAATATGTCAACAAAAAGAAACAAGTGTCCTTGCACATTTGGTAGAAATTGGTAATAAAAAATGGAAGGCACATTTGAATGCAACTATTGTAGGAAGACAACCATTATTAAAACAAGGGAGAACTAAGTACTTGTGCAACTAAATAGTAAATTTGGAAGTGAAGCAAATGTGAACATTTCTCATGGATAATGTCGCAAGTTCAATTCGTTTTGTTTTTAAACATACAATTTTAAAAGGAAATTAAAACAAAATACACATTCTTTTAATGCATGATGAGTTGTAGGAGAGTTAGATTTTACAAAAATGCATAAGTTTTTTTCTAGAGAATGTTTTTTTCAAAAGATAAATTACTACCTTTAATTTTTTAAATACTTTTCCTATAATTTTCTTTTAAAATAACTATTTTGAAGTAAACTATAGTGATTTAATTTGCAATATAAGATAGTAATTTTAGTTGTAAAAGGTGGATTTTCTATAGTGAGCTATACCTTTTTTTTATTCAAAATAAATTTTGCATCAAAAACAATTTTGTACAAAAAAATTATTTTTTAAAATTGTAGCATTCGGTATAAACAATACCTCTAAGTAGTGTTTACACGTAATGTTGTCACATTAAGTTACTACATATAACACCTAATGTAGCTTTCATAAAGACATTTAGGAATCGACCCCATAAATTTTTGGGGAGGAATAAGGATACATTTTTGTGATATATTGTTTCACTCTATTCATTACCCCATTAATTACTATCATTAGATATAAATCCCAATATTAAGAAAATCCAAGTATATAAGGAAGTTACACCCACATATGTGGATTTCTATTTAAGTAGGTGTCACTTATAGGACAATTCCTTTTCAGTACTACCTTGGTACAAAAATATTGATATTTTTCATAGGCTTTAAAGTATCTCTCATGTACGAATGCATATATCAAGAGGACTAGCTTCTTTCATGTACCGATAGGTATATAGGAAAAGTGGATATATCAATTTTTTTAGCATATATGACTATTGGAATATAGAAAAGGAGACCATTTTGGGAGATAAAATAAACCCCTTCTTGTGTTGAAAAAAATCCAAAGGCTACAAAAACATTATTCACATCATTAGACAACATGGAAAAGTCAAAGAGGAAGCAAAAAAAGAAGAAATATAGCATTCAAATGTGTTCCTCTATAGAATACAATACAAGTATATAAGAGCACGAAAAAATTCAAAAGTATGAGTCATCAAAGCAAGTAAAGGAGGAGAGAAGAAGGCCATAAATATTTGTTATTAATAAGGTTGATTTTTTTTTAAGTAGCATTTTGAAAGAGTTACCCTATCTCATTTATATAAATTTAGTCACATTGACCTATTTGGTGCCACCAAGATTTAAACCTTGGTGTGGGCTACGTCAACTATTTGTCCCAACCGTTGAACTATAGACTTGTTGGATAAAATGTTAGGGTTAAAATATAGGTTTTTATGAGGGTTCTTGGTCCACTCATACGTAGGTTTTAACTTGGGTCTCCTATGAATCTTGTGTTTTACATGATAATTAAGAATTCTTAACAATAAGGTCTTTCTTATATTTTATTATCAAAGATGTTGATACTTGTTAAGATAGTCGTGAAAATGGTTATTCATTCTCAATTGATTTTTGAAGATAATATATATGACATTAATCACTCTTGACATGTTTAAGCACAAAAGAAAAGAGGAAACATAAGAAAGGTTGAAGGAAAATCCCATGATGGAAAGTGTTTGTTGTGACACAAACAATCTCAAGCTTATGGTAGCAAATGCTTATTGTGATACAAGCAATATTGTCCAAAGAAAATTTTTTACTTGTCATACTAGTGATTTGATGTCTATAATGGTAGATGCTTGTTGTGATACTAGTAATTTGCACATTGTTAATTATATTAGAGTTTGTGTTGAATATAAGCATTATGATATTATGTTCAATCATGTTTATTGTATTGGCCATGACAAAGGCCACGTTGCCCATCTTGATGAATATCATAGTGATGAGGAAGTTAGAATTTTTAATAGTCATAATAAAAGTAGTGTTGTTACTAAAGAATAATATCATGATCTCTTTGATTGTATTGCTAGATATAATAGTGATAGTTTAGATTACGTTAAAGTTAATTGTGATGATAATGTATTTGGATATTTGAATATTGTTGGTGATAGTTATAAATATCATAATAGATATGAGGAATTTTAATGTTTAAATATTGTCAAAAATTTTAGAGTAATGATGATGAGATTTGATTTTGTGGTAAAGGCCATAATATTGAGAAATAAATTGGATACTTTGAAAATTAGACCAAAGGTATTGGTTCAAAACTAATGATAAGAAAGGGATACAATGGTACAATATTGGGAAGAAAGGAATAAAATAACTCATATTGCTAAATATAAGGTCAAATAATGAAGAGCTTAGATATATTGATCAAGCAAGAAGTGGTAACACAAAATCTGTAAAGAAGGAATCATGTGTAGAAGTTCCTAGAGTGACTTGTTATAGTCATTATGGAAGATTTGGACATGTGAGAGCTAGGTTTATTTTTATTTTTTGTATTTACATGGTGGAATCGGTAACCAACATGAATCTGATCAGGCTGTCTAGATTTTATGGCCACCACAGTATTCTGTTTTGTCTGCTCTGAAAGCCACCACATAGATCTTCACATAGTCCACCCCTATAACCACCATGACATAATCATTTTAAACCTCTTATGCTACTGAAAGCACCAAGAAATGGACAATCATTTAGCCCAATGAGACCCGAGATTTAAACCTTGGATCTCCGCCGCATTATAGGGGTGAGATCTAGGTGTTGGAACCTATTCCTTATGACATTTTTGGAGGTCATTATCACACCTAAATAAATTGGTGGCATACAAATAAAAGGACAAACAAAATTCATATGAATTATGGATGGATGAGAGTGTAAAGTTGGGATAAAACTAAAACAATGGTTAATGCTTTATATAGAAGATGATCAGGTTTTATGGTTGAGAAATTTCATAATAATTTTTTCCATGGAATAGTGTAATTGTGGGATGTTTAAGATGTAGTAAAACATTTTATGAAAAATTTCAGAGATGTGGAAGATTCCAAAATTATAATTCAGTAGTAATTTTCCAAAGGTGATGACCTAAAGGTAGATCTAGAGGTTGAACCAAAGGTATCATGGAGGTGATAATGTCCCAAAGGTGACCCACAAGCAATGACAAAAGGTGACGTAAAGGAAATTATACCCCAAAGATGATATAGAGGCACAAACCTAGAGGCAACCTAGAGGTAATGATAACCAAGAGGTGACTTAGATGCAACCTAGAGGAAAATACATAGGGGTAATGACCTAAAGGTAGACCCATAGACTAATCCAGAAAGGCACACCTAATAAAAATTATTTAGAGTCATAGCTAGAAGAGCCAGATCTAGAGCTAGATCTAGAGCCAAAACCAAAGGCAGAATACCATTCTAGTGTACCACTCTTGGAATCATGGGGGTTAATGATATTTATACCAAATAATGTAATAAGCTGGTGTTAGACTTTATTGCATTATTTCTTATGTAATTATCACATTTCGGGGATGTTCATTATTTTATCTCATGTGGGTGAACAAAAATATCTTGAACAAATGAGAAGCTAAAATATTTATGATGAACGTAAAATACTAAAGAGTCTCCTAAGACTAAGATCCATATTACTATGTAAATATATATGTAAAATAATTTTGGAACTGGAAAGAGTTTGGGGATGTTCATAAAAAAAAACATGAAGTTATTGCTCATCTTGAAAATTTGAATAAGAAAATCCGTTTAGATGACCTCACAAAGAATAGAAGTGCATATGAAATTAAACTCACAGCTGAATTAGAGGAATGGGAAAAAAGAGAAGAAATCTTATGGAAGCAAAAATCTAGAATTCAATGGCTCAAAGAAGGAGATCGAAACACAAATTTCTTCCAAAAATCTCTTCTAGCTCGAAAATCTCACAACTTTATTTCTTCCTTAAAATCAGATTCTGGAGATGTTGTTTATACTTGGGATGGCATGAACTCTATTTTTGTTGATTATTTTTCCAATATTTTTGTTGCTACTCCTCTTGAATCAGCTTCACAACAAAATGTTCTTCAAGCAATCCCTTCTCTTATCACTTCTGAGGAGAACTCTATTTTGACTACTCCTGTTACTATCAATGAGCTTCAACAAGTAGTTTTTAAAATGCAAAAAGAGAAAACCCCAGGTCCTGATGGTTTTCCTATTGAGTTCTACCAAGAGTTCTGGGATATCCTTCATGTTGATTTATTAGAGGTGGTGGAAGAAGCCAGGAAATCCAAAGAAATTTTGAAGGTTATCAATAAAAATTATATTACTCTTGTTCCAAAAGCTCAAGAGGTTGATCATATCTTAGCTTTTAGACCTATTGCTTTATGTAATGTTCTTCTCAAAATTATTACTAAAATCATGGTAGAAAGGTTGAAGCCTCTTTTACATAAGATTATTTCCCCAGAGCAAGGGGAATATGTGGAAGGACATCAAATAGTAGATGAGATAGTTCTTGGTCAGGAAGCCATCCATTCCATGGATATACAAAATTCTCCTTCTATGTTCATCTGGTTAGACTTATCCAAAGCTTATGATAGAGTGGATTGGAACTTCCTTATGAAAGTTTTGAGGCAATTTGGTTTCTCTAAGGATTGGATGGATTGGATTATGGGATGTATCTCTTCAGTTTCCTACTTAGTTCTTATCAATGGCAGGCCTTCTCAGTATTTCCCAGCTTCCATAGGTATTAGGCAAGGTGACCCGCTATCCCCTTATTTATTCATCATTCTTGCTAAATGCTTGGGTAGAACTATAACCAAAAAGAGGGAAAACAAAACCCTTGATGGAGTTACCATTGATCATGGAGCTAGACCTATCTCTCATATTCAATTTGTGGATGACTCTACTCTTTTAGTTAAAGCTACAATTAAGGAAGCTTCTAATATTAAGCAAATCATTAGCAATTTTTCTAAGGCTACTGGGTAGTTGATCAATGAGGAAAAATCTAAAGTTATTTTCTTTCACTGCTCTGCTAGACAGGAATCAATGGTCTTGGATAAATTAAGATATAAGAATACCTCTCTTCCAATCACTTATGTAGGTATTCCCATAAATATTCAAAGGCAAAAAAATAAAGATTGGAATTGGTTGTTGGAAAAAGTCAAGAAGAAAATTGGAAAGTGGACCGACAAGTGGCTTTCTTCTAGGGGTAGAATCACCTTGGTAAAATCAACCCTTCAAGCTATTCCTATTTATGTTTATTTTGTTTTGAATATCCCAAAGGCTGTTCTTCAATAATTGGATCAAATCAGTCATCGTTTCCTTTGGAGTGGTACTAAGGAGAAAAGAAAATGAGCCTTGGTGAAATGGGATACTTTATGTCTTCCTAAGAGTGAGGGGGGGTTATCATTTTGGTCTTCAATTAATAACAACAAATATTTAGCTGGTAAATTACATTGGAGGATGTTGCATAACCCCAATGCTCTTTGGGCCAATAATATCCATGCTAAATATGCCGAGAACAAAAGTCCTAAAGACCTTGTTCGCTATCAACTTCCTACCAAAGGTTCTCCCATTTTAGCAGTTCTTAAGACTGGTGAGGATTTGATAAAGAAAAAATTATTTTGTATCATTCATAATGTTCAACATGCAAATTTTTGGATAGATTCTTATGATGGTCACAAGCCTTTGATAACTCAGTTTCCCGATTAGAGGCCTTGGATGGAGGAGCTTCACCGAGCTAATTGGATAAAAGTGGGTAATTACTGTTGGTACCATACCGGTAATTCAAAGGTTGGTAGATATTGGATCCCTATTGAGGACTGGCCTATTCAAATCCCGTAAAGGCAAAGACAAGATATCCAAAGCATCCTTCATATGAGATCCCTCTCTTGGTCCCATGAAAAATATTGTTTTGGATGGAACAACACTACTAAGGGTGAGTATTCAGTTGCTCAAGGTTATTTGACCTTATGCCATAATAATCCCAACCATTCTTCTGACATATTTTATCAATTGTGGGCTCAAAAGCTCTGGCCTAAGGTGAGGTTCTTTAATTGGCTTTTATTGCATCGTAGGGTGCTTACTGGTGAGCAACTTATGAAGCGTGGTTTTCATGGCCCTTTTAGATGTGAAATGTGTGAAGAGAATGTAGAAAATATCAACCATATTTTTATTGAGTGTAATTTAGCCTCTGAGCTATGGAGGAGAATGGCAACTTTACTTGGCTTACAGTGGTCCAATTTTTTCACTTTTGAACAACTTTGGAGGGATTGGCCTAATCAAGAGGGTGTTGATCATTTTATTAGGCAGTTAGTTTGGATGGGTTCTACCATTCTTATTTGGAATATTTGGAATGAAAGGAACAACCAGATTTTTAATCAAGATAGGAAGGATATTCACTATATTTGGCAAAAGACGATAGCCAACTTAGTTGAATCAGTCCATCAACTCCTTAATCACCCCCAAAACTCCCACCAAATATGGGATCAAGTGATGCAAATATTGAAGATTAAACCTTCTAAGGGCAACCAACTTAAAGGGAATGTGAGTATTAGTAAGATGGATAGGACTAGAAATTGGCAACCTCCTCCTAAGGATTTTGGAAAAGTCAATATTGATGGAGCCTCTAGAGGGAACCCCGGAAAAGCCAGTGTGGGAGGAATTGGTAGACTTTCAGATCGCTCCCTGGTTTTTACTTTTGTTGAGAATTTGGGTATTCTTTCCAATAACCTTGCTGAGGGGTATGGTATCCTTAGAGGCCTTCAGGAGGCTACTAAGGTTGGATGGAAAAAGGTGTTAGTTGAGTCTGACTCTCAACTTATGATTAATCTCTTGAAGACTCCTTCTAAGAATCATAAGGTGGATTGGAGAATAAAAAGAATTATTGAGAAGATTCAGTTAATCCAGATGGGATTTTTGAAAGTTGATTACAATCATGTGGTCAGAGATCAAAACAAGAATGCCGATGCTTTAGCTAATTGGGCTTTGGACAAAGGTGATCTTACTTGTTATGGCCACCCTCCTATATGGTGGGCTTCTCAAATTAGGGAAGCTCTTCTTTCTATCATTTCTTTGGATGGCTCCAGATCTGAAGGTACCTAGTTTCTTCTTGTTTTTTTTTTGTTTCTCTTTGGTTCATTCAGTTTTTTTAGTTCCCTAGCTCATTCTATTCTTTATTTTGTTTCCTCTATTGATTCTTGCATTAATAGTCTTTTGGTCTAGATAGGTCATTGTTTTGTTCATTTTTTTTTCTTTTGTCTTCTTTGTTTTTTTTTTTAGTTTTTTAAGGTGGGTGGGTTCTTTTGTTTTGTTTTGTTTTTGTGTTCTTTGTGTTGTTTTTTGTTGTTCTTGTATTTTTGTTGTTTTTTTTTTTTATGTTTTTTGTTATTGTTCTTGTGTTTTTTCGTTCTTGTTCTTGGGTTTCTCTTTGTTTGTGTTATTTCATTTTTTTATGCATGAGTGTTTTCTCTGTTTTTTGTTTTTGTTTATTGTCTGTTGTTGGTTGTTTTTTATTTTTATTTTATTTATTTTATTTTTTAGGTTTTGGTTGTGTTTATTTTTCATGTTTTTTTGGGTTATGTCTTTGTAGTGTTCTGTTGTTTTTGTCTTGTTTGTGTTTTGTTATGTGGTTCTTGTGTTTTTCTATGTGGTTGTTGTTGTGGTTTCTTTTATATTATAGTGCGTGTTTGGTTGTGCTTTTGGTTTTGACACACTCAAGGAGCATGTTTTTTATTTTATTTTATTATTTTTGTTGTTATTTACTTTTTTTAATTTGGTTTTGTGTGTTTGTTTTCTCCTTGATTATGTCAAAGGTGGCAGGCCAGGTCCGAGTCCTGGGCATTTTTGGCGGAATGGATACCCCTACCTCCTTGGGTCTTACTCGAAAGTGGCATCCCTTTTGCAATATTTTCCACAAATAAAAAAAAAAAGCTCTGGTAAAATCATCTTATACATTGGGACCAATTTACATGAGTAAGTTTCATAAAATTCATCCCACTGAGGTGATGTTCCCTTAGATTTATGGAACCATTGATACCATTGTATTGCTATAGTTTGAAAGAGGCTATATGTAATTTTGGTGGTCGATGGCCATATAAAACTTCATATGGGTTCATATTGATTACTATATGATAAATCGAATTGTACCACCATTCTATTAATGATATCTATATGGTTAACTTTTGATAATGCTATAAAGCAACATAAGTAAGCCTTCAAGAACATATTGAAAATTTTAGTTTGGTTGTTCATATAGAGGTGGTATACTTATCTCATCTTCAATTGGGTTCCTTGTAACTTGATACATTCCTTGCAAAAATTATTGATAAATGTTGAGTCACAGTTATAGACTATAGAAAATAACATTCCATGGAGTCAAAAAAATATGATCAATGGATATTTGGACAATGATGAAGGTTATTTATGATTGTGAAAGAATGAAAATGGGTATACTTTGAGATACAATATACAAAAAATAAAATAATTAACTTGTTTACCAACTTAGGTAATTACTCAATTAAATCCATGGAAATGCATATCCATATTGCTACTAAAAATGATAATGACTATAGTGTATCTAGAACTATAAGTGTCTCCCTTTTTTTCAACTAGTTATATGGGATTGTGTACAATTGATGACATCATAACCACCTATTGGTATTACAACAAGTTGGATATCATCCATGTATTGCTTGGAAAGATTAAAACTTGGGTCTCCTCCTTGAATATTGAGGAATCTAAGAGGTTGATCTAATGCCATTTGATATAAGTATCTACCCTTTGAGCCACTAACAAACATCACATTATTGAGCAACCCATTTAATATCATATTTTATCCCTTCCCAAAACATATATTTTTTTTGCATTTATAACTTTTTAAAGACTAGAATATCTAATTGAAGGTGATGCATGTAATTATTGTAATAACTTGTTGCACATAATAAAATTTGCAACAAGGAAAATGCATCCCTTGTAGCACTAGGTTTTTTCATCCTAAGAATATGTTGAGTTTGTGTTGGAGTTTGTAGATAAATATTGAATTAAATGTGGGATGTTGGGATTCATTTTCCATTCTTATGGGTCATTAAGCCACTCAAGACAAGGTACAAAAAATAAATACAATCTATATTTGTCATCAAATTTGCATGATAGGGAATCATCTATAAATTTGTCTTTCCCCTTTTTGTAGATGATCTCATAATCATAGAAGGTAATAATTGCTCCAAAAAGTATTGGAGGCTATGATGGTCAGTTTTGATGTAAAATTTTGATCCATATAATATGGTCACCAATGTGTTACTACTTGTAGAATAGCCAAAATTTGCTTCTCATATATTGACATTACCAGATGATTTATTTTGAGGGATTAACTAGTGAAATATAAGGGGTTCCCCTATTGAGGACTATTCCAATTTCATTCCCTAATGCATCATTTTAAATGGTAAAGGGTTGAGAGAATTTTAGCATAGCAAGTCTAGGAATGGTGCTCATAGCCTACTTGAGAAATTCAAAAGACTAGTTTACTACCACACTTCACCAAAATTAATGTCCTTTTAATATGGCTATAAAAGGACATACAATATTCCCATAATTCCTTATGAACTTACTATATTAGCCAATGGGACCCAAAAACCCTCATAGCATTTTAAGGGTCTTGGATTTAGGCTAATTTTGCATATCATCAATTTTTTTTAAGGATTTACATTAAATCCTTACTCAAAGATAATATATCATAGATGTTAAACCTCCTTTTGAACTAAAGAAAACTTTGAACACTCTCCATATATATAATATTTTAGAATTTGCTTTAGGGACTAATCCAGGTGAGTCAAATATTCTTTCAAAGACTTTCTATAAACAAGAATGATATCAATGAACACTAAGATGAATTGTTTAAGGGGAAAAAATATGACTCATCAAAATGTAAAATGTAGATGCGGTAATTATTAGGACAATAGAAATAACCAGAATTCAGTGTTCCCCATATGTCCTATATGTTGTCTTAATAACATATTTATCCTTGATGCATTTTTTAATGTACCCTAATCTCAAATCCAACTTACAAACAAATGAGCTCCATACAACTCATCCAAGAGATCATCTATTACTATATTTGAAAACTTGTATGTAATAGTGATTTTATTTAGTGATAAAAACTCTAGACACAATCTCCAACACCCATGTTTATTTTTACATAGGTGACAAATATATAATGGTGCTTCTTTGAATCACTCCTTTCAATAGTTATTGGATTAACTTTTAAATTTTATATTTTTGTGCATAGAGACATCTATAATGATAGATGTTGGATTGTAGATTCCTTGGAATAGTTGGTATGGTATGATTATCCACACAATATGGGGGTATCCCATGAGGCCCCTCAAACACTTCATACACTTATTAAGAAGTATTTATAATTTTAGGGGTTGATTAGTTTGATCAACTTCTACATATTACACTATAAACAATTGAGTCATGACTCACTGAGTGCTCTCTAATTACAAATTTTCCATGCAATGAGCACTGATGACTCTTGTTGGTGTAGTTGTTGACCCTTTAAGAGTGTATTAATTTATCCTATATTGTGAATTGCATCCATATTTTTAAAATATTCTATGATAGGACCCAATGTATGCAAACATTAAGCACCTAAGACTATGACACATCCTCTTAATCAAAGTACAAACTTATCAATTTTTAGATTGCAGTCTTCAAGAGGATTCTTAACATTGTGATTTTTATGTTTATAAGGAAGATTACGTCCATTGACTATCATGACCTCAAAAATATTGCATGGGTACAAGTAGCAATATTTTTTCCACCTCAAGATAAATAAAGCAATGAGTGCTACCAATGTTGATGAGAATTGTTAGAGGAAATTTTCTAAAATATTCTCACACGTTCATGTCCAAGATGTAATTATTTTATTAAGTCTTGAAAGGATATCTCAGATGTGGGATCTTCTATAACATTGATATCCTCATATTGTTCATCATATGAGTTATCCTTGGGTGCATCAGGTCTAGGAGGGATAATGGTTAACTTAGCATCTAGTAGGTATAATTTCTAATGCACATATGACTTAGCTTATATTTTTCATCATAATTATATAAGAGGCTCTTACCTTGGTAAGATTTTATATTTGCCTCACTTAGCCATTTTATGAGGTTGGTTTTATCTCCTACACATAGAGATACTAAAGGTTTAGGAAAATTTTAAAATTAGGATGACTTATATGTGCA
Source organism: Wollemia nobilis (assembly GCA_028583015.1). NCBI lineage: Eukaryota > Viridiplantae > Streptophyta > Pinopsida > Araucariales > Araucariaceae > Wollemia > Wollemia nobilis. The sequence goes on along the minus strand of JAQPPZ010003615.1, from coordinate 337,779 downwards.
ACATTATGCTACCAGTCTATCTTCAACCAACCTTGGTAATGCAATGACATATATCACGTTCTTAGGGTTGAGCATTCTTACCTTTTTAAGGATTTATTCCTTTACTCCATTGATGAAGCAACTTATAAAAATGCATGAATTATTCCTTTTATCCTATTTTCCAAATATTAAAATTCCTTTTGGTAGTATTAAATTATGTTAGCTTGTTTGAGCCTAGCCAAAGCTCTGGTAAAATAATCTTATACATTGGGACCAATTTACATGAGTAAGTTTCATAAAAGTCATCCCACTAAGGTGATGTTACCTTGGATTTATGGAACCATTGATACCATTGTATTGCTATAGTTTGAAAGAGGCTATATGTACTTTTAGAGTACCTTTAATTTAATAAAGATCAAAATATTGGTTTGTGTAGTATATCCAACTACTAAGATATTCACCATAAAACTTGGAGAAATTTAATTCTATGGTACGGGGTGTAATATGTTAGCTATTTACAACTCCCAAAATATTTTGTAGATTTTGAATAAGTTTGGTGGGGATGCACTTGTGTTTACTTTGCTATAATGTGTCTTGTACTTCTTGAACAATATTTAAGATATTGGGGTTGAACATCTACATGTTGCATTTGCTCTATTATCTCTAGATTTTCATCTTGTTAATCAAGGAGTCCTAGTCAAAACTTTGAAATTGATCCCTCCATTCTTGTATGTCCTTCATCTCTTCACTAATATTTTCTAAAGTAATGCCTTGTAATCATTGTCATATAGCCATTTTACAAAATAATAAGTGTCTAAAATATGTTGTAGGTGCTATATAACAAATGACCAACACACAAAGGTGATTGTGATGCACCTAGACAAAACTTGCCCTTTTTGGTAGCCAAAAAAGTTGGTGTTATATATCAAAATGATCATTGTGATGAGACGATTGCAATAGGATAGGTCTCAAAATAATATTTATTAATGCTCAATTTGTTTTATTACTCATGTGTTCCTTTGACACTTAGTGGATAATCTATTTGGTTAGAATCACCAAATTCCTCATAGTTTGTAAGATATTGGACCTATAACTTTTTGCCTACTACTCAATACCCTTTGAAAAACCCTATAATGTCTACATTATATAACTATGACTTTGTTTCTTTTGTCATGTAACTATATTTCAATTCTAGAAAATCTAGAATATTTTTATTATATTTTATAGCTTTAACCCTATATTATTTTTGTAATTTTATTTTATGAATATGCACTCTACCTAGGTCAAACATTAGGCATCTTTCAAATCACTCTCTCAATATGCTTAAAATTCATTATGGTGGGATCATAGACATATTGATCTCATTTGTAGATAGTGTCCAACCTAATATTTCAAGTCACTAACTATAGATAATTCCATCATTCTTATCGTCACACTGTGATGTATGATTTAAATATCTTCCAAGGGCTAACCACTTATCGGTATACCATAAAATGGAAACAATTGATATCTTCCTATGGGTAATTTGTTTTCTATTCTTAGAGGTCTCCGTATATACCCAAGAGTACATGGGAGCTTGTAATAATGTACAAATTATGGCCAAGACTTACATATTAAAGTCAAATCACCCCTCACTAAATTAAATGTTTTAAGGGTAGTTTATCTTACCTAATAATGATAACTCTTTCATGATATTCTAAAAACCATGGCACAAGGTTTCTAACATAATAAATCTATGGGAGGAAAAAACTAAGTGCTTTGGATGCAAAACAAAGTATGCAAATATAGGGGTTGTGACTTGAAGGATAAAATAAAAAATAGATTACCATGATGGATGCACTATGGTCCTAGATTTTTTTTTAGAAATAGAAGTCTCTCTACTAAAATAAAACTATGCCTAGATGAAGCTCTGATACCAAAAGTAAATAATCTACTTGCTGGCATAAATTAACTAAAACTACAAATAATATTGCAAGGAAGCATCATTCTAATGAATGAACATAAATAGTAATAATTTTATTAATAACATATATATGTTACATTGTATCACAAGTTGCTTCAAGGGGGCAACCTCTATTATAATTAAGCTCAATATAATATAATTCTTTAGGATGCATTCACCTCTCAACCTACCTTAGTGCTCTAGGATTAGTCAAATAGATTAAGGAAAAATACCTATTAAATTTGGATAACCTAATCACTAATAAAATTTATGCATAAGGGGTTAGACTCAAAATTTACTTATAAAAAATGGTGAATCCTAAGAAAATCAAATAAATCATCTTCACACCAAAATTTGGGGTATTTGAAGCCCTAAAAATAAGGTCATCTTTGGGAAAACCAATTTACCTATTAAATCACCTTATAACTTCATAAAAATACCACCATTATATCAGGATTAAAAAGAGTTTTCCAACAAGTACAAATATGCCTATGTTTGGATATATATTGTGGTAAATTAACCCTAAGAAAAAAAAATTCCTGAATATTTTAGGTGAACGGGCCTACATTAGGGTCCTCATATTTAGCAATTTCCAATTTTGAAAATCCTAATTTCTCCCAATTTGCGAATATTCACCACTATGCATAACCCTGTCACTAATGATCTAGGGCCATCCTTACATTCAAAAGGGATATCCACTCATTACTAACTAAACTATGAAAATAAAGTAAAAGGGGTTAGGACATGAGGTCCAAACATGCTAAAATATCATAATGCATCCATCAATTATAGTTCCTATAAACATTTTAGTTCATACATATTTAAATTATAAACCTACCCTAATGCTCCAGGATGAGTCAAAATAGATTAATTCAAAATAACAACTCAAGTTATTGTTAGAAATATTGAGTTGTCATTGATGTCATAGGTGCATGGTATTCAAGGTAGAAATATCTTCAAGGATGAAATGTTGAGTTGTCATTGATAATAGAGGTAGAAATGCAAAGATATATTCAAAGGTATTTTCATATGATTTAATATTTAAATGAATTATTTAAATATATAAATATATAAAAGAAGTGGAAGGTTTATCAAAGGTTTAAAAGAAATGGAAGGTTATATTTAAATGAAAATAATTTAAATATATATAAATCTACATGGGCCAACATCCTTTGGGTGCACCATACAAAGGAAAGTTTTAAAATTCAAATATTAAAATATTAAAACTGATTTCATTGTTCATGAATATCAAAATCCTATTAAAAGGCTATCAAATCACTTTGGATTGTGAAGAAAAAATCAAAAAATCCTTCATGCGGAGTTCGTGAAGTGGGCAGAAGACAAGGAAGAGAAGAGCACATGTTTTAGATGTAGAAATAAAAAATATACCATAAGTATATGATCGTGCACCTTTTATTTCATGTGGATGGCTAGCCTAGCTGGTTGCCTAGCTTGTGCTAGGGTGTTGAGGAGTAAGAGGTTACAGGGTCGAATTCATACGGTGCCATTTTATTATCTTTTATCGTTAAAAGAATGAAGAAGGTTTCAAGTATATGATCGTGCGCTTTTGATTTCTTTCGGGTGGCTAGCTCACACAGTATCCTATCTTGTGCTAAGGCATTATGGATCAGGAGGGTCAAGGTCAAATTCTCGTGGTGCCCTTTTGTTGTATCTATGGTCAGTAAGGGAAAGTGAAGAAGGTTTCAAGAATCATATCGTGCATTTTTATTTTCATTTCCTAGGGCATCCCAGTCGGTTACCTAGCCTACGCTAGGGCGTTGTGTTGCTAGAGTTCAGGTGTTCAAAACTCATTCCATGACTATGTGAGGTGAGGGTAAAATATATATTTTTATTAATATTAATAAGGGAGATATAAAGGTTTGTATTGTTTTTTTCTAAAAAATCAATAAAAGGAAGATATAAGGTATAATGTTGTGATTTTAAAGTGTTACTTTGCATTCTATAAAAAAGAGATATAAGGGGTCATTTTATTTGGTAATAAAGCTTTATTTTTAAAGTTTTAAAGGGGAGATATAAGGAGTAATTTTTAAAGCTTTATTATGTATGTTTTGATAAAAGGTTTTTAAAGTGATTGATTTGATATTTAATCAAGAAAGGAAAAAGAGAATTGCTAACCAGATTTTGAAGGGACAAACAAAAGGAAAATTATTTTTGTCAAGATAGGTTTGGAAAGCTCATGCAAAAGAAGATCATCATCATTGAGGTAAATTTAGAGGTATGGTGATTTAATTCCTTTCTCAAGGTGGTTTTATTTTAGGAAATATATTTTTGTTGTCATATGGTTGGAGGTATAAGGAATTATTGGATGTGCATTATTTTTGCTTGAAATTGGAAGTAAATGTGCAAGGGTTATAGATCAAATTTGAGAGAAAATTTGTGCATTGTTCATGATTTATTTTGGGAGTAGATGAGAAGGACATATTTGTGCATTGTGATTGGTTTTGAAGTGAATGTGGAAATAAGCAAAATAGTATAGTCTCACACAAATAGAAGGGTTGTTTTAAAGCAAGTCAAAGTGTCACATAGTGCAAGGATAGTGTGAAAGGATTCAATTGAAAAGAAGGACATTTTTAGCTATCTACAAAAGGGAAGGAAAGGTGCAAATCAGCAATTACAAGGTCAGTTATCAAGTGCTAGACTAGAGCTACCTTTTAATGTAATAAATGTGAGACATGTGGAAGCGAAAGACTTAATGAATGTGAAGAACATATTGGGCATTTTTTAGTGCATATCATTCTCTATATGTTCATGAAGATAAAAGAATTCTGGGTAGAATATGTCTGAATTGCTTTAGTTGAGGAAAGCACATTGAAGAATAGGTGAAGAACTTGATGACATCATTATGCAAGATTTGGGAATAGATGAGCATTGTTTTGTATGCAATATTTGGGAATAGATGAGGATTTTTTGGATCATATTTGAGCAAGATTTTAGAGCAGGTTTTAGTAGGAATTGTGAGTAGGTTTTGTGAGCAGGTTTTAGATAAGATTTGAGTAGGTTTTATGAGCCTGCTTTGGAGTAGATTTGAAAAGGTTTTGTGAGTAGATTTAGAGTAGGTTTTATGAGAATATTTGAGAGCATATTTGAGCAAGATTTGAGAGTAAATTTGGGTAGTATTTGTAAGTTGATTTGAGATAATCCTTAAGCAAATTTTGGACTAGACTTGTGAGCAGAGGGGATTGGTGTCTCCTATGGATTGGTGTCCATGAACCAACAAAGGGGATTGGTGTCTCCTATGGATTGGTGTCCATAAACTAGTAGAGGGGATTGGTGTCTCCTATGGATTGGTATCCATGAACTTGAGAGGGGATTGGTGTCTCTTGTAGATTGGTGTCCATGAACTTGAGAGAGGATTGGTGTCTCTTATGGATTGGTGTCCATGAACTTGAGAGTGGATTGGTGTCTCCTGTGGATTGGTGTCCATGAACTTGAGAGGGGATTGGTGTCTCCTGTGGATTGGTGTCCATGAATATTGTAATAGGGGATTGGTGTCTCCTATGGGTTGGTGCCCATAAAATTTTTTGAGAAATTTATAAGCAATATTTCTTCATGGATGTAGCCCATATTGGGTGAACCACGTTAAATATATGTCTCTCATATGTGTGATGATTTATGCATTATTTCATTATTGCATTGATATTATTGTTGTTATCATTTGGATTGAAAAGTAAAAAGTTTTATCTTATATTGTTCACCCCCCCTCTTAGTATAATCTTGTGTTCTTCAATTGGTATCAGAGTGGGTTCCTTCATGAAAGCCTAACAACTTGAAGGAAGATCTTATAGGAACACAAATGGCTCATCAGAAAGGGTTTTCATCAAACAGGGCTCCATTGTTTGATGGGACTAACTATGCTTTTTGGAGTATGAGGATGAAGACTTATTTGATGGCACATGGATATGATATATGGCAATCCATTGAGAATGGGTTCACTCCACCTACAACTCCTCCCACAGATGCAAATGGTAAGAAACCATATGAAAATAATGCCAAGGCAATGAATGCAATCTTAAGTGGGTTATGTGAATCAAATTTTGTGAAAGTCATGCAATGCACTTCAAAAAAAGAAATATGGGATAAGTTACAGAGAACATATGAAGGAGATGACAAGGTTAAAATGGTAAAACTTCAAACCCATAGGAGGAAGTTTGAAGACTTGAAGATGAAATATGAGGAAGATATTTCTAGGTATCTACTTCATGTTGATGAGGTTGTCAACACCATTCATGGACTTGGAGAAAGTATTGAAGACTCTAAGATTGTTCAAAAAATCTTGAGGTCACTTCCCATGAGGTTTGATGCAAAGGTTTCAGCAATTGAAGAAATGAAGGATCTCAAAACTTTGAGCATGGATGAGCTACATGGGATTCTCATAGCCTATGAGATGAGGATACAAAAATATCAAACATCCAAATGAGAGGCAACATTCAAAGCTTCAAAGAAGGCAAAGAATAAAGAACTAGAATCAAGTGAAGAATCAAGCAATGGAGAAGAAGCTAATTTTATGCGAAGGAATAAGAAGGGTCCAAGAAAACACAAAGGTATGCATTCTATGAAATTTTTTAATTGTGGTAACCTTGGTCACTATGCATCTAATTGTCCACAAGCTGGAAGTAGTAGCAATGAAGAAGAAAAGGAATATAAGAAAAAGAAAGAAAGAAAATTTTATCATGAAAATAAAAATAGGCATGGTCAAGGCAAGCATGAGAAGAATATCTTTCAAAGACACAAGAAGAGTTTTTATGTTGAAGAAGCAAGCAATTCTTCTAGTAGCAATGATGAAAGCCTCTCCGATAGTGAAAAAGAAGAAATCCTATTTTTTGCCATAGAAGAGAAAGAATATGATCCTATAGTTGAAGACCAAGAAGAAGAGAAAGATTCAGAAAAGGAAGAAGAAGCCACAGTTGACATAGAAGAGGAACTTATTGTTGCTCTTGAAGAGTTGAAGAGGGTTAGAAATAAGAACTCAAGATTGAAGGCTCAAGTACAAGAGGATGAGAAAACAAAGGCAAAGCTTCTACAAGATCTCACTAACTTAAAAGTAAAGGTTGAAGAGGCAAGGAGAATTGAAGAAGGTATGGTTGAATAGTTAAAGGCAAAAGAACTAGAGTGTGAAAGACTAGAACATGAAGCTATCATTCTAAGGAAGGGACTTGAAAAATTTAATGATAAGATATATCAGTTTAGGAAAATCTCAAAAAACTTGGATGATATTATCAAAGCACAGAGATCTCCATTTATGAAGATTAGACTTGGTTTTGAAGAATGTCAAGAGAAACAAAAGGGGGAGTCAAGCTCAAAAGAAATAGAAGCATCAAAGAAAGTAATTGAAGAAGAGCCCAAGACCTATGCTGATATGTTGAAAAGTGGAAGCATCAATGAGGAAGAAAACAATGCACCATCAAGGAATAGGGACCATCATAGAAAAAGCAAAGAAAGAACCATGCGACAATATCCTCCAAGGCAATCAGACAGGTTTCACTATCTCTTTCATGGTTATTGTTTCTCATGTAACCATTTTGGTCATAAAGCTATAAATTGTAGGGTCCATGCTATGGATGATTTTGGCTTCACCAAGAGGAATTTCAATTCATTTGCACCTCCTATGGACTACAACATCATATGTTACAAATGTAACAATTTTGGGCATACAACTAGATGGTGTAGAAGAGTGTTCCCTAAATTTTTGAAGTCAAGAAAAAGGAGAATGGTCAAAATGTTCAAAAGGGTATGATCTCCAAAGTTTGGAGAAAGAAAATGAAACAAGAAGAGGAGCATAGTAATTTGGGAGTTTTACTCCCATCTCATAATTAAAGTCTCAAAGAGAGGAGGTGGTGAGGGGGCTATGTTTAGTGTCTTATCTTTCAGCCCCAAGGAGCCCTTTGCCATTGATGTCAAAGGGGGAGAATTTCAGTAAGGGGGAGCAGTTTGTGAATCCAGTTGCAGTAAAAGAAAATTTTTTTGTAGGGTTGCCATCAATGACAAAGGGGGAGATTTTTAGAAATATTGAGTTGTCATTGATGTCAAAGGTGCATGGTATTCAAGGAAGAAATATCTTCAAGGATGAAATGTTGAGTTGTCATTGATAATAGAGGTAGAAATGCAAAGATATCTTCAAAGGTGTTTACATATGATTTAATATTTAAATGAATTATTTAAATATATAAAAGAAGTGGAAGGTTTATCAAAGGTTTAAAAGAAATGGAAGGTTATATTTAAATGAAAATAATTTAAATATATATAAATATGCATGGGCCAACATCCTTTGGGTGCACCATACAAAGGCAAGTTTTAAAATTTAAATATTAAAATATTAAATTCGACCTCATTGGGCATGAATGTCAAAATCCTATTAAAAGGCTATCAAATGACTTTAGATTATGAAGAAATTTTTTAAAAATCCTTCATGCAGAGTTCGTGAAGTGGGAAAAATATAAGGGAGAGAAGAGCACACATTTTGGAGGCATAAATTGAAAAGAGACCATAATTATATGATTGTGCACCTTTGAGTTTATCTAGGTGGCTAGCCCAGCTAGTTACCTAGCTTGTGTTAGGACGTTGCAAATAAGGAGGTTACAAGGTCAAATTCACGCAACATCATTTTTTTGTGTCTTTTATCGATACAAGAATGAAGAAGGTTTCAAGTATATGATCATGCACTTTTAATTTTAGTTGGATGGTTAGCTCAAACGCTAGCCTAGCTTGCGCTAAGGCATTATGGAGCAGGAGGTTACAGGGTCGAATCCTAATGGTGCCCTTTTGTTGTGTCTTTGTTCGATAAGGGAAAGTGAAGAAGGTTTGAAGAATCTGATCATGCATTTTTGTTTTCATCTGCTGGGGTAGTGCAGTTGGTTACCTAGCCTATGATAGGGCATTGTGCTCCTAGAGGTTAGGTGTTCGAAACTCATCCGCAACTGTGTGAGGTAAGGGCAAAAGATTTTTTTTATTAAAATTAATAAAGGGAGATATAAGGGTTTGTATTGTTTTATTGTGGAAATTTAATAAAGGGAGATATAAGGGTTTGTATTATTTTTATTCTGTAAAATCATTAAAAGGAAGATATAAGGTATAATGTTGTGATTTTAAAGTGTTACTTTGCATTCTATAAAAAGGAGATATAAGGGGTCATTTTATTTGGTAATAAAGCTTTATTTATTAAGTTCTAAAGGGGAGATATAAGGAGTTATTTTTAAAGCTTTATTGTGTATGTTTAAATAAAAGGTTTTTAAAGTGGTTGATTTGATATTTAATCAAGAAAGGAAAAGAGAATTGCTAACCATATTTTGAAGGGACAAACAAAAGGAAAATTATTTTTGTCAAGATAGGTTTGGAAAGCTCATGCAAAAGAAGATCATCATCATTGAGGTAGATTTAGAGGTATGGTGATTTAATTCCTTTCTCAAGGTGGTTTTGTTTGAGGAAAATATTTTTGTTGTCATATGGTTGGAGGTATAAGGAATTATTGGATGTGCATTATTTTTTCTTGAAATTGGAAGTAAATGTGCAAGGGTTATAGATCAGATTTGAGAGAAAATTTGTGCATTGTTCATGATTGATTTTGGGAGTAGATGAGAAGGACATATTTGTGCATTGTGATTGGTTTTGAAGTGAATGTGGAAATAAGAAAAATAGTATAGTCTCACACAAATAGAAGGGTTGTTTTAAAGCAAGTCAAAGTGTCACATAGTGCAAGGATAGTGTGAAAGGATTCAATTGAAAAGGACATTTTCAGCTATCTACAAAAGGGAAGGAAAGGTGCAAATCAACAATTACAAGGTCAGTTATCAAGTGCTAGACTAGAGCTACCTTTTAATGTAATAAATGTGAGACATGTGGAAGCAACATACTTAATGAATGTGAAGAACATATTGGGCATTTGTTAGTGCATATCATTCTCTATATGTTCATGAAGATAAAATTATGGGTAGAATATGTCTGAATTGCTTTAGTTGAGGAAAGCACATTGAAGAATATGTGAAGAACTTGATGACATCATTATGCAATATTTAGGAATAGATGAGCATTGTTTTGTATGCAATATTTGGGAATATATGAGCATTGTTTGGATCATATTTGAGCAGGATTTTGGAGCAGGTTTTAGCAAAATTTGTGAGCAGGTTTTAGAGTAGATTTGAGCAAGTTTTGTGAGCAAATTTGAGCAGGCTTTGTGAGCAAATTTTGGAGCAGATTTGAGCAGGTTTTGTGAGTAGATTTGAAGCAGGTTTTATGAGTAAATTAAGATCAGGTTTTGTGAGTATATATGAGAGCATATTTGAGTAGGATTTTAGAGTAGATTTGAGCAATATTTGTGAGTAGTTTTGAGAGAAGACTTAAGCAGAGTTTGGGCTAAACTTGTGAGAAGAGGGGATTGGTGTCTCCTATGGATTGGTGTCCATGAACTAGCAAAGGGGATTGGTGTCTCCTGTGGATTGGTGCCCATGAACTAGTAGAGGGTATTGGTGTCTCCTGTGGATTGGTGTCCATGAACTTGAGAGGGGATTGGTGTCTCCTATGGATTGGTGTCCACAAAATTGAGAGGGGATTGGTGTCCATGAACTTGAGAGGGGATTGGTGTCTCCTATGGATTGGTGTCCATGAACATTGTAATAGGGGATTGGTGTCTCCTGTGGGTTGGTGCCCATGAAATTTGTTGAGAAATTTATAAGCAATATTTCTTCATGGATGTAGCCCATATTGGGTGAACCACGTTAAATTTGTGTCTCATATGTGTGATGATTTGTGCATTGTTTCATTATTGCAATTGATAATATTGTTGTTATCATTTGGATTGAAAAGTAAATTTTTTTATCTTATATTGTTCACCCCCCTCGTAGCATAAGCTTGTGTTCTTCAGTTATCTAACTTGACCACTAATGACCTAGGGTCATCCTTACATTGAAAAGATATCTCCACTCATTACTAACTAAACTATTACAATAAAATAAAAGGAGTTAAGAAATGAGGTCCTAACATGCTAAAATATCATAATGCATCCACCAATTTACAATTTCTTCAAAACATTTAGTTCATACATATTCAAATTAGCAATTTGTTCTTCTGTCAAAGCAACATCATATATCATGGCATACTTTAAAATAAATTAAAATCACTATTTATAATATTATAAAAATAATAATATCAATATTCATAATAGTTAAATGTCGATAATAAATCATAGAGTACAAACATCATCCTAATCGATAAGCAAATTAAAAAGCTAACTCATTAGGAAGGAGAGTGGGGTACTGCATCCTTCCCCCTTATATCAATTTCCTCCTAGAATTTATGAAAAGAGATAGAGACACAACATGTTCATTCTAATGACATATTCCAAAGTATTAAAGTGCTAGTTATATTAATACCACTACACTAAAGCCTATCTAATCTACCTCTTTCTAAGCTACTTCATTCTATAGTCCACAAAGTTATGAGTCTTAATATTGACCTTATCATCCTCATTCACCTATCAATTTAATCAATCAAAGACATGATATGGATCATAAATATACTTCATAAGTAAGGAAACATGAAATTTCCTCCTAGAATTTATGAAAAGAGATAGAGACACAACATGTTCATTCTAATGACATATTCCAAAGTATTAAAGTGCTAGTTATATTAATACCACTACACTAAAGCCTAGCTAATCTACCTCTTTCTAAGCTACTTCATTCTATAGTCCACAAAGTTATGAGTCTTAATATTGACCTTATCATCCTCATTCACCTATAAATTTAATCAATCAAAGACATGAGATGGATCATAAATATACTTCATAAGTAAGGAAACATGAAATATAGTGTAGATCTACCTTTGAATGTATACACAAGAGATATACTTCATCTAGAAGCATTCCTTAAACTACTCTTAGGTAACATACATGTGATCATATCCTATAAAAAATCCTAATTGTACCCCCAAATAGTTTTCACACTCTCTAAGTGGAAAATAATGATCTTGGCTTTATGTTCAATGGAAACTCATCAATGTAGAAAAACTTATGCATTTCAACCAACCATTCATGTGCCACCTTTCTTTCATCTTCTTGGAGAACTTTGGAGGCTCAATTTTCTTTAGATTCTAAAAAATATTCTTCCCTTATGCTATAGATATTTTCTCAATGTGTGATTCTCTATATTAAGGGTGCTCTAGTGGTGGTTCCTTGATCTCCTTATTTTACCTCACATTCTCCTTCTGACTAAAAGATATTCCACAATCACATTAACAAGATTTTGTATAACTATAAAAACTTCTCCCATAGAATTTAATGGTGGTCTCTCATTATGATCGGATTGTTAAATTCTCTTATAGTGGATTGTATTGCTTACATGACTCTTCTTAATTAAAATTTGATGCCCATGGACTTTCACTATGTCATCCACTACCTTTAGGTGACATCTACAAAAACAACATAATTAGCTAAAAAGATTACCTATTAAGGCTAAGTGTTAAAATATGGCTCTAATACTATATATAATACTTAAATAAAAATCTTTTAAATATTATACAAGAATAAATGTTTAATAATTTAAATAAGCTATTATTAGCATTACTTAATTTATATATATAATTATTGAAAGAGAGGTATCCGTGATCATGTAGCGATGTCACATGCAAATAAATAAATAAATAAATTACAGTGATAAACAAAACGAGCATTGCATCAAAGGAGGTTTAATATAACCAAAGGAACAGCAGAATCTAAGATAAAAGAGTTAAAATAGCTCTCAAGTTAGAGATACGAGTTATAAATTGGACATTTTTACACATTGGCAACTAAATGTTGTTCATACGTTACCATAGCCATTTAGCCACGGTCAGACTTACTGATTAAATGTCAAACGTACCGCAAGCGGTTTTTCCACAGATTCAACGTATTCTCAATTCTCTGAACGTATTCTCTTCGCAATGTCTTTACTGCTTAATGAGAGGACACGTTCGATGAAAAAAGGTACTTCAAAAGGTACTTAAAATACCCATCACAATGAACGAGGGTAAAGTTCAGTAAGAGCCAAGTAAAGTCCCTACTGTTCCTTGGTAGACAGTAGCCAAGGGTTTTCTTCCCTCAAAACCAATGCTTAATTCAGGCGAGGAAAGAGAGGAATGAAACCCTAGGACAGTTCTCGTGCAGAATTCGGGTTAGGTGTTTTTCCAAGGTCTTACGCGTGCAGGCTAAGTTTTCCTCTATGAGCAGGTAGGGTCTAAGGGTATGTTTCCCCAGTCAATACAAAAGACAAAGCATGACAAGAGTATCCACGAATTGCAATGACGTGTGTATAACAAAGAGCACGTTGAAATTATTATTATAAATTTAATGGCGTGCTTGTAGTCGCTTTCGTTTTTATGAACTCTGAAATCTTAATATCTGGACCTCTTTCCTGTAGGGACATCTAGTTTGAATTCTCCTTTAAAAAAAAAATTAAGTTCAATGAACTTCTTATATTTTCATTAAATCAAGTTCAAATTATAAAAATTAAATGAACTTCTTATATTTTCATATAGACATTAAAATATTTTCTAGGAATCTAATATTTAATAGTTACTAATTAACTTATTTTTAAATTGGAATTAACAAAAAGTTGGCGACAGTTAGTCACTCAAAATCACCTACACGAAACAAAACCTTAAAAACTAAACAATTAAAAAATAGAATACAAAACCCAAACCAAATACAAAAAAAAATTGAAAATATATGTCATGGTTTCTAGACTTTTATAAAGGTCAAAGCTGAGTGTGCTGTTCTAGACACTCTCCCGCCCGGAGTTATATTATTAGTAAGGATCAAAGGTTAAATTAAATTAATTCACGTTCTATGGTTTCTATTTGAAAAAGGGATTTTAAAATTGGATTTGCTAGAATGAAATTTATGTTCATTTCTGAGTAACTAAATGGTACAAAGATTTATGTTAAATTATTGATACAATTATATTTTCTGTGAATTCATCTCTTTTTTGAACATAGAAAATTTGGTACTTGATAAAACTAAATTTCCTAGTTTTTATCTTAAAGATACACATTTTAAATTTTTACATCTGTGCAAATTTCCTAGTTTTTATCTTAAAGAGACATTTTAAATTTTCACATTTGTGCTTTTTATGTTGGTTTTGTGGTACTAGTAAAAGAGGAAAATTTAATGTTGTTGTAGTAGAATTTAATCTATTAAAAAAAATAAGGAGGGAATTTTATATTTTGAATGTTAAGAAGTAATGTTTCAAAATTTTGTAAAAGGTTGAAATTAAAATATTAATTAATATTTATTAATAACATTAAATTATAAAAATTATGTTTATATGTATGTTAGGGGAATGAAATAAATGTGTTAACAGGTTAGTCAATATAGAGATTTTAATTGAAGATCATGAAGTAAAATTATCTTTACTATGGTTAGAAAAAATAATAAGTTTAGCTTATTTACCATGGTTAGAGGAAGTAGTAAGTTTAGTTGAAGCTGACAAGAAAATTTTTACCACCTAAATTAAATAATGATTAAGATTTATTTTAATGTTTTTCATTGGTAATATTTTCTTTATTTTATAATATTAATGTGTTTTCATATAAATTATTTATTACAATTTTTGTGGTTGCATTTATGCTTCAAGAACGAAACAAGCAATCCATATCTAGTAAAGCAGACCATGACAATGCAATATTTTGAAAATATTACTCTACTAAGATGCAATGCATAGATAGTAGAGGTGGAGTTTTGATATTTTCAAGGTTGTTGTAGGAAATTATCAAGAAGGATGATGCTGAATTTTGGAATATCTGTATTCACACAAAAAAATATTGAAGAAAATCGAAAAAATAAAAATCAAGAATTCAGACATTTTCCAAAAAAAATGATATAGGTGTTAGAGTTAAAGTGCACTATGCCTTCAGTTTGACACTTGTCAGTTTCATTGACAAGTGTCATGTTCATCATATAGGCTTATGCCTATATATTGTAATCTATTTTTATCAATAATCAATCCCATAAGTTTTCCCTCCCAACATTTGGTATCAGAGCAGGCTTTCCTTGCCTTGTGAAACCCCTTGAGGGGGGATTTTCCTCATGGAAATCCTCCTCCCCTAATTTTTTTCCTTATTTTTTTAAAATTTTTTTATCGAGGGAGTATGCATCAGAAACCAGATGGATAAAAAAATTTAGTTTAGGAATTTTTTTTAGTGGTCATTTTGAATCCTCGGTTGCTGGAGTTTACGATGGAGGAGGAAGATTATATTGGGTCACTTCTTTGTATCTTGCTCACGCAAAGATTATATGGTGTTGAGGCTCATGGAGAGCTCTGCAGCCGCATCAGTGCAGTTCTGTCACAAAATGGAGGGGTGATGATTTTTTTATGAGGGTTCTTGGAAGAAGTTCAGCTCGCGCATGACAGAGCCCAAGTCCCAGGGCAGCTCGATGCCAGACGGAGAGGCAAAGGCAACACCAGGTGCAGGCATCGGTTCGGGGCGAGAGCTGTTATTGAGTTTTGACATTTCAAAAACTTGATGTTCGTGAGCTGTTTTCAATTCCATAAATGGACAGGTTATTCCGAAGTTGTAAGGAGATGCCGTAATGTTCGTGTCTATGCCTTGACGTACTACAACTTTCAAAAGAAAGCAGTCGAAACCACCTTGCACTGCTTCTAGTGTTTTGCCTGCCAAAAACCACCTTCACAGCACCAAATACTAGAAGCTCTGTGTTCGGATGAAGATGACGCTGGCCCTCATTGATGGTCTCATTTGGTTGGAGATCCTGAGCAAAAAATTTGCGGGAGTTGTATTTGCTGCTTCCTGTATGGACAATCAGTTTGTTCTTGATCTCTTGTGCGTCCGCCCTCGAAACGCCAATGCTCTTGGAGTCCTCGGGATTCGATCCCCCGCTGTTGCCTTTCGATGGATTTGTTGTGCCGTCTGTCGAACCTGAAGAAGAATTTTGTCGAGCAGCCCTGAGATACTTTCAGATTTTTTATGATCTGTGGCACACTGAACCTGCTGCTATTTATGTTTTGGGGTTTCAGAAACGTTGGGTCCGAACTGGACTGACGATGGGGTCACCTGTGATTTTATACTGCTTTTTTTTTTTATATATATATAATGATACCCAACATTATAAGATGCCTCCAGACGCCTTCAGAGAAGTTTTTTAATATTTTTTAAGGTATTTTTTTAATGCCACGAAGGCTTGCGGACTAGATATAGAGATTAATTGAGAGATGCATATTGCTGGGAGCCGCAGCAGGGGTCCCAGAACTGCAAAGCTTCTTTGAGGATGATTCTAACGTTGGTTGTTCTAATTTAATTATTCAGCTCTTTTTTTACCAAATCTGCAAGCGATGCTGTGCTTCAAACTGGGAACATTGGGACAGACACGGTAGTGGCTCGCGGGTTCGAGGTCGCAGAAGAGGATTATGTGAACGTTTTTTGAGGCCGAGGATGGCCAGGTGGGCAGACCCGCATGGATGGTTCTTCAGAGGGAAAGGAAACAGTCATCGACGATGGAGAGGTGGCACCGCGTGTCCATATCGTGGCGGAGCCAGGGCAGTGGAAGCTGTCCACGTGTTTTGCTAATCACAGACAGTAGCTAGAGAAATTGTAGATTGTTGTTGTTTTTTGGTGATTTTTCCTATGCTCAATTTAGTTAGCGCCGTGAGCATCCAGGTGGGCCCCACAACTGCTTAGTGAATCCGTTGCACGTTGAAGCAGAAGACATGGAGCTATGCATGTTATTTGTTTAATACCATCACGACAACGAAAAAGGAAGATGACGACACGTTTGTTTGACGAGAAACTTGGGAAGCTTAATGTGTGTTTGATGTATTAATTTTGTAGGTTTTTGGTGGAGGGAAGTTCTTTTAAAAATTAGGTGTTGTGCCACCACATTAAACATGCATTTAAAAAGGTTAAAATAATGATTTAAATTTGTATAAGAAAATTTTACAGTATGGTCTCACCTTTCTTTAATGTTTTTCCATATGGGAATAGAACTGGAAGGCCCACATGGCCTTTATTGTATTTGCCCATATAATTCCCCTGCGTGGGAAAATTGAAAACTATATGTTTTTATTCCGCCTCAGTGCGATGATTATTTGCTGCCTTGGCTAGGCATGATGGTTTTTCTACATAATGAAGGCCCCTTTGATGGTGGAATATAGGGGTATTTATAGTCGTTGGAAACGTCTTTCCACGACGGACACAATGGTGGTGTCATATTGTAATTTTGAGGCTGTTTCATTTGAGTTTTTTAGCCTCAAAGTTTAATATCTTGGAGTGCACTCTCGATTGTACCCGACACTCCCAAGGTAATTTTATTTGTGATCCTTGTACCTAGTGACTTTTTCTATACACTTGGCGAATGCAGCGACTAGTTACCCATGCATTTCAATGGGATGACATGGTCACCATAAGGACACTTATACTAGGGACTACAGACAAAG
The DNA here is from genome assembly GCA_028583015.1 of Wollemia nobilis. Taxonomy (NCBI): domain Eukaryota; kingdom Viridiplantae; phylum Streptophyta; class Pinopsida; order Araucariales; family Araucariaceae; genus Wollemia; species Wollemia nobilis. The sequence goes on along the minus strand of JAQPPZ010003615.1, from coordinate 320,421 downwards.
ACACCCTAGACTCTATCCGAGGTTTTTTTCATATCTACTTCTGAAGACTACAGACGAAGACACTTCAGAAGATTCTCTTATTTTCTTCTTCTCTCCTCCTATTTTGATCTATGGCTCATTTTATTGTATTGAGTGCATTTTTGACAGAGACCGACACTCTTATATGGCTCGTTTTTCCTTTAATTAGGTGCATTTTTGGTAGAGACCGACACCTTCTAGATTGAGTTCACCATGAGGAGGGATTTCATACTCATGGTGAATCTAGTCAGTGACCTACGAGAGGCAACATCCTCTGAGGATGACCTGCAGAGGCAACAGACCCAGAAGTGGCTGACCCTGAGGCACCCATGATGACCCCAAGGCACTTAGACGGCTGACCCAGTGGCAACAGACCCATGGAAGTGGCTGACCCTGAGGCAACATATCGAGATGTATACATAGTGAATCTAGCATTATTCACAGTTGGAGAGCCAAGAGCACAAAGCACGAGCCTAAGACCAAATCAGCAATAAGGAGGATGTTAGGTTGTTTTCGAGAAGTCAACATTAATGGGGAATGTTACCTAATGTTGACTTACTTTGTTTTTTCTTTAGTTAGGATAGTGCACTTTAAGGGGGAATGTTAGAGTTAAAGTGCACTATGCCTTCAGTTTGACACTTGTCAGTTTCATTGACAAGTGTCATGTTCATCATATAGGCTTATGCCTATATATTGTAACCTATTTTTATCAATAATCAATCCCATAAGTTTTCCCTCCCAACAATAGGTATCTAGCTATAGTATCTCAATTTAGATGATAATTGAATTTGTTTGTAAATTCTCAAGCTCTAAAGGAGAGAGTTGTGTCTTGTCAAGGGCGAGGGACCTTAGTACAACCCCTTGTTCTAAAAAAAAAAAAATTGCTATAGAAAAATGTTATGAAGGATGATGAATTCTAGAATATTTGTATTCACACAAAAAATTGAAGAAAATCCAAAAAATAAAAATCAAGAATTCACACATTTTACAAAAAATGATGTAGGTATCTAGGTATGGCATCTCAATTGATATGAGAATTGAATTTGTTTGTAAACTCTCAAGATCTAAAGGAGAGAGATGTGTCTTGTCAAAGGTGAGGGATCTGAGTACAACCCCTTGTTCTCCAACATTAATTTGTTTTCATATAAACTATTTATTACAATTTTGTGGTTGCACTTATACTTCAAGAAAGAAACTAGCAATCCAGATCTGATAAAGTGGATTATAATAGTGTAATGTTTTGAAAATATTACTGTACTAAGATGCAATGCATAGATAGTAAAAATAGAGTTTTGATATTGTGAAGGCTACTATAGAAAAACATCAAGAAGGATGCTGAATTTTGGAATATTTGTATTCACACAAAAAATTGAAGAAAATCCAAAAAATAAAAATCAAGAAAATCAAGAATTCAAACATTTTACAAAAAAATGATGTAGATTTATAGCCATGTCATCTCAATTGAGATGAGAATTGAATTTATTTGAAAAATCTCAAGGTCTAAAGAAAATATTTATGTTTTGTAGGGTGAGGGACCTGAGTACAACCTCTTGTTCTTCAAAAAAGAAAAAACATATTAAATTACAAGTTAATATGTAATTTGAGTTTATTTTTATCAAAAAAAACAATGAGATTAATTTTTAAATAATAAATATTAAAAAATAAAGCTTTAAATTTTTAAATATGTGAAAATAGATGAAGATTTAAAATTTTTAATCAATATTCACCAACCAACATAAAATTTTAATATATAGCCCATAAATTCAATGCTTTTCATATTTAAATATATTTTATTGTATATCAATAATCAAAATGACATAAGATTTTTTAATAAATAAGGTAAATTTTTTTTGATAAACCACCATTGCTTACAATGTTTTCTACACCTATTAAAATATTTCATAAAGTAATTTTGTTAAATATTTATACGAAGATTATTACTTCTTTCATTTAAATTCATCATAATCCTAAACCAAGTAAAAAAGATACCTCAATAGAATAGACAAGATAGATCTATGAAAATATATGAAGTTTGATTTAATTTAGCTTTCTCTTTAGTGTTGTATATAATATTTTGTAATTTTGAGTTGTCCCCAACAGGCTTATACCACCTTGTTATTTAATAACCTGATATGAAGAGAACCATTGGTTTCTCGGAATTTGTATAATCATTGTTTGGCATGCATTCAAAGGATTCAAAGTAGACTACTACCTTTGCAAATAGTCACACCCCAAATATTTGAACCTAAGTCTCTTCTAGATAAGTGTTTATCTAGACAGACAATTACCAATCCACCTAACCTTCGGGGGTAAATTAATAATGTTATTTTATATGATTTTTTGCCAATTATTTTAGGTGGCATCAAACAGGATTCATGCACTAACTCAAGGAAATTATAAGACATGACCAACTTACTCCTATCATTTATATAAGAAATAAATGACACAATAAAATATGTCTATCTTTAATTTATTTTTAATAGCCTAAACCCATATGTTATAATATGTTGAATACAAATTCTTTAATAATAAATATATAATTGTTCTTTAAAAAAATAAATTTATATGAACTTCAATACATTGTGTATTGAAAGTCACTTATGTAATAAAGTATATAATGTAAAACATGTAAAAAATAAATATGCTAAAACTAGTACAAGGTGTAGTTAAAGCATAATACTCGTACAAAAACATGTAAATTAGACATTTATTTTAGTCATGTCATGGATGTACATGGATCTTAAATAATGCATCAATCATTAATAAAGTATTATAAATAATATAAAGTTAATATTTAATATGTATATCATTTATACAAAGTTGTATAGGGGTATACAATATTTTAGAGGTGTTAAAGTGGAACAAAATTCCAACATAGGAATATGCCACTTGAAATAAACAACTTGTATGGGATCACAACATCACATGAACTAGTTAGAAATGAAGAGGGTCAACTATCCCCAAAAAATACTTAAAATTATTTGTATGTAATAAGTCTTTCTTGATTGATAGCCCCAAGGGCTAGGTGAAATGGTAAGTGCTAGTCTAGATGGGCACTTGCTGAGAAGAGACTTGGGTTCAAAATTTGGTGGTTCCAGTTTGCAAAAGAAGTAGTCTACTTTGAATCCTTTGAGTGCGTGCCAGACCGACAATGATGGTATGAACCCCGAGCGACTGACGATCCCCATATCACATCGGGTCAATAATTAACAAGACATATAGGTTTGGTGGTTGCAATCCTTGTGGTTTGAATCCTGTGTTGCCAGTTACTAAAAATAGTTCCTGTAGCCAACTCTCCTATGTAACCATAAAAAAAGTCTTTCTTGATTGACAACGAGAATGGAATATATAGAAATTTTTACATTGATGTCAAATAATGATAAGGATGATTAAATCAAATGACATTAGCTCATTTTTTTTTGTTCTTCACATTTCAAGGACAAGACTATGTTTTGAACTCTTATCAAGGGATACATGTATGATTATCAAGTTTGTTGTAATACCACCATGTGGTCATGATATAATATGAGTGGGGCCCATTTCATTCCCATGCAATAGATTAAAGAAATGATAAGGATAACTAGGATTTAAATTGTTTGATAAAAATATTATTCCGCCCATCAGTGGTATGGAATATACTACCGCAACACATTTGTCTAATGGTGTCATTCATTGTATTGAGCCAACATCTACCATAGGAAGGTGAATTGTAATGGTAAGTAATAGGAAATGATAAATTATATATAAATGTATATAAAGCATAATTTTTATTTTACATGATAAATTGATAAAAAGAGAGTGGTAACTTGTATTATAAATTTAAAAAAATAGATATATTTAGATGAATATAGATATAAATGTGTTTTAGGATGTTTTACTATATAAATTCTTATGGCATTGACAATCCATTTTTTTATTTTTATTTTTTATATCATTTCACTTTATACCCATGCAACATTGTCATTTAAGCCCTTTGTTATTACTATGATAGTGTTAAAATGGCGTTATATTTAGTCATTATGGTGGAATTAAATGTTTGTTACTCAATTGTGGGATACCTCTACTATAAATCAATCAAAAATATATTAACAAAGTTAAAAAACCTTAATTTGAAATAGAGGACCTTTAACACCTTGTAAATTAAAGAATATAATTGTATGAATGAATTTATATATGTATATTAAGCTAGTTAATTATCCATGTAAATTGTGAATCAAGCCTAAAAATGTATAGATGCATTGGTAAGTCATTCTATTAACATACCGAATAATAAAACAATGTAAGGAATACATAAGGAATGAAAATATGAAATATAATTATTTTTTGATAAAAAATAACATGAAAATATTCATGAGCATTATCATTATTAGAGATATAATCTAAAAAAAAAATATCCTTACTTAAGTTTTCCTTTAAAAATTATTACTTAAAATTATTTAGATGACTGAAGTTAAGATAAAGTTACTTAACTTTGATAATAAGACATGCAAAACAATAATTATCTATCCAAGTCAAGAATTGTGTGCTCTAGTATTATTTAGTATATCAACATTTGTAAAATTATAAATAAAGGTATATTCCAATAATCTAAAGATGGTTTTAGCTACAAGCTTATTGCAGTGGTAAGGGCTTTGGCCTCTTTTTGAGAGGTCCAAGGTTCAAATCCCACTTAGTATGAGGGGACCAGGATCCCTCATAAAACTTGTGTAAACTCATTGAAAAAATAATCTAAATATGGTTTCGTTACCTGTTAGTTATAGATTATTGTGGGATTACCTCTAGTTTTCACTAGGAACCTTCCAAATAATATAGAGGTTAATTTATTAGTGTGACTAATTAGATATTACTATAAGAGTACTTAGTATTTCTTCTTAGACCTATAAATATGAGATTCTAGGTAGAGTTTTGAATTTAGTTAGATGTTATTGTAGTGGCTTCTCACTACAAATTTGTGCTTAAGAAAACGTCCTAACCACAAGTAATTAGAACATTATAAAAACCATGAGTAGAGAAGACAACCTTTTCCTTGAGCTACATTGAGACGAGTTTTGATAGTCAAAATTTGTGCAAAACTTGTTAAGTGGATATAAGAAAAGCCTTGACAAATGCAATAATGAGGAAACAAAGTTGAAGGAGTCTTTTCCTTTTGAAGAAACCCTGATATCAGAAGTTTTGTGATACTTGACTAAGCACCAAAAATAAACATTTTGGTCAATCTATAGGAAGATCTTGATTTTTTAAAGAACCAAGAAGTATGCCAAAAATTTTAGCTACCACCAATGTCTTGGTTAATTCAAAGCACATGGAGATGAGGCAAATGTAGGTGAGCAAAATAAATGTATCTTTGGATGGGAAGAGAAAGACCACCTACCATATGTCACCTTAATTAATTGAATCAGAGGTTCATTTAAGATAAGTAAGGTGTTGGAAGTCCTAAACATAACAACTATCATGACCAAGGGTACCTCATTTAAGATTTAGGATCCCTAAAAGAGGTATCTAAGATTGTCAAAACTATCTACAAACAATTTTGAAGGGAAAATTTCCTTGTTGTAATCTATAAATAACAAATCTAGACTATAAAAAGTATCGACAAATATGTATTTGATTTCTTTTGTAAGATTTCCTTTCATTTCTTTCTATAGAGAAGTTGGTTCTTGAGCAGCTTGTGGACAAATCAAACCCCTACTCTTGGCATAATATTTGTATAAAATTACTTGCATATATAAATATGGAGGCTTCGACAATTTTTAGACTAGCCATCGGTGGTTCTCTATTGATCCATTTCTATGTGTTTGTATGTGTTTATAGTTTTTACATGATTTTTAGATTTTTCTTACATGTATCTATGATAGGCTTGCATCAATTTTTAAACTAGCCATTTGTGGTTCTCCACTAACCCATTTATCTATGTGCATATACATCGGTAACTTTCATTTGTGCTTAACTATGTTAAGAAGAGGAAGTGTTCACAACTAGCACATAGCATTCAGACATGTTGTGCAAGGAGATTTTAGCATATTTTTTGGTGCATCGCGAACCTTTCTCTTTTGTTGATTCATTTTATTTTTTCTTTCATCCATTTTATTTCCTTGAGTTTAAGTGTGCCTAAATATCACATCATAACAAGGATATGTCTTAGAGGCCCTTGATTGAGCTAAATCCTATGCTTTTGGATATCACCCTATCTCACTCTTCTTGAGGTGCGATTATTTTAATTTGGACAATTGGAGAGGATAAGAATTTAATGGCATACCTTATGGGATCCCAATGATAAATTATTGGTCCCATAATAACAACAAAAAATTAGGCTAGACTTGGTGAGGGTCTATACCTACCCTTGCTTTTTAAAGTGCCTCTTCACTCACCTGGAAATTTCACTATAAAATGAACACTAGAAGAAGTCATTATTTGAAGATATTAGATTGAGGTTTTGATGAAGACCTCAATCTACTTGATTTCAAGAAGCACAAGTTGTATTCACTTGGATACTCCACTGCAAATGAAGAACCCAAAAATAGAGAGACAGAGAACTTACATTTAGGTTTTTTCCCATCAAAATTTGATAAGAGTTGTTGCCACCATATTCAACCATTTTACAAAGAAGAAGAGATATAGTTCATAATACGAATTCTCCACCACCACCCCCTAGAACATTCTCTACCTAGAACTATAGAGGTTTGTTGACACCATCAACACCACATGAAGTATGGGATGAGATACCCCAATATGCTTTGAATTTTCTCACCTATTTCATTGAGAAATATCTCACTACCCACATTGAACATCTGAACCATGTGGTGATTCTATGCACAATTCATAATATATCAAAGTTAAACATGGATCTAAGATTTCTAGCAATTCCTTTCAGAGAAAGAGCTTGAGAATGGTATCTCACACTCCTTTTTGGATTGATAGTTAGTTAGGACCAACTCAAAAATATTTTTGTTGAGAGGTTTAGAGAGAAGGCGGATGAGGTATCACTCTTAGAATAATTGTCAACCATCAAGAGAGCTTCCACGGATTTTACAGAATATTTCAACCTCAAGTTTCATAAATATTGGCATAGAATACACAAAAACCTCTACCCTCGACTAGGTTTGACAAATATTTTTTATTTTAGAGCTTTAAATCTTGAAATATCTATGATGATAAAAGCAAAGGGAGGATATTCCTTACTAGAAGTATAAAAACTATATATCACAACCATAAATGACTCGAGACAAATGGAAAAATTTCCATCCAAGCTACTATACATCATCATCTAAACTACTAGATCAAATATCCATAGTCAGTGACACCCTTGCCCATAACTTCTTGTATATCTACCAAAAATAATGTAATGTAAGACTTATTAAAAACCTTGGAAGAATATCAAAAGGATCTTGACTATATTGAAAAGTATCTCAACAAAGACTTAGAGTTGTCAACAACATCACATAGATGGGAGACTTCTTAGTAAATCGTAAGATCTCAAGAGGAGATAATGATGCTAAGGATACCTATCGAAAGGAGGCTAATAGGAGAGCTAACACAAGAGTCCCATATAACTAAAGAGAAGGGAGAAGAAATTAAAGGAAATGGGTATACTAGCAAATGTATATCATAGTCTCCACATAGGTTCTTAAAATCATGAATGTTCTTGTACTAGAATATTGTTAGTCATCAACATAGAGGGAAGAAAATATTTTAGGAACCTAAATTTTTGTTGTTAACATAGTAGAATATCTCAATAAAAATTTTGTGTGTGTGTTACTTTGGAAGATAATGACCATGGAGGCAAAAAAACAACATCTAGACGATGAACTTAAGGGAGATCAGTTTGAACAAGAAAAAACATGAATAGAAAAAGAACTTGATAAATGATTATATTAGAATGTAAAGAGAGAACATGGATAAATAGGTTGGTATATAAAAGCATGAATCTCATTACAAGTAGACATGCATAGGGATATATATTATTCAAGAGGAAAACATCATTATTTGAGGAATATACAAAGAAGAAAAAGAAACTTGGTTATGGAAGCTATGCTTTGATGGTGCCTAGATTAGAGTAAGGGTAAGCATAGGAGTATGTCTTATTTCCCTAGATGGGTCAAAACTTTTTAGGCATTTAGGCTATAATTTTTTTGTTCCAACAATACACCAAAATATGAAGCTCTAGCTTTAGGACTCCAAATGGATGAGAGAAGAGAATCAAATTGCTTCAAATTTTTGATGATATTAAACTAATTATTAGACAAGTGAGAGCCCAATGTCAAGCAAAGAATAGGTGAATGAAATATTCTCAAAATATAATTTTGGATTTAATGTAATATTTTTATGCTATCAACATAAAAGTGATTATAAGATAATATAATGTAGATGTAGATAAGATGGTGGTCGTTGGTTTACAAATCAACCCAATCAATGATATATGGAGAAACCACATATTTATGGAATTTTCTTTCTTCCACTATGCCATGGATCATCTCATGTCCACCTTTCACACCTCCTGGGCCCAACCCAACTCCTTGGCTCTTTTTTTATCCCAGAGGCCCATGTCTTTCAAAAATTCTAGGTTGTCTTCTTTGTGGAAAGTTTATCTCCATAATATTCTATGGCAGATATGGATCAAAAGAAACAGTAGAATATTTTAAAACACCCTCAGAGACTCTATATCTATTTCCAAAAAAATCAATTACCTTTGCTATTGAAAATTCTAAGATTTTTCTTTGCACCAAACCACCTGAGTCTGCCCTTGAGACCACTCTTTTTCATTCCCTCAGTATTTTTCATAGTCCCAGCTCTACTCCTTCTAATCCCCATCCAATAATTGGTGTTCATTGGACTCCTCCTATAGGATAGCCTAAAATTAACTATGATAGTGCTTCTAAAGTAAATATGGGTGTAGCAGGTGTCGGAGGTCTGGTCAAGGATCACAATGGATGACTCATAGTGGCCTATGCTAAGTTTTTGGGCATCCAAACTAACCACTATGCTAAATCTTATGCATTGTGGAGAGGGATATAAGTTCTCAGAGATTACGTGGGAAATTTACAAATTGAAGGTGATTCCATGAATTTTACAAACTCTATCATCAGTGACAAAATTCCTTCATGGAACATGTGCACTATTGTTCAGAAAGCTAAGGTCTTGATATAGAATTTTTGCAACACTAAAACCTGCCATGTGTATAGAGAAGCTAACAAGTCTTCTAATTTGCTCACCAATGTTAGGGTTAGTCATAGGAATATATCCATTTGGCACCAAAATTTCCCTCAAAATGTTCTTAATGTTGTTGTTGTTGACTTGGAAATGCACAACCAGTCTTGAGAGGTATGCTCACCTCAAAAAGTCTAAGGATGGGAGTGACATAACTGCTTCTTCGGTGTCCATATTCAAATTTTTCCACAACACCATCATTAGTAGCATCATTAGTGGCATGGATAACATCAGTGCCTCCCTAAAATTTCTAATCAAGAAACATGACCAAAAGAGCTCTGTAGCTGAATATATTATCGATGCCTAGAGTTTGTTTGTTTTGTATTTCTAGCTCTGTTCCCCTACATGAGAATTTTGGTACTAATATTTTAACCCCTGCATGGGCACTAGTTTGATTTTTCTTTATGTTCTCCTTAGCCCCTATGTGGACTCTCTCTTTTTATCTTTGATTTTCTTTTAAACAACCCCTACGTGGGTCTATTTTTCTCTGGTTTGGTTCATGGAGCGCATAGGGCATAGACACCATGTTTTATGCTTCTCTACGTAATTCTTGTCATATACTTATGTTTTTTTTTTTGGGCACAAGTTAAAACCCATATAATATAATTTATACCACCTACAAAAAAATGATAATAATATCGATAGTACTTGATAATGAGAAAAATTGGTAAGTATTTGAGAGTGATGAGTAGATCATTTGATTCATGCAATAGGTAGATGAGTACATTGAATAAATATCTCCAAAAATAGAATAAGCATATGAAGATCAAAGTATCCAATTGAGTTCAAACAAAATGCTAAAATGCCTAATTACCTTGGAATCCCTTTTTATCCTAGATGATAGTTTCAAGGGAAAGAAAGGATTTACTGCAAAATGGAATATTGTCAAGAAATAGAAGTATCCACAAAAAAAAATTATAAATAGGAAAAATAGACATAGAGTAAGATAAATAGCTAATAGTTTGAACCTTGCCAGCTACGCTGGTAGTTACTAAAAATTGTGACTGTAACCGATTCATCTATGTAACCCAAAAAAGAAAAAAATTATGCCAAAAATACAAGGATGTGATGATGTGGACCTATGGAATACCTGAAAGGAAAAATATTGGAGGAGGACATTTTTTTTAGGACTACCCAAACTATAGAACTTGTTTTGGCCATATCTCACTCATCCAGACTCAAATAAAGCTAAAAGTTTTAGGGTAGATGCCTGAAAAACTCTAGAATATCTCCACAAATTTTTAGATCATTTGGAGAAACACAAATCCTAAGATATCCCAATATGTGAATTGGTAAGCGACTATACGAGGGTTTCATCTAGGTTGAGCAATAGAGGAGGTGATGGTGAGTGAACGAGCGGTTTTAGGTGATTAGATGGATTTAGGGGAGTGAGGGGAAGGTAGGAATACAAATTTTTAAATCCCTACAGGTGTTTCTATCCCTCAGAACTCATCAAATATAGGTAATGCATGCGACAACGAGAAAGTAGACCCCAATTTAAAACTATATAGCAAGGATCCTATCGATAAGGGATAAATGTTGAATGGATACCTCTCTCAAGACTATGATTCCTCTCCTTAGTATTATGCTAATAAATTAAAAGGGTTTGTGAAAATCCTTCAGGCAGTGGAATCCTCTTACTCCCAATAGGTAAATACCTCGTAATTCTTGAAACCCTAAAGGAGGATTACATTTTTGTTGAATCACACAATCCCATTTATAGAAGGATGGCTAGGTATGGAATCTATTCGATGGTAATCCTAGAAAAAATGGAAAACCCTAGGAAATATGGAGTTGGTTGTCTTTTCAAAGGGTTTTTTCCTCATTCAACTCAACAATGAAGAATATGCCTCCCAGATTCTTACTAGGGGTCCTTGGTTCTTCGGTTAGAAGAGTATTTTTCTTTGGAGGTAAATATTTCAACCCCAATATGCAGAGCATATGTTTCACACCAATCTAGGTTTCATTTCCAGATCTTCCTACCCATTTTTGGAATGAATATAGTTTAAAGGGTATTGGAAAATATATAGGCAAGCTAGTTGCAAACGACCCAATGACCAAAGCACACACTCAAATGGTATGTGCTAGAATTTGTGTTAACACTAATATGGATTCCTATCTTATCACTCAGATAAATTTTCTTTATGGATCCTATCGCAGATGTCAGACAAAATAATATGAGAATAAGCTTGCATTCTGCATTGAATGTAAGGCTCAAGGCCATCTCAAAATCCAATACCCATTGATAAGAAACTCAAAGAAGATGAAATTCCAAAACACCTCTCGAAGTGGGTTGTAGATTGAGCATAAACAAGGTAGACACCTGTAGGGCAAGCATCAAAGCAGCTACTATCAGAAGAAGGATCAAATTCTAAAAAATTCCAAAGGAAAGTAGATTGAAATCCAATATTCGAAGAACAATCATCCAAAGATGAGTTCTATTTTTACCTTACAAAATCATTTTGATATTTTTGAAGAACACAAGCTTATACTGAGAGGGGGGGTGAACAGTATAAGACCACTTTTTACTTTTCTTTCCCAATCAATATTATGCAATGTATAGATAGCAATATCAATAGCAGTAATCAAAGCAATGCACAAATCACCACACACAATAGAGACACCAAATTTACGTGGTTCACCCAATGTGGGCTACTCCACGGAGAAAATATTTTACTAAAAACTTTCTCAATCAATCTCTTGGGAATCCTTTCCCTATTACAATGTTTATGGACCTCTGTCCAAAGGAGACACCAATCCCCTTAATCAAGTTTATGGATCTCTATCCATAGGAGAACTCCTTTCTCCTCTTGCTCTAGTTGGTGATCTTCTAGAAGAACTGTTGCCCCCACTACTCTGGCTAATGGATCTCTATCCACTGAAGACACCTATCCTCACTGCCTTAGCTAATGGATCTCTATCCACTGGAGACTATCATCCTCTGTACTCTATCACCTCCAAAGATCTATCTCAAATCTATACTAAACATAGTCCTTCGGTCTAGCACAAATCTGCTCAATATCTATCTTTGGTCTGGCACAAACCTATCCTCAAATCTACACCAAACTCTATCCTTTAATCTGTACTAAACATAGTCCTTCGGTCTAGCACAAATCTATCTCAATATCTATTCCTCAAGCCTTAACTCAAAGCTTGACTCAATCTCAAATCAACTCTGCTGGATCTTCCCTAAACCTTAACTCAAGGTTTGAACAAATCAATCAATTCTGCTCTCAAGTCTTCTCAAAGACTTATCTCAAATCTACCTTGCAAGCTTCCACAAAATCTCACACTAATCTATCCACAAGTCCTCTCTAGAACTTGTCCAAATCTTCTCAATAAGTCCTCACAAGAACTTATCCAAATCTGCTCTCAATATGTATTGTAAGCTTCCACAAAAGCTTACCCAAATCTGTCCACAAGTCTTCTCAAAGACTTACCTCAAATCTGCTCAACAAGTCCACACTAGAACTTGTCCAATATCATAGAAACATAAAGAGAATTGTTAGAGACTCAATATGCTCTATACTCATCACAATGCTCAATCACTTTCAATCACTCTTTTAGAAACATACAGAGAATTGTTAGAGACTCAATATGCTTCACATTCACCTCAATGCTCAATCACTTTCTCAAATCAATTTAGAATATAGAATAGTTTGTTTTATAGAACTTGAACAATCACTTCACACATCCACTTGACTAGGCTCAACCAACTCTACTCAACCAATCACTCAATGAAACAATCCTTGCTTACAAACCCTAGTCCAAGCATATGAACACTCACTCAAAATGTTTCCAACAATGCTTATCAATCAATCTCACATAACAATGATACTCATGTTCTTTTCAAACCCTAGTTCAAGTTCTTCACTTAACCAATGGCTTCAACAACAATGCTTATCAAACAAGGTTTTAACAACAACTCTTTATTCTAGAAAACCTTGAAGCATTAACTCAACACACTCAATAAGGAAACCTAATTAAGTCCTTTTCACTCCAAACTTGTTTTCCAAAAAACCAACCAATCAACTCAACTATGGAAGAATGTGCCCATACCTTTTTCTTGATGATGAAGGAACCTCAAAAATCTGCCACAACCACAAACACTTCTTTTCCAAGCTCAAGGAAGTTATAAGATGATAAACTCTCTCAAAAATACAATGTAAATATCAAAACATACATACACCTTATTACTCCATCTTGAAGAAAGCATCCATCAACATATACAAAAATAATTGACCAAATACACCTTATAATATCCCAATTAAAATAATATTCAATACCAGAAATAATGTCAATAAAATCACCTTCTCAAAATAACTCAATGGCAAGAAGTCCTCTCAAAATTTAACCAACACTTTAATCTCCAATAAACCAATATGTCATAAATACTTTATTTAAAAATAAATCTAACTCCTTATTCCTCCAATTAACCAAAATAATGATTAATTAAAAATACTTTTTATCTACCCCTTTTAACTCCCTAGGACCTTATGTCAAAACCTTAGGCATCATAAAATATATTAAAAATTTATTACCTTTGCCTTGGTGAGACTCGAACTCACGATGTCGCCTCTACCAATGCCCTAGCCATGGCTCCAATTATTGCGTGAGCTAGGCACTCATCTTGGGAGGGAAGAGCACCATGTGCTCTATATTCTCCCTCTTGGTACCTCACCCAAAAATGATTTGCATCGCTTCCTTTGGCGCTTAACCAAGTCCACTCAAATGCTGACCAAGTCCACTCAAAATGCTGCCTGTCAAGATTCGAACGTGGGTCCTCCCACTCACAAGCACCCTAGCTCACTCCAACTTGCCACTAGACCACCATGCTGGATGGTTATGAGGGTTAGGGCATCTTTCATCTTATTTCTTCATTGATGCACTTAAGACAAAACTTTGTCTTCTTCCTTGCACGAAATCGCATGAAACACACAACTCGCAGACCTTTTATAAATCAAGCAAGGGATAAATCATTTGCCACTTTGGCATATGGTTTTTATACCAATATGCCACCATACTTTCAAACGTCGATGGATTCCTTTTTCTCTTAGACGTTGGTGCCTTTGATATTAAATAATTAATTTATAAATTATTTAAATTATTTAGAATTTAAATATTATAAATTAATATTTAAATCCTTTTGGATTTATTAAGGATTAAAGCCTTCTTAGGTTTTACCACTTTGTATAAATAATATTTATTTATAAAATTTAAATTCAATTTGAATTTAAATATTTTATAAAATAAATATTAAAACTTCCTTGGGCTTTTTAACATGAATTTAAAAGCTTCCTTTGGTTTTTATGAAAAACCTTTTATTTTTGCTCATCCATGGTTTTAATAAAAACCCTTCTACTTATGCTTCCACATAATATTAAAAATATTATGAAGCTCTTTTGCCATTAACCTTTGCATTGTTCCTTTTGACCTTTTGACATCAATGATAGCTTATTCCTTGACATCAATGACAACTTCGTTCCTTGACATCAATGACAACTTTGACTCAAAATGTCCAACAATCTCCCCCTTTGTCATTGATGGCAACCCAAATTATTTTTACCAAAAACTTAACCTTTTCTTTGTTCTGCTCCCCTGGACATTGCTCCCCCTGGCTCAATGCTCTCTTCAAATCTCTCCTCTTTACTCAAATACCAAATCTCTCCCCCTTACTCAAATCTCTCCCCCTTTGACATCAATGGCAAAGGGTCACCTTTGGGGCTCGGGGCTAAGAATGAGTCTCTTAGCTTAGCCCCTCCCCCACCTCCTCTTGAGGTGGTTAATTCTGGGGTGGGAGTATTTCTACTCCCAACAAGCACTGGTCTTTACCTTTATCTTCTTTTCTTCTTATCTGATCCTTCTGATTCCTTTGACTATTCCTTTCCATGTCCATATTCCTATTCCTGTTCCTATTCCTATTCTTGTTCATGTTTATATCCATGTTCCTGTTCCTATTCCTATTCATATCCATATCCCTTTTCCTATTCCTGTTCCTGTTCATACTTGATTCTAGAATGTCTGCTCTACACCACTTTGTTGTATGTCCATCATTATTGCACTTATAACACTTAATGTTATTATTCCTTGGAGGTGCAAATGTCTTAGGATTTCTCCTAGTGAAGCCATATCCTTTTCTATCATGAACCCTACAATTCATTGCCTTGTGACCAAACTGATTACATGAGTAGCAATACCCATGGAAAAGTTGTCTGTTTCTAAAATTCCCATTTTCCTGTCTTTCATGTGTCCTGCACTATGAAGCCATGTGCCCAAATCTGTGACATGAAAAACATCTTCCATTGAAGTTTCCTTGTCTTGACCTCATTGGTCTCTTAGTCTCTTTTAACCTATTCTGATTGTTGTTCCATCTGTTTCTTCTTTGTGCATTGTTCCTGTCCTTGTTGAACTTTCTGTTGTCCAACTCATCCTCAGATGTCTCACTTTCTCTTACACTGTCTTCTTCTAAAGTTTCTTCTCCTTCAGAACTTGAGGTTGACTTCTCTTCTTGTTTCTTTTGAGTCTTTTCAAAACCAAGACCTATTTTGTTTGTTGACCTTCTTTGTACCTTGATCATCTTATCCACAATATTTGAGCTCTTTCCAAACTTTTGTAGCTTACTCTTGGACTTTTCTAAATCTTCCCTTAGTAGGGCTACTTCTTGTTCTAACCTTTCACATTCTAAGACCTTTGCTTCTAACTTATCCTTGAACTTCTTTGTCTTAGCCTTTGATTTGTCTAGATCCTCTATAAGCATTCTTCTCTCTTCATCACATTCTTGAAACTGAAACTCAAGTTTAGAGTTTTGCTTTCTTACCTTCTTTATTGTGTCAAGAGCATAAATAAGTTCTCCCTTGAGATCATATCCTTCTTTATCTGATTCTTCCTCTATTTGTTTGCCTTTGTCTACATATTTATTTTCTTTTGACTTGTCTTCTGTAGGATCACCTTCTTCTTCTTCTAGTGCCATTAGAATATTCTCTTCTGGTCCTTCAAGTGTATCCTCATATTCATCATCACTGAAACTATAACCATTCCTTGTACAACTATCTTCAAGATGTCCAAAGTTACCACATCTAAAACACTTGAGAATTATTGGTGACCTTTTCTTGACCTCTTTTTCTTCAATCATAAATAGGACTTCATATTTATCATTTTCTGAGAAACTATTATCACTATCACTTGAGTACTTACTTGCCTTATCTGCATAGTAGCTCCTCTTTTGCCTTTGAAAGAACTTCTTTCCTTGTCTGCTTTGTCCATCCTTGCTTTTCTTTTGGTGTCTATATCTTTCTGATTCCCTGCTCCTGTGATCCTTTTCTTCATCATTGTTATTTTTAGCTTCTTGACAATCAGTTGCATAGTGACCATACTTTCCACAATTGAAACATTTAATAGATTTTGTATCTTTAAATCTTCTTGAATCCTTATTCCTTCTACCATAATTTGCTTCTTCATCACTGGATGACTCATTGCTTGATTCTGACTTCTTACCCTTTGTCTTCTTGATTGCTTTGAAGGTTGCTTCCTTCTGGGGATTAGGTTCTTTTGTTCTTAACTCAAAAGCTGTAAGAATACCAAGCAACATATCTCTTGTCAAAGAATCACCATCCTTTGATTCTTCTATAGCAAAAATCTTTTCACTAAATATTTTTGGAAGAGATCTTAAGATCTTATCACAAACATCTGATTCTTCAACCTTAAGTCCAAGTCCTTGCATAGCATTAACAACCTCATCAACTCGAAGTAGATAAGTACTAATGTTTTCCTCATCCTTCATTCTTAACTCTTCAAGTTGTCCTTTGAGATTTCGTATCTTTGCTTTCTTGACACCTTTATCTCCTTCATATATACTTTGCAACTTATCCCACATTCCTTTTGCATCTTGACAATGCATAACTTTTATGGACTCTGTTCTATGCAAACCTCTCAAAATTGCATTCATTGCTTTTGAATTGTAATGTTGTAGAAGCTTACCTTCCTTATCTGTAGGTGGATCAACTGAGGGGTCGTATCCATTTTCAACTGCTTCCCAAATTTCATTGCCAAGTGCCATCAGGTAAATCTTCATTCTCATACTCCAATATATATAATCACTTCCATCAAATACTGGTGTTGAATTATCTGATGATCCATTCTTAGAATCCATTGTGTTCTTGTAGGCTTTTCCTTCAAGTTGTTAAACTCTTTCGAAGGAACCCGCTTTGATACCAATTGAAGAACACAAGCTTATATTGAGAGGGGGGTGAATAGTATAAGACCACTTTTTACTTTTCTTTCCCAATCAATATTATGCAATGTATAGATAGCAATATCAATAGTAGTAATCAAAGCAATGCATAAATCACCACACACAATAGAGACACCAAATTTACGTGGTTCACCCAATGTGGGCTACTCCATGGAGAAAATATTTTACTAAAAACTTTCTCAATCAATCTCTTGGGAATCCTTTCCCTATTACAATGTTTATGGACCTCTATCCAAAGGAGACACCAATCCCCTTAATCAAGTTTGTGGATCTCTATCCATAGGAGAACTCCTTTCTCCTCTTGCTCTGGCTGGTGATCTTCTAGAAGAACTGTTGCCCCCACTACTCTGGCTAATGGATCTCTATCCACTGAAGACACCTATCCTCACTACCCTAGCTAATGGATCTCTATCCACTAGAGACTATCATCCTCTATACTCTATCACCTCCAAAGATCTATCTCAAATCTGTACTAAACATAGTCCTTCGATCTAGCACAAATATTCTCAATATCTATCTTTGGTCTGGCATAAACCTATCCTCAAATATGCACCAAAATCTATCCTCGAATATGTACTAAACATAGTCCTTTGGTCTAGCATAAATCTATCCTCAATATCTTTCCTCAAGCCTTAACTCAAAGCTTGACTCAATCTCAAATCAACTCTATTGGATCTACCCCAAACCTTAACTCAAGGTTTGAACAAATCAATCAATTCTTCTCTCAAGTCTTCTCAAAGACTTATCTCAAATCTACCTTGCAAGCTTCCACAAAAGCTCACACTAATCTATCCACAAGTCCTCTCTAGAACTTGTCCAAATCTTCTCAATAAGTCCTCACAAGAACTTATCCAAATCTGCTCTCAATATGTATTGTAAGCTTCCACAAAAGCTTACCCAAATCTATCCACAAGTCTTCTCAAAGACTTACCTCAAATCTGCTCAACAAGTCCACACTAGAACTTGTCCAATCTCATAGAAACATAAAGATAATTGTTAGAGACTCAATATGCTCTATACTCATCACAATGCTCAATCACTTTCAATCACTCTTTTAGAAACATACAGAGAATTGTTAGAGACTCAATATGCTTCACATTCACCTCAATGCTCAATCACTTTCTCAAATCAATTCAGAATATAGAATAGTTTGTTTTATAGAACTTGAACAATCACTTCACACATCCACTTGACTAGGCTCAACCAACTCTACTCAACCAATCACTCAATGAAACAATCCTTGCTTACAAACCCTAGTCCAAGCATATGAACACTCACTCAAAATGTTTCCAACAATGCTTATCAACCAATCTCACATAACAATGATACTCATGTTCTTTTCAAACCCTAGTTCAAGTTCTTCACTTAACCAATGGCTTCAACAACAATGCTTATCAAACAAGGTTTTAACAACAACTCTTTATTCCAGAAAACCTTGAAGCATTAACTCAACACACTCAATAAGGAAACCTAATTAAGTCCTTTTCACTCCAAACTTGTTTTCCAGAAAACCAACCAATCAACTCAACTATGGAAGAATGTGCCCATACCTTTTTCTTGATGATGAAGGAACCTCAAAAATCTACCACAACCACAAACACTTCTTTTCCAAGCTCAAGGAAGTTATAAGATGATAAACTCTCTCAAAAATACAATGTAAATATCAAAACATACATACACCTTATTACTCCATCTTGAAGAAAGCATCCATCAACATATACAAAAATAATTGACCAAATACACCTTATAATCTCCCAATTAAAATAATATTCAATACCAAAAATAATGTCAATAAAATCACCTTCTCAAAATAACTCAATGGCAAGAAGTCCTCTCAAAATTTAACCAACACTTTAATCTCCAATAAACCAATATGTCATAAATACTTTATTTAAAAATAAATCTAACTCCTTATTCCTCCAATTAACCAAAATAATGATTAATTAAAAATACTTTTTATCTACCCCTTTTAACTCCCTAGGACCTTATGTCAAAACCTTAGGCATCACAAAATATATTAAAAATTTATTACCTTTGCCTTGGTGAGTTTCGAACTCATGATGCCGCCTCTACCAGCGCCCTAGCCATGGCTCCAACCATCGCATGAGCTAGGCGCTCACCTTGGGAGGGAAGAGCACCACGTGCTCTATCTTCTCCCTCTTGGTGCCTCACCCAAAAAGATTTGCATCGCTTCCTTTGGCGCTTAACCAAGTCCACTCAAAATGCTACCTACCAAGATTTGAACGTGGGTCCTCCCACTCACAAGCACCCTAGCTCACTCCAACTTGCCACCAGACCACCACGTTGGATGGTTATAAGGGTTAGGGCATCTTTCATCTTATTTCTTCGTTGCCGCACTTTAAGACAAAACTTTGTCTTCTACCTTGCATGAAATCGCATGAAACACACAACTCGTAGACCTTTTATAAATCGAGCAAGGGATAAATCATTTGCCACTTTGGCATATGGTTTTTATACCAATATGCCACCATACTTTCAAACGTCGATGGATTCCTTTTTCTCTTAGACGTCGGTGCCTTTAAATAATTAATTTATAAATTATTTAAATTCTTTAGAATTTAAATATTATAAATTAATATTTAAATCCTTTTGGATTTATTAAGGATTAAAGCCTTCTTAGGTTTTACCACTTTGTATAAATAATATTTATTTATAAAATTTAAATTCAATTTGAATTTAAATATTTTATAAAATAAATATTAAAACTTCCTTGGGCTTTTTAACATGAATTTAAAAGCTTCCTTGGGTTTTTATGAAAAACCTTTTATTTTTGCTCATCCATGGTTTTAATAAAAACCCTTCTACTTATGCTTCCACATAATATTAAAAATATTATGAAGCTCTTTTGCCATTAACCTTTGCATTATTCCTTTTGACCTTTTGACATCAACTGTAGCTTATTCCTTGACATCAATGACAACTTCGTTCCTTGACATCAATGACAACTTTGACTCAAAATGTCCAACAATTTTAAAATGAACTACTTTTCATGGACCTAAAACTAGTGAGGATGATATTACCTAACATTTATCTAAAACCCTAGGTTTTAACCAATATCAGTCTCAATCCTTGATCAGATTTTGGGCCCTCCAATATTGTCTCAAAACTTCCATCCACCCCTTAGGGGCATATAGAAATTGGCAGTCCCATATTAGACAAAGTGGAGAAAGAACATAAATATGATTTTAGACCTATTAACACTAGAAGTCTCATGAAAGCTTCTTTTGACATTAGCAGTGAAAAGAAAAAAAGGGAAGACCCTCTATAAATGATCAGAAGAAAAAGGAAACATAAAATAATATTCCAAATGGTACCCAACAAATCATATTCCAAGATCTTCTCGGACAGGAGAAGGATGAATCAAAAGACCCAAACCTCCCTTGCAACAATATAAGGGAGGCCAAAAAAATTCCAAAAATTCTAAATGAGGATCCTCTCATGGAATGTGAGAGGCCTCAACAGTGTTGTTAAGTAAAGTCTTGTTTGTACTCTGAGGAAATAACATAGACCCACTATCATAGTTCTACAAGAAATGGATATTGACCAAAATAAAATCCAAAAAATCACAAATTCTATCTAAAAAAATTGTGAGTTTGCTTTTTTTCCCACTCAAGGTATGTTTGGGGGATTTCTCTATATTTGGGACTCAAACAAGTTAGAAGGTATAATTATTTTCTCTTTCGAAAGGGTCCTCAATATTATGTTCTTCCGTAAAATTAGTAATTTCTCTTGGGTTATATCCAATGTCTACACCCCTAAAAATCCTCTTAGTTGTAGGGTCCTATGTTATGCTTTGAGTCAGATGAGAAGTGATTTCTTAAACCTTTTTTGGATTATCACTGGATATTTCAACTCTCCCATTTTCCTTGTAACAAGCAAGGAAGGAATCTGATGCCCTCCAAAAGCATTGAGGATTTTCATAATTTTGTCACTAATTGTGAGTTGATGGATGTTCAGACTAAAGAGGCAAAATACACCTGGAGAAACAAGAGAATTAGGGATCAACACATTCAAGTTAAACTTGATAGTTTTTTTTGTCTCAAGAAGGTATACCAGTGATGGGTCATGACACTCTTATCTATCTTACCAGAGTTGGATCTGATCATTTTACTTTACTATTTAAAGTTGATAAAGGTCCTTGTTTGAAAATCCCCTTTATATTTGAAGCTATGTGGACTCAGAACCCAGATTGTAGATGCAAATTTTAGATTGGTGATAATTTGACTATCATGGGTCCTTTACTTTTAGGGTTTTTCAAAAAATTAAGTGTATCAAATAAATTATCTGAGTTTGGAATAGAGAAATTTTTGGTAACATATTTAAAAATAAGGAGAAGATTTTGCAAAAGCTAAAAAGTATTGAACTCCAAATTCAGAATGGGTAGCTCAATGAACAACTCAAAAATGAAGAGAGATAGGTTCTTGTTGACTATCATAATGTACTGGCTAAAGAGGATACTTTCTAGAGGCCAAAATCAAGGACCCTTTAGCTCAAAGAGGGGGAATCTAACACAAAATTATTTCATGCCACTACCCTTAGGCACTGAAGTTTGAACAAAATTAAAGAATTAACTAGAAGTGATGGCATCGTCACCTTTATTTTTAGGGTTTCTCAAAAACTTAAGTGTATCAAATAAAATATCTAAGTTTGGAATAGAGAATTTTTTGGTAACATATTTGAAAATAAGGATAAGATTTTGCAAAATCTAAAAAGTATTGGACCCCAAATTCAGAATGCGTAGCTCAATGAACAACTCAAAAATGAAGAGATACAGGTTCTTGGTGACTATCATAATGTATTGGCTAAAGAGGAGACTTTCTAGAGGTCAAAATAAAGGATCCTTTAGATCAAAGAGGGAGAATCTAACACAAAATTGTTTCATGCCACTACCCTTAGGCACTGAAGTTTGAACAAAATTAAAGAATTAACTACAAGTAATGGCATCGTCATCAAGGATATTTTTGAGATACGAAATAAAGTTTCATCTTTCTTTGAAGGTCTTTGGGATCCATCCCCCAAAATACTGCCCAGGATAGTATACAATTTCCCCACCATATTTCCAGACTGGTCACTTTAGATATGAATTTGACTCTTATCAAACCCCTCACGCCTGATGAAATTGAAGAGGCCCTTTTTTCTATGCACCCTGATAAAATCCTAGGCCCTGATGAGTTTTCTCCTGGTTCTACAAAAAAATTTAGGACATCAATGGACCTATAATTTGTAATGCCATCATTGAACTTCAACAAACTAAATCTATACTCTGAAGTATCAAATCCACTTTCATTGCCTTGGTTCCCAAAGTGCTTGTTTCCAAATCTATATCAAATTTCAAATCCATTAGTCTCTACAATGTTCTTTACAAAACTCTCACTAAATCCATGGATACAATACTCAAGGATATCCTTCCTCAGATCATATACCCTTATCAAGGTATCTTTTTCAAAGGAAGAAATATTACTAATGGTGTTATCACATTACATGAAGTCCTTCATTCTACCAGCCTTAACAAAAAAGTTGCTATATTTTTAAAATCGATATGAATAAGGCATTTGATAGAGTTAATAGATATTTCCTAATTGTTTTCCTTCTCGAATTTAAATTTCATAGGGAATGGGTTGATCTTGTTTATAATTGCATCTCTAATACTTGGTTTTCAGTCTTGGTAAATGGATTTGCAACAGGATTTTTCCCTAGTAATAGGGGCCTCATATAGGGATATCCTCTCTCCCCCATAATTTTTATCATTTTTATTAAATCCTTGGGTAGAGCACTCAAAAATGTCTACTTAAATGAAATAATTTCAAGTATTAAGGTTGAATCCAATTTAAGAGTACTATCTCACCAGCAGTTCATTGCTGATACCATCATTGCTACTCCTATTTTTGTGTGGGAAGAAAAATCCATTAAGAGTATTCTTGATACTTATGATGAGGTTGTAGGTCAGAAAATAAATTATATTAAAAATAAAATCTATTTCATCAACACTCCCCAAGAGAGACAAGCAAATATTGCATGCATTTTTCAATGTGTTATATCTCAGTTACCTACTCAATATTTGGGCAACTCTCTTTTCATCAGTGCTCCGAAGGAATCCATGTGGAGTAATGTTATTGAGAGGATTAACAAAAAACTTGCATGTTGAAAAGGGACCCTCCTCTCTCAAGAATCCAAGGCCATCCTAACAATGGCTTATCTCCAAAGTGTTCCTATTTATTTCATGTTTGTCTTCTAATTTCTTGCTACTGTCTGCATGAAAATTGAGCGAATCTAGAGAGATTTTTTTGGGCAGGTGCCAAGGATAGGAAAATATTTCATTTGGTTATTTGGTACAAGGTTTGCTCCCAAAAAATTTAGAGGGGATTAGGGCTCCAAAGAGTTTTTAATATTAACACAACCTTGTTAGCAAAGCAAGCATGGAAGGTTTTCACCAACAACAACCGTGAATGGGTCTCGATTGTCAATAGAAAATATCTTCAAAACCATTGTTTCCTATATTATGAAATTACAAAATATGGATCCACTTTATAGAAATCAATTATCCAAATAAGATATCTTATTGAGAAGGGGATAAGGTGGCAACTAGGCACAGGGAGAAAATTTAATTTTTGTAGTAATAGGTGGATTTCTAATCAACAGCTTTCAGAGACCAATGAAATTGTTGTCTTACAGCCTTTCCTAGATACTTTAATTGGTACCAAGGTTGAATATTTTATTGACATTTCATCAGATTCAAATTTTTTGAAATATTTTCATATTCCATTTGCGAATGGTTAAATATCTGCTACCTTAGAAGTTCTCAAAACCATCCTAAATGCAACAATCATCTCAACTAGTAATTCCCCCGACTCTCCTTTTTGGAAAGAAAATAATTTTGGGTTGTTCACTATTAAATCTACTCATGATCTAACTATTGATTATCAAGTGGTCCATATCCCTTATGATCGAGTGTGGATTAAATACCTCATTTTGAAAGTTTCTCATTTCAACTGGTTGACCATTCAAAATAAGATTCTAACGATTGATAATATTATGAGAAGGGGTATGTCTATCCCCAATAGATGTTATTTGTGCATGAATGCTTGGAAATATGCCAATCACCTCCTTCTAGAGTGCACTTTATCCAAGATATCTTTGGCTCACCTTATGTCCACTCTTCATATCTCTTGGGTTCCTCCTAATTCATTGAGTCACCTTTTCACCCAATGACCTTCTTCATTCAAATATCTTAGAATATCTTCTTTATGGAAAGTGAGCCTTCATTATATCTTATGGAAATTATGGCTTGAAAGAAACAATAAGGTTTTATATTTTTCCTCTAAGGATCCCATATCTATAGCCAACAAAGCTATTACCTTTGCTATCAAGAATTGCCACCTCTTCCCTTGTCCCAAACCACCTGATTCTAGACTGGTTTCTATTATATTCTCTTATTTAAATATTCCCTGCAACTCCAGTTCTAGTTTACCAGCTCCCCATCCCAGAGTGAGTGCCCATTGGATTCCTCCCCCAAGTGAGTGGCAAAGTCTATCCTGTGCCATGTCTATTTTTTCTAGTTTTGGTTCCCTATGGAGATTTATTACATGGTCTGTCAATCACACCAACTCAGATTTCGAAAAGGGTGTCTATTGTACCAAAAATTTCTATATTTACATCCTTGGTCTATGTTAGTCAATTATCATATTGTTTTATTTACAGTTGTGTGTCCTAGGTAGTAAGAAGCTTATGTGGTCTTCCTTTCTCCTTAGTATTACAAATATGGCCCTCCTTGAGCCATCTACCCTTCAACTTGATCTTGTATCTCACACCTTTCTGGAAGATCATGGTCTCATTCCATTTATAAGTAAGTTTAAAAAAGGTTGAGCAAGATAGCACTAAAGCCTTTGTCATTTAATGGAATAATGGTTATGTTCTTGTGCATAAAATCCATTTTAGAGTTACTATTAATGAAGAACACAAGCTTATACTGAGAGGGGGGGTGAACAATATAAGACCACTTTTTAATTTGCTTTAAAATCAACTTTCAAAATAGTATAATGCAGTGAATAAACAACAGTAATAACAACAGTAATCAAAGCAAAACACAACACACCATCCACAAAGTGACACAACAATTTACGTGGTTCACCCAATGTGGGCTACTCCACGGATAAAACTTTTCTCTAAAAGTTATATCACAGTTCTTTGGAAAACCTTCCCAATTACAAAGTTTATGGGCACCAACCCAAAGGAGACACCTTCCCCTAGCTCTGCTCTTAGTGGTGATCCTCTAGAAGACCTCTACCTCCTCTGCCCTTAGCAAGTGGAACTCTATCCACAGAAGACACTTGTCTTCCTTGCTCTGGTTGGAGATCTCTGTCCTCAACTCTGTCACTGCAAAGCCGTTCCTCAAATTTGCACCAAACACAGTCCTTCGGTCTAGCACAAATCTGTCCTCTTCCTCTATTCTTTTTTGTTACAGCCGCACTTGGTCAAAACCAACTTTTCATTGTCTGCACAAACACAACAGCACAGTCTTCGCACTCTATGCAAACATAGCAGTCGATCAGACTTCCACTTATGCACCTCTACGATCGAACTTCTCCCCGCACTCTATCTGTGCAAATCGCACTTCGAACGCACACTTGATCGATTCGACTCGACTCGCTCTCTTGCGCACAACAGAATTCACTTGTGCAAATTTGACACACACATTCGATGATCAAACTCTCCGAACAACCCTCCTTTTATACTGACAATCTCAAGATTAGATTCTTGATCTTAGTCAGCTGTATATCCCTAAAACAATGTCGGTTGCACAACCCTACACTTCGTCGACTCAAGGTTAACTCTGTCGGCTTCAACCGCCTCTGCTGTTCTATAGCTTTTCTCGTGAAACTACAACATGTCGTGATATCGTGACACTTTTATAGTCGTACACCTTCTATAGCCTACTGTCATGAAATCGTGACACCTTGGCCTTTGTCGACTTCCTTTGTGCTTCTATCATGAAATCATGACACCTTTGCCTCTTGTTGACGTCATCTCACTTCTGTCATGAAATCATGACACTTTAGTCTTCATGGCCTTCCTCTCAGCTTTTGTCATGAAATCGTGACACATCTACTTCTGCTGACGTCATCTGCAACTCTATCATGAAATCGTGACGCTTTCGCTGCCTTAAGCTCTTTTTTGCCATATGCCCGTGAAACTGGAACATGTCACAAAATCATGACGCTTTCGCCTTCGAGCTCTTCCTTCTTCAATTCATCGTGAAATCGTGACGCTTCTTCTATTTAAGACTTGCTAACTATTTCTGTCATGAAATCGTGACACTTTCTCCAACTGCAAGCTGCCATCTCAACCTGTCGTGAAATCGTGACACTTTCTGCATCCGTACAACTTCTTTGTAGCCTGTCGCGAAATCGTGACGCTTTCAGCTTTCGAAAGCTTTCCTTGCAACCTGTCGCAAAATCGTGACGCTTCTCCTTTCAGACTCTTCCCTTTTGCTGCATGTCACGAAATCATGACAGTTCTCACTTCAAGCTTTTCAGCATGTCACAAAATCGTGACAGTCCTCAACTTGACCTCTGTAGCATGTCACGAAAACGTGACAGTCCTCACTTGGAACTTTGCATCATGTCACGAAATCATGACCATTCACACTGCGGACTCTCTTTTCTACATTATGTCGCGAAATCGCGACACCTTTTCATCCGTACAACTTTCTTGGCAATGTGTCGCGAAATCGTGACACTTTTCCTTCTCTGCCTTCCTGCACTTTTCGAGTCACGAAAATGCGACATGTCGTGAAATCGTGACACTTTCCAACTTGCTCTCTTTCTCTGCCAACATGTCGCGAAATCGTGACAGTTTTGCCAGCTTTGTCTCTGTCTTCCAGCATGTCATGAAATCGTGACACTTTTGCCCAAACTTTCTCTCTCCTCAAACATGTCACGAAATCGCGACAGTTTTGCCAGTGCTTTCTCTCTCCTGAAACATGTCACGAAATCGTGACAGTTTTTCCAGCCGCCTGCATACTTTTTCTTACTTGTCTTTTTCTTGATCTTTTGCAACTGGGCTACTCTGATCTACTTGGAAACTCACTGTCCAAACTGAAACCTTCATCAAAACACATTCTTTGACATCAAACCAAAATGCTTCAAGACCTTCTTGACATCAATGACAACATCTACACTTAGAGCAAAGGCAATGTACCCAAGGTACCCAAAATTGCCAACAATCTCCCCCTTTGTCATTGATGGCAACCCTTAACTGAAAAAATAACTCAAGAGCCAAAACCGAACCCTACTGATCCAACAACCGAGAATCTGCAATTGAAGTTTTTGCTCCCCCCGACTTGAAGCTTTCTTCTTCACTTGAAGCTCTCCCCCTTACTCATATCTCTCCCCCTTTGTCATCAATGGCAAAGGGTCACCTTTGGGGCTTGGGACTAAGAATGAGCTTCTTAGCTTAGTCCCTCCCCCACCTCCCGATGAGGTGATTTAAAACAAGGGTGGGAGTGAAACTCCCATTAGGCACTCATCATCATCAGTGTCTACAATTTCTTTGTCGGGCCTTCTCTTGAACTCTTTGTCAGTGTTTCTGTTCTTGTCACTTTTCTTGTTCTTGTTCTCATCTCTTTTCTTGTCCATACCTTGATCCTTGGACCTGTTTATACCACTTGTTCCTATTCCTGTACCTTGGAAGATCAGCTCTACACTGTCTGGTTGTGTGACCTGC
Source organism: Wollemia nobilis (assembly GCA_028583015.1). NCBI lineage: Eukaryota > Viridiplantae > Streptophyta > Pinopsida > Araucariales > Araucariaceae > Wollemia > Wollemia nobilis. The sequence continues at coordinate 292,205 of JAQPPZ010003615.1, read as the reverse complement.
ATTGTTGCACTTATAGCAAGTAACAATATTATTTCTTTCGGGCATAGTTGTTCTTTGAATCCGCCTATTCTGACTAACCTAGTTCTTGTTATTTGCCTTGCAAAAAATTGCCTTGTGCCCGAACTGTTGACAAGAGTAGCAATACCCTTGAAAGAAACTAAAACTTCTGAAATTGTTGTTTACCCTTTTTATTTGATCTTTGCACTATGAAGCCGTGTGACCAAACCTGTGACACGAAAAACATCTGTCGTAAAATATTCTTTTAATCGACCTTTTGGGTCCCGAAAACTTCTTCTTCGCATTCAGAATTCTGTTTTCTATTTTTGCGCATTTATCACTCACGGACTCTTTCTCTGAGATACTCTCTTCATTAGAACTCTCTTCTTTTTGAAATCTTTTACTAGATTCCCCAACCTGTTCCTTGTGTGGTTTAACAAAACCAAGACCTGTTTTATCTATTGTCTTTCTTTGTCCTTTGATAAGAGATTTAACCTTTTTGGAGCTTTCTTGAAACTTGTACAGTTTATCCTTGTATTCTTTATTTTCCTCTTTCAAGGCAGCCATTTTATGTTCTAATTCACTATACTCAAGCATCTTAGATTCTAACTCATTCTTGAGTTCTTGTGTCTTAGCCATAGAGATGTCAAGACTTTCTATGAGTTCATCTCTCTCCATACAACATTCATCTAATTTATCCTTGAGTCTAGCATTCTTCTTTCTTTCCTTTTTCAAAACACTAAGAGCATTAGTAAGTTCACATTCAAGATCCTCTATTTTATTGCATTTTGAATCATCAAGGCCTTTTTCAGATTTCTTATCACTAGAGGTGCTACCCTTTTCAAAAACCATACAAGCATCTTCCTTATCATTTTCTGAAGCATCCTCATACATACTAGCAACCAATTCATTATTTGTGCAATCATCCTCAAGGTGCCCAAAATTTCCACATCTAAAACATTTCATGACAATGAATTTATGTTTCGGTTCTTCCTCTTTTTACGAGATGAACAACATCTCATTTTCATCATCACTAGAAGAACTTTCACTATCACTACTAGAACACTTACTTGCTTTGTCTAGGTAGAAGCTCTTCTTATTCTTGTGTGAATGCCTCTTTCCTTGATTGTTGTGCTCATATTTGTTCTTTCTGTAATACCTATGCTTTTCAGAATCCTTGCTCTTAACATCTTGTATATCTTCATCACTTTCATTCTTGGAAACAGTACAGTCAGTAGCATAATGACCAAACTTTCCACAGTTGAAACATCTTATGTTTTTCTTGCTTTTGTGTTTTCTAGAGAACTTGCCTTTCTTTCTGTAATATGCCTCTTCATCACTAGAAGACTCATCACTCTCTTGAATCTGTTTGCCCTTTGATTTCTTGGTAGCTTTGAAAGCTGCCTCTTTCTTGACATCAACTTTCACTTGAGTTCTCAGCTCAAATGTTGCAAGAATACTATGGAGCTCATCCTTTTTCAATTTATCTAAATCTTTAGCTTCCTCAATAGCAGAAATCTTTTCACTAAATCTATTAGGAAGAGATCTTAAAATCTTATCACACACATCATTTTCAGCAACCTCAAGACCTAGGTATTTCATGGAGTTAACAACCTCATCCATACGAAGCATGTAGTCACTAATATTTTCATCATCATTCATTTTGAGTTGTTCAAACATACCTTTAAAATGTCTCAATTTGGCCTTTCGGACATTTGCATCACCTGTATGAACCACCTGCAATTGTTTCCACATTTCACTAGCTATCTTGCAGTGAATAACTTTGGTGAGATCTGCTTTCTATAAGCCTCTCAGGATTGCATTCATGGCTTTTGAATTGCTGTGAAGCATGAGCCTGTCTTCTTTGGTATAAGGACCATGTTCAGGAATAGTGTATTCATCTTCAATCACTTCCCATACCTCATTACCAAGTGCCATTAGATAAACTCTCATTCTTGCACTCCACAGACCGAAATCTGATCCATCAAGAATAGGTCGTTGCATTGCCACCTAAAAAATCCATTGTGTTCTTAACCAGTTCTTCCTTTTGTATGTTAAACCTTTTCGAAGGAACCTACTACGATACCAATTGAAGAACACAAGCTTATACTGAGAGGGGGGGTGAACAGTATAAGACCACTTTTTAATTTGCTTTAAAATCAACTTTCAAAATAGTATAATGCAATGAATAGACAGCAGTAATAACAACAATAATCAAAGCAAAGCACAACACACCATCCACAAAGTGACACAACAATTTACGTGGTTCACCCAAAGTGGGCTACTCCATGGATAAAACTTTTCTCTAAAAGTTATATCACAATTCTTTGGGAAACCTTCCCAATTACAAATTTTATGGGCACCAACCCAAAGGAGACACCTTCCCCTAGCTCTGCTCTTAGTGGTGATCCTCTAGAAGACCTCTACCTCCTCTGCCCTTAGCAAGTGGAACTCTATCCACAGAAGACACTTGTCTTCCCTGCTCTGGCTGGAGATCTCTGTCCTCAACTCTATCACTACAAAGTCGTTCCTCAAATTTGCACCAAACACAGTCCTTCGGTCTAGCACAAATCTGTCCTCTTCCTCTGTTCTTTTTTGTTATAGCCGCACTTGGTCAAAACCAACTTTTCACTGTCTGTACAAACACAGCAGCATAGTCTTCGCACTCTATGCAAACACAATAGTCGATCAGACTTCCACTTATGCACCTCTGTGATCGAACTTCTCCCCGCACTCTATCTGTGCAAATCGCACTTTGAATGCACACTTGATCGATTCGACTCGACTCGCTCTCTTGCGCACAACAGAATTCACTTGCACAAATTTGACACACACATTCGATGATCAAACTCTCCGAACAACCCTCCTTTTATACTGACAATCTCAAGATTAGATTCTTGATCTTAGTCAGCTGTATATCCCTAAAACAATGTCAGTTGCACAACCCTACACTTCGTCGGCTCAAGGTTAACTCTGTCGGCTTCAACCGCCTCTGTTGTTCTGTAGCTTTTCTCGTGAAACTACAACATGTCGTGATATCGTGACACTTTTATAGTCGTACACCTTCTATAGCCTGCTATCACGAAATCGTGACACCTTGGCCTTTGTCGACTTCCTTTGTGCTTCTATCATGAAATCATGACACCTTTGCCTCTTGCTGACGTCATCTCACTTCTGTCGTGAAATCATGACACTTTAGTCTTCATGGCCTTCCTCTCAGCTTTTGTCATGAAATCGTGACACATCTACTTCTGCTGACGTCATCTGCAACTCTATCGTGAAATCGTGACGCTTTCGCTGCCTTAAGCTCTTTTTTGCCATATGCCCGTGAAACTGGAACATGTCGCAAAATCATGACGCTTTCGCCTTCGAGCTCTTCCTTCTTCAATTCATCGTGAAATCGTGACGCTTCTTCTATTTAAGACTTGCTAACTATTTTTGTCATGAAATCGTGACACTTTCTCCAACTGCAAGCTACCATCTCAACCTGTCATGAAATCGTGACACTTTCTGCATCCGTACAACTTCTTTGTAGCCTGTCGCGAAATCATGACGCTTTCAGCTTTCGAAAGCTTTCCTTGCAACCTATCGCGAAATCGTGACGCTTCTCCTTTTAGACTCTTCCCTTTTGTTGCATGTCACGAAATCATGACAGTTCTCACTTCGAGCTTTTTAGCATGTCACAAAATCATGACAGTCCTCAACTTGACCTCTGCAGCATGTCACAAAAATGCGATAGTCCTCACTTGGAACTTTGCATCATGTCGCGAAATCGTGACCATTCACACTACGGACTCTCTTTTCTGCATTATGTCGTGAAATCGTGACACCTTTTCGTCTATACAACTTTCCTGGAAATGTGTCGCAAAATCGTGACACTTTTCCTTCTCTGCCTTCCTGCACTTTTTGAGTCACGAAAATGCGACATGTCGTGAAATCGTGACACTTTCCAACTTGCTCTCTTTCTCTGCCAACATGTCACGAAATCGTGACAGTTTTGCCAGCTTCGTCTCTGTCTTCCAGCATGTCGCAAAATCGTGACACTTTTGCCCAAACTTTCTCTCTCCTCAAACATGTCACGAAATCGCGATAGTTTTGCCAGCGCTTTCTCTCTCCTAAAACATGTCGTGAAATCACGATAGTTTTTCCAGCCGCCTGCATACTTTTTCTTACTTGTCTTTTTCTTGATCTTTTGCAACTGGGCTACTCTGATCTACTTGGAAACTCATTGTCCAAACTGAAACCTTCATCAAAACACATTCTTTGACATCAAACCAAAATGCTTCAAGACCTTCTTGACATCAATGACAACATCTACACTTAGAGCAAAGGCAATGTACCCAAGGTACCCAAAATTGCCAACAATTAAGCTGATGGTTGAGGTGACAGAACTACCGACGAAAGGGTGAGTGGTGCGAAGAGATAATCATAATTGGAAAATTGAGCTCCAAAGTTTTACAAATCATTGGAATTTTTTCAAGTGGAAGGGTGTTGTTGTTGATAATGAGTCATTGTCTATGCCCTAGCCCATGGTGTCTATTATAGTTTTTATGGATATTTTGTGAGCTTCCCCTACGTGGGTTTTTTCATAGTTCTGTTATAGGTTTTTCAAATAGTTATTTCTCTTAAGAAACCCCTACATGGGTATTGCTCGGACTACACTTTTTTTTGAACGTCAAGCGTCCATCCGACCTTCTCTATTGTTGTTTGGACATTTTTCTTCAGGGTTTTTTTAGCCAATATGCAGGCCTATGTCATCTTATGTTATTGGTTTAGCTACCAGTCTATGTACTTGGGTTTGGGGCCCATTTAAACCCCACACTTAATCAATCTTACCTATCAAAAAAATGATGTGGACCTATGAATACTTGAAGGGATATGATAAAGAAATTATCTAAGAAAAATTAAATAGAAAAAAATAGAGACCAATCAATCCAAAAATTGATCCTCTCATGCAAAAGGATCTAGATAAGTTGATTGAATAAAAAATTGTATACCCTATCAAACACACCACATGGTTCTTTAATATAGTACCTATAAGAAAAAAAAATGGCAAAATCATATTATTGTGAAATTCAAGGATCTAAAAAAAGCTTTTGTAAAAGATCATTATCCTCTTCCTTCCATGGAGTAAATTCTTCAAATAGTAGTCAGGTACAAAATATTGTCATTTTTAGATGGTTTCTCTAGATTTAATTAGGTATGGGTAAAATATGAATATCAACACAAAATGACCTTCACAATAAAAAGGGAAATTTTTTCATATTAGAGAACACCTTTTGGAGTATCTAATGTTGGAGTGGTATTTTAGAGGGCCATGGATATAGCCTTCCATGATATAATAAATAATATATTACTAATATACCTAGATGATATCACAATATTCTAAAAAAATAGGATCACTTAGAGCATCTAGAAAGAATCTTTCAATGACGCCAAAAATTTGGAATATGTCTCAACCCAAAAATATGTATCTTATATGTACCACATGGAAAATTGTTAGGAGATGTATATAAATATGACACCTTTATAGACCCTGATAGAGTGGAAGCTATTATGAATCTTTTACCACCAAGCCACAAAAAATGACTACAATGTTTTTTAGGCAAACCAATTTTGTAGAAAATTTGTCCTATATTTTGCAATAATAGCCAAACCCATGACATTTATGTTAAAAACAAAACCCATTTTATGGAAAAATGAAGGAAAAGAGGCTATCATAGATGCTCTAGTGCTTTTCAATCCATATTTTAGTAAATATTTTTATCATTTATGCATATGGAGGAGAACTAAATTTAATAGCCCTAATGACACAAAAGGATGAGAACTAACAAGAGTGACTAATGGTATTTTTTAGACAGACCTTAAAGGAATATGAGGAAATATATAATTTTATAAAAAAATAGGTATATGCCCTAGTAAGAGGATTGAAGCATTTTAAATACATGACTCTAATAACAAATTTGTTTCTTATGTCATACATTCTAGTGTTAGAGAATACATAATAGGTGAGTAAATGAACAAAAAAAGAGCCTAATGGATTACTAGGATTTTGTATTATGATGTGGAAATCATACCTGCTGAAGTTGTTAGAGGTAGAGCACTTTGTTAGCATATGGCTAAAGATGTGGTTAAAAAGGGGGTGATTTAGAAAAAAGAAAATGAGGAAATAAATCAAGAAGAATGCTTAGTAAAAAATGAAGAGGAAGAAATTAATTGGATGGAACAAAGGATCAAGTACATGTGAAAAGGGGAACATCCTCCTAATTTGGATGAATCCCAAAAAAGAGCTTTCTACCAGAAAAATGTTCATTATGCAATAATTGACAGGATCCTATTCCAAAGAAATTTTGATGGGATCCTACTTAGATGTTTCAAAAGGGGAAAAGAACAATCTATATTACAAGAATTCCATCAAATATTTGTTGTTGTGGAGCTTGATTAATTCTAAGGTCTTGTATTCAGCCGCACTTGGATCTACTCCATGAATTCCCCCATACTATTGTCGTTGGGGGGATCCAGGATAGGGCAACGACATTTTATGGAGCCTCCCCTGACAGGGGTTCAGGAGCAGTACCCTCGAAGCCAAAAATAGATGTTTTTTCTCTTTGTAAATTTGGACCATTTATTATTAGGTCATAGATCGGACAACGGATTTTAGGTGGACATTTTTGCCCTAAATTGTAACTCTATTTTATAAAGAGTTTTTTTTGTATGGTGGATGTATAGAGCACATGTATTGTAATTGATGATAATAAAGCAAAGAGGAAGTTACAACAGATCTGTTGTAGGTTGTATCCCTTCAATTTTTTTATGGAATAAAAGGTCTGGTTATTTTCTCGGAGGACATAGCCTATATTGGGTGAACCACATAAATCTATGTCTCTTGTATTATTATATTATTTTGTGTTTTTATTTTTGTATTAATTATTGCTCATGTTTTATTATTTAATTCTATCAAGATTATCTAGGGGACACATTTTAGCTCAAATAATAGCCAATAAAATCATGAAGGTTGGATATTACTATCCTAGCATGTTGATAGATGCTCACCAATGGGTTAGAAATTATGAAAATATAAATTCTTCTTAGGGAGAAAATAGAATGTCCCTATGCATTTAAAACCCACAGTATCAGAAGAGCATTTTGTACAATGGGGACTATATTTTATTGGAATTATCAATCCACCATCTAGTGAAGGGAACAAATGGATTCTAATAGCTACATATTACTTTACCAGATGGGTTGAAGTAGTCCCTCTAAAAGAAGCTAAGAAAAATGTGATCATAGAACTTTTGGAAGACATGATAAGTATATTTAGTGTCCTAAATACAATAATAACATACAACACCAATATGTTTATGGGTTCAACAATCACTCAGTTTACATTCTAGCGTGGTATATATTTAAAAGCCTATTCAAATTATTATTCCCAAGGCAATGGTTTGGCTAAATCAACAAAAAAAAACTTACTAAGAATTCTAAAAATAATTGGATCAAAAAATCAATGATAATGTCATATTCATTTGAAAAGAGCCTTTTGGGAAGACTGTATCACTCCAAATAGGTCATTAGGATGTTCTCCATATAACCTAGTCTATGGTAAGGAGGCTAAGTTACCTATCTCCATAGAAATTTTAGCCCTCCAATTGTTGTGTTAGCTATAGTTACAAGAAAATGAACCAATGGAAATAAGGTTGGGAGAACTATTGAAGTTTGAGGAACAAGGAAGAGAGACTAGAGAACAATTACTAAGACATTAGGGAATAGTCAAAAAATGGTTTGATAAAAAAGCTACTCTGCAAACTTTTGAGATTAGTAATATGGTCCTTAGATGGGACAAACACAAAAGTAATCCTGGAAACCATATTAAATTTGATATATTTTGGATTTGACCATACATATAGTCAATTGTAAGGAGGACAATTCATTTGATCTAGAAACCCTAGAAGAAGACACTCTCCCTATACCTATGAATGGAATTCACTTGAGTAATTACCTTTAAACATATTGAATTCTAAATACCACAACAACCTAAGCATAAAAGATAGACATAGTGCCTATCAAGAAAATGCATTGTCAAAATTCAATAAACCAAAGAAGATACTATTGGTTTGAAGAGTTTGTTACCTTTAAATTTTCTTTATTATGTTGTTTTGCAGGTTGGACAGGGATTTGACTCCAAGCCCAAGGATAAATGTAGTTTTTATTTCTCCTTCAAGCAAGCTAGAAGGCCCTTGTGAGTCACCAAAATTGTAGTGACTTCTCATTAATTATTTGCACTTAAGACAAAGTATCAACCATAGGCAATAATAAATTTATAAAAACTATGATCCAAGAAGATAACATTTTCCCCAGGGTGTGTTGAGATGAGTTTTGATATTCAAAAGTTGTATGAAACTTATTAGGTAAATATGATAAAAGCCTTTACAAATGCAATAATGAGGAAGCAAATTTAAAGTATTATTTTCCTTTTGAATCAACCTTGATATTAGATGTTTTGTGATCCTTGACTAAGCACCAATAAAAAATGTTTCGATGAGTTTGTTGGAATATTTTTAATGTTGAAAGAACCAATGGGCATGACAAAATTTTGAGCTACCACCAATGTATTAGCCAATTCAAATCATGTGGATCTAGGATAGAGGTAGGTGAATGAAATAAATGTATCCTCACCTAGGAAGAGAAATACCACCTACCAAATGTCACCTTAATTAAGTGAATTAGAGGTTCATTTAAGATAATTATGGTGTTAGAAGTCCTAGATCTAACAAGTGTCATAACGAAGGGTACCTAATTTAAGATTTAAGATCCCTATAAGAGGTATCTAATATTATCAAAACTAGCTAAAAATATTTTTGGAGGGAAATTTTCCCTATTGTAATCTATAAATAACAATTATCTAGACTATAAAAAGGATAGGCAAGTTTACATTTGATTTCTTTAATAATATTTCCTTTCATTTTTCTTTTTGTAGAGCAGATGGTTCCTAAGTCACCTATGGGCAAATCAAACCCCCACTCCTATAATAATATTTGTATAAATTTACTTGCATATATATGGACGCCTATGTCAATTTTTGGACTAGCCATCTATGGTTATTTGTTGGCATGTTTCTATGTGTATGGTATGCAATTTTAATATTAGTAACAAAAATAATTCATCAATATGCAAAAATATCAAATCATTCATCCAAAAATAATTATCCACAATAACAATCCATAGAATCAGATAGATATAGATAATACCTTTAAGTTAGGGCAACGCCAATGATACTCCTTAAGGAAGGAATAACTCAAAAAGATCTATCAATATGAGAGCACCACTTAGAGAGGGAAAATTCTCATAATCTATCTTGTGGGCAAAGATGATTACACATGATTGATCTTCATGATGACTACAATGACAAATATCCATTATTTATATATTCATCTTCCAATTCTACTTTGAGGAGCCAACTACTAATGTAATATAATATAATATTATATTATAATCAACATTGGGTTATGTGTGGCCCATGCCAAACCTTATACAATATAATATCATCTCCCCATATACCTATTCCTAGGGACCCTAACATTCCACCCTCCTTACAAATGTTTTGTCTTTAAAACATATGAAGAAACATGGTAATATGATTTGCTATGAAATATTAGCAATTATTACTAATATAGATCATCCATCCATCCTATTAGAATTGTGATTGGTGGTGGTCTTTGTTGATGTTGATATACCATTTACCCTAATAGTGTATGTATGAGTTTATATTTTTCGCATGATTTTTGGATTTTTCTTACATATGTTTGTGTGGGAGGCTTGCATCAATTTTTAAACTAGCCATATGTGGTTCTTCATTGACCCATTTATTTATGTGCATATATGTTGGTAGAAATTTGTTGTGCTTAACTATGTTGAGGAGAGGAAGTGTTCACTACTGGCATAGAGTGTTTAGGCTTGTTGTACGAGGAAATATTAGCAGATCCTTTTTTGCATTGCCACCCTTTCTCTTTTATTTTTCTTCTATATTTTTTCCCCTCCTTGAGTTTAAGTGTGCATAAATATCACATCATAATGATTCAGCCTCGTAAAACTCCCAAAGGCCCCTGATTAAGCTGAACCCCATGCTCTTGGTTACAACCCTACTCTATCACTCTTCACAAGGTGCAATTTTTTTGACCAAGACAATAGAAGATGATAATATTTATTAAATAAATAAAATACATGGGTAGTGATATTATGGCACCACCAATCACATAAAAAATTAATGCTTCAAGTTGGGATTATATCATGATTTCATGCTTAATATCGGTTTTAATAGTTAATTGAGGTCCTCATAAAAATGATGATTCTTAAGGATCCATATATATAACTTGTCTACATGTATTTATCTTGATAATGAGATCTAGTTAGATTCTTGGGAGGTTATTCTAGTGTCATAAATAAATACTAAAAATAGGTGTCTTATACTTCAACTTACATACTTTTTTTAATTGTTTGATTATCTAACATATCTATTGCTTATGCACCAAGCATTTAGTTCTTGTATGAATCATAAAAAACATTGATCCAAACATGTGACCTTTTGGGGGCATGGATTTATGGTTGATAATGCGCCAAAATTTTATTTTTTTATCCTAACAATTCGATTGGTGGCTTTGTGCTCAGGAATCCACTTTGATATGTTAAAAATATATTTGAAATCTTAGAGGAAGATCTAGATAATTCAACAAGAAATGCATTCCAAATATAATTCTTATCCTCACCATGTTGTTATGGGCATAACTATGTGTTTAGGACTTCATTTTCATCTATTCAAAATACATTGGTATGGATTTCCTAGAACAAATACATGTAAAAAATATCTAGAGCCTCTCAAAATTGAAAAGTAAAATAATTACTAAAAGTATTAATTTTCCATTTTTAGTTTTTTGTAGTCAAAATGCATTTGTATCTATGTTGAAACTTTAGTAGAAGATAAAAAACAAAAGGACAGGTCATGTGTATGTAAGTTTTAAATAAATGCACTTTGTAACTCATGGAAGGTGAACCAACACATTTCCATATGGATGACCTTACATATTCAATACAATGAATTTCCAATACATGAAATCTTATATAAAATTACAAGCACACATAACTACGAAAAATGTGATTAATGGATGTATTGTTATAGCCTCACATCTCCTCTTACAGATTGCTTGCATTGTGCTCTATTTTTTATGTAATAAATTCATTAAGCTATTTTGGTTATATACTCTTGTGTTTTGATTTATTATACTCTATCATTTCTAAATTGAATTATTTCTTTATATTCTTTAACTCAAAATTTTGAGTTTTAGAATAATTGAAATTATGAGTTTCAATTCAATGATATCAAAGTGGTCTATATTTTAAGTGTACTTCCATAAACACTAGATTAGGATATCAAAATCTCAGGAATCAAACATGAGATCCCTATGATTACGTCTCTTGTTTTTCAAATTATGTCAAGTGAGAATTAGAATAGAAAACATCAAGATAGTTGATTTTTTAAAGGAGATGTTGAGGAAGCCATAAAAAAATAGAGGAATGAGATAATGAACCAACTTTCTCAAGTTCTTCAATAACTCCTTACTGTAAATTTTGCAACCTCCTCCATATAGCCTCTTATTTCCCTAGCACCATGTAGTGCTCCCACTTATTTTAAGGTGTAGATGAATTTTGATATTTCTAATTTTAAAGGAAAAATTAATGTTGATTCCCTAGAAAATTAGTTGGATCATATTCATAATTCTCTAAAAATAAATTCACTGTTAGTGATAAAAACACTTTTACAATCTTGAAAGCTTCATTACCTATTTGAAACCGGTGGAAAGTATATTATAACAAGGTTATAGAAGAGAATGAAGATGAAGTAGTGTTCACATGGGATATTTTTATGGAGGTCATCACGAAATAATATTATCTCATGGGAGCCTATGAGGATGAATACATGTTATGGCAACAATGTCATCAAGGTAAAGATCAATTTATTCAATATTATAATAATACTTTCCACTCCATGGTAACAAAGCTAGGTACTTAAGATATTGAAATAAATTTAATCCTCAAGAACCATAGTGGGCTATAATTATACATTCAAGAGGATGTAGGCCTATTCAAATTAAATATATTAGAGTCATATGAACTTGCAAAATTAAATTTTAAGCACAAAATAAAAAATAGAACACTAAAATACTAGCCAAAGAAATGAAAGAGTGTATCTTCAAAGAATTATGATAAAGGGGCTTAGCCCAAAAATCATAATTATAAGTAGAAGAAAGGATATTAAGAAAACATCCATGAAATGCCAAGAGTGGAAAATTATATGACTATCACAAGAGCAACTAACATTTGAGGGAGAAGTATCAAGCAAATCAATCATTGCTTACTGATTTGAAACTCACTACATCCATTGCACCATCACCTCCACATTTATAGGATGAGGATAGAGGGAAGTTAATCATGGAATCAAAACCAAATGTAACCATTTTTTCCACAAATGCTATACTAGAAGAGTCACAAAATAAGGAATGCTTATTTCACTCACAAGTGTGGGTCAAGAGCAAGTCATTCCATTTTATTATTGATAGTGGGAGTCAAAAGAAATCTAGTTCTACTCATATGGTGAAGTATTTGAACCTACATATCATGCCACACCCACGACCATGTAATGTTGGATGGTTATAATATGGGAGAGTCATTTGTGTCACTTAAAAATCTCTCCTCTCTTAAGCTATCAATCCCTTCAAATATAATGTTTTGTGTAATGTTATGTGAATGGATATTTGTATTGTGATTTTGGACCAACCATTTGTTGGAATATATTACATTATTTTGTACATGCTAATGCACCACCTTGGGTACATAATTATATTATGAGTGTGTCTTATATTAGGGTGAGAGTATTTACTTTATACAATGTAATAAATGTACAAGTATTATTAGAATGTGAAAAGTATTCAATAATGCAAATGCGCATAATAGTCCATGTGTACATGAGTCCATAGAATAGGAAGGTGAATATTCAAAGGAATATGGAAGTTCAAGAGTGACATCCCACTATATATTGGTTTTTGTGTGATCATATGAAGTAACACAATATAGAGGAGAAGTAGAGAATAAGGTAGAGATACAATGTAGAAGCATGTATGAAATATGGAGAGTTTGAGATATCCATTTCATGAGTTTTATATGCTTTAAATATTGCCATTATTTTATATTTTATATAGCATGCTTATTCTAGATATTTTGGTTGCTTTTCATTAAATATTTAGCATCAAAATCTAACAGTGGTATCAGAGCCACAAGCAAGATTGATAGGATATAGGGAGAGACACAAGAGATATTAAGAAGAGATAGGGAGATATCATTTTTCAAAAATATTAAGGTTATTCTTTTGGCTAGAGTCTTTCCATAGGGTCCCAGGAAAACTCATGAAGACTAAGACTCAATAAAGATTGTTTTCCACTAGATTGAAGGATAATTAGTGAAGTTTATTTATTTTTAGAGATTTAGATATTTGCATGTATTTGCTTGTTTTTGTCTAGGTTTAAATGACAAAAATTATTTCTCAAAATTTGAGAATATTCCTACAATGGATAGATAATTATTTCATCTTTTATTGCATGAAAGTCTATGTGCTTTACTCTTGCAGGGATTAGTTTTTGAGTTACACCAATAGCGTATACATTGAATATTAAGGAGGTCCAAGATATTGAATATTAGATATTGAGGAGAACCAAGAAGGAGGTCCTAATAGAAGATTTAAGACTGCAGATTTTAGATTGAAAAAGAATAAAACAACTCTATTGAAGATTGAGAAGGAGGAGATCCAAGAGAAGAGGTTCACATTGGATATTTGAGAAAGAAGGACTAAGAAAAATTTAAATTAAAGAGTTGAAGAATTTGAAGACCCAAGAAAAGAGGTCTCAAGCAAACTTCGAAGGATAAATGAGAAGGCTATAGAAGCCCTATTGAAGAAGTTGAAGAAGTGGCCATTGGAGAAGATTTGAAGAAATATTGAGGTAGAATATTGCAAGTAGGAGAAGCTCCTGAAAAGAAGAATTTGGGACAATTATCACCATACAAAAATAAGCCCAAAAGGAAAAATTATTTGGCAAGAAGTTTGTCAAATTTTTGGAAAGGATTTTTGAACATCTCAAGATATTCAAATTCTTGAGAAAAAAACTAGCGAAAGAGGTCATATTTGAAGACATAATTCAATTAGAGCTAAGGATAAAGGAGATAGAAGAGGCCACCAATTTGAGAAATTTGAATAACACCATTTTAAATTTGAAGGCTGATTTTTAGAAGAGAAGATTGTTGATTTTGCAGTAGAATTTGAAAGGTCACAGGATAGAAAATTGAATGTGACATAAAGCTGCAAATTGAAGAAGAATTGTGCAGATTTTGTAGTGCCATTGAACAACCAATTGAAGGAAGACTTGATAGCAAAAGAAGAAAGCAATTTTTATAAATTACATGTTGTTTTTGGACAGTGAGATAAATGAGGAGAAATTGGACTTTTGGAGCAGCAAATTAAGTGATTTGAACTATGAAATTGGGCAACATTAGAAGGAGAAAAGAGAGTTGTGTTTTGGAAAAATTCAAGGCAGATTTGAGTGCATTATTGAATAGAATATAAGATTACTTTTAACAACAACCTAAGGCTGCAAATTTGAAGGTATAGAACAAAAAAATTGAGTAGCAAGAAAGGAGAGGAGAGAAGCTACAAAATACAACCAAAGAGATTTGAAATTAGATGCTTAAAAGAATATTTCACTTTTATAAAAAGTGGATTTAATTTAAATTTATTTGGCACCTTATATTAGAGAGTTCAAAATAGGAGAAATAAGAACTCTAATTTTATTATCTCCCAGTTAAATAAGGAGTTTTAGAAGCTTGCAAATTAGTGTGTTAATATAGCATAAAGAAGTTGGATCATTTTAAGCTTGAAATCAGCTTTGTATGTTATTAAGAAAGCGAGCATTAAAAATCTATGGAGCTTCAAATACAAAATGAAGAACTCAAAATATTGTTTTCAGTATGCAGTTTTGAAAAATAGCAAAATATAAATCTTCAAATGTACTTTTATTATTTCAAAACCTATAAAATACATCAACACAATATAGAGTTAAAAGTTGCTCAAAAAGGAGAAATATGGAGAAACGAATATTAATAACAAATATCATTTTACAATAGTGCAAAAGGGAGATTTATTGAAATAATAAGAGATAAAATAAGGGCCCAAGATGGAGCAAGATTTAAAGTATCAAAAGACACCAAGGATCATAACAAAATCTTAGAAATTTGGTAGTTGCATCATTTTTGAATGAGTGCTACATCAAGTGAGGTTTTCAAGGATATTGAAAGAGAATGTGCTAGGGAAAAAAGAAACAAAATCCAAGTGCCAAGAAATCGGGTGAATGGTTGAGGAAAAGTTTTGCATTCAACACAGGTTAAACCTTTAGGGAAAGTACCATGCTTTAGGAAGATGGAATCATCCTTACAACAAGGATATGAGGGAAAACATGCTTCAATAGAGAAAAATTCTAGAAGTGACAAACTAACTTATAGGGTGGTAGGTTCACTTATTTGTGTGATGTTGATCATGACTTGCTCATCTTCCAACTTTAAGTGAATGAGTGAGGTGTTAGTGGCCATGGTGTTTGCATGGTTATTTCTTGTTCTTGGAATAACATCTACCAAAATATTATCAAAGAAAGCCATTAAATTTTCAATAATGGTCGTATATGGATTTAATTGGTTGTCCTTTATTTGGTATATACCATTAACTTGGTTAATGACAAGCCAAGAATCACCAAATATGGATAATGTCTTGACTTGTAAGGCAATAATGGCATAAAGGCCTAGTATAAAGGCTTCATATTTAGATGTATTGTTGGTCCAAGAGAATAAAATATTGATAGATAAGGGAATTAACTATCATTATGGGTTCATTAAGACAATTTCTACCCCACTCCTTTAATGCACCTAGCACCATCTATAAACAAGGTCCAAGAATCAGGTTGATCTACTTCTACAACAAATATGGATTTATTTAGGAATTCTATAACTAGAAGACGACCATCCTCTAAGGGTTTTGTATCTAATTGGTTGATGATCTCTTGACCTTTGTTGGATTTTTGGTTGATAAAATCAATGTCAATTTCACTAATGATGATGACACATTTTGTGGTTTACCCCAAAAGGTGATGTTTGGACATAAAATAGCATAACGAATCAACCTTTTCTCTAACAAAAGTCTTATGATGAAGCATATAATTTCTAAGCTTTTGTGAATCAAATACTATGACAATACAACTTCTTTAGAGGTGTTTATTGGGCTTCATATCTAACCAAGGTCCTACTAATATAATAGATGGTCTAATATCTATGTTGATCATTATATTGAGCCAACGTGACCCCTAAGGTATGGATAGTTGCTAAAATATAAAGCATAAATAGTTGGGTTGGGTTTGGAGGAATGATAATAGGAAAGGATAATATATATTATTTAAGAGCATCAAAAGATGCTTGAAACTCATTATCCCACCCGTACTCAACAATATTTCTTAAATATTAGAAAAGTGTTGATATTTATCTACGAGTTGAGAAATAAATATTTGAATGAACTAGAAATTTTCTCGAAGGTTTCTTAGTTTAGTTATAGTCCTAGGAAATGACATGTCAATGATGGTCAGTATTTTATCAAGGTCAACTTCTATTCCTTGTTGAAATATGACGAACCCTTACAATTTACCTGATATAACACCAAAGATACATTTTGAGGGATTGAGACATAATTTGTAATTTCTTAATCGTTCAAAGATGCATCTAAAATCTCAAACATAATCTTCACATCTTAAAGAGCATCCAAGGGTATCATCAATAAAATATTCCATAGTATCATGCATCATATCATGAACGATATATGTCATAGACCTTTGACATGTTGCACCTATGTTCTTTAGGCCAAATGGCCTAACATGGTAATAAAATGTCCTCCATGGTGTCATGAAAGTTGTTTTGGATTGATATTTGGGAGTAATTATGATTTTATTGTATCCCAATATTTTATCCATAAGGAATGGCATAGCAAATCTAGGAGTGAAGTCAATGATCATATTGATATTGGGTAATAGAAATTTATCTTTGGGACATGCTTTATTGATTTTCTTAAAGTTGATGCAGATATGAACATTGTATTCCTTCTTAGCAATGGGCACTATGTTGGAAACCCAATTAGAATAGTCAATTGTTATTGATAAAAATAATATATAAGAGCTTTCAAAGTTCATCCTTAATAAGGAGAGCAAATTTGAGATGCATCTTCCATAGTTTTTGCTTAATAGGTTTTGCACTGGATCATATAACTAAGTGATGGGCAAAGAGAGAGGGATCAAGTCCTAACATATCAACATAGGTCTAAGAAAACACATCATTAAATATTTTCAAGAATTTAGTCTATTATGCACTCATCAAGAATTAGAACATTTCCAAGTTTTAAGATATATATATATATATTTAAGCAAAAAACCCCTTGCGGGGTCGCCTTGGTATGAGAGACCACGAACAAGGGGTTCTATACCGTCAAAGTCACCCGGGAGTCGCACGCAGCCCTGCCCGCACCAAAATTATCAATTGGATTTTGGGTACCCAATTTAAATTTTTGGTAGGGTGGAGATTCGAACCTGGGACCTCCCTTGGAGGATTGCCCTCTCCTGGGTTCAATTTTTAAGATATTAGGGGTTTATTTAGTGCTAAAATTTACATCCATTTTTTCCTAAATAAGGATATACAACTCATCCTCAAGTAGAGGAGGGCCTGGTAGAACTCCTAAGATTTTGAAATCAGCTAGACTAAGGAATAACTACTCACGATTTATTTATTATAAGGTTGCAAGAGTAGATATTTGGGTCAAATAAATATTGAAGTAAGACTCATGCTAATTGGAAGGATTATGGGGAAGGTCCTTGAACTCATATTCACTATCATTAGCAATAATATTGAGGTGGACTACCGTTAGAATATTGAAACTACTGAAATGAGCAAATTGACAAGGATCAAAGCAAAGTATCCAAAATAGTAGAAATTTTGAGTAGTTGTGTTATCATTGATGTCAAGAATTAGTTTCAGTGATGTTAAAAGTCAGTGCAAGGATTTGATAAAAGGAGGGTTAAAATATTTATATTTTAATACCAAGAGATTTGGTTTAAATCTTCACATGATTAGTCAAAAGGTTGGCTAAATACCCTGAAGGAAGGATATACCTAGGCCCAAATAAAATAATATTATAATATTTATTATTATAATATTAAAGGTGGTTAAGATAAGGCCTAAGGTTGAAAAAGAAAATAACTAGGCCCAAAGGAAATAATATTATAATATTTATTATTATAATATTAAGTGTTAAAAATAATGCCTAATTTTATTTATAAATTATTTATAATATGTATATTATAAATTAATTTATAAAATAAATTAATTAAAACCCTAAGTTAGGGTTGGGCGCAAAAACATTAAAGTAATTCTCCCTCGTCGACATTTGAAGTAAAATAATTATAGCATTTATACCATAAGGTTTGTGACATTATGGTAAGTCTCTGAATTATTTGCATGTGCGAGTATTAATAAGTGTTGATGTGAATTCATGAGTGCAAAAGGAAAAAAGGTTTTTAATTTTTAATAAATAGTGAAAAAAATGGAAGGTTAAAACGATTAAGGCTCAAGGCCTCATCACCAACCATGTGGTTGGGCTAGTGGCAAGGCATGGCTATGTAAATTATTGGATGATCGGGGGTCTCGCGTTCAAGTACCAATAGTAGTAGGACAAAGGTATTTGTGTTTTGTTTTTGGTGTCAAGCAGAGGAAAAAAGTGCATAAGGCACTTTAGCATCTCAAGTGAGCATCTAGATCACATGGTGGTTAGGCCACGACTAGGGTGCTAGTGGCAGCATAGCAAGGGATCGATTCCCATCGAGGCGACATGCACAAAGGTATTTAAATTTTTAATTTAATAAATTGTGCTTTGTCTAAGTTGTATGGTATGCACCTTTGTGGAGAGATAAGGTGGTTGAAATAAAATTTATTTTTGCCATAGTTGAGGGTGTTGAATGATTTAATTGTCATTTAAAAGGTGCATTGGAATATTTTTGAAAGGTGGTTATAATCATTTTGAAAATGCATTTTGATAAGTAGGGAGATATAAGGAAGTAATTTTGATTATTCTATGCATTAAAATTCTGAAGGAAGTTAGAGTGAATTATTGAGAAAGTCAATTAATGAGGTCTTTGTTGATTATATTTTTGAGTGTGTTATGAGGGAGTTAAAAGGTGTATGAAGAAATTTTATTGTGTATGTTTTGCTAATTTGAAGGGTTTGATTATTGGAATTGATGTAATATTTAAAGAAACCAAGAGAGTGGTTTGAAATTTATTTGGGCACACATATTGAAGGTTTGCTAACTCATAAATAAGTATTGTGCTAATATTTATAGTAGCAAAAGTCATTGTGATTGAAACAAGTTTTTGAAGATATATCTCCATAAAAACAACATGTATGGGCACATCATCCTTTGATTAGAGTGTGGTTGAATTGAATGTTGTGAAATGCAAAGGTGGAGTGAAAATGATTGTTTGATAAGCATTGTTGGAAATGTTTGAGTGAGTTTTTATATGCATGATTGGTGAATGTTTAGAGAACATTTGAGATAAATATTGAATATTATTGGAGTTAGGGTTTGAGACCCATATTGTGTGTTGTTGAAAGTAGTGTGAAACACTTGGCTAGGGTTTGTGAGCAAGTTGTGTTTCATTGGTTGAATGATTGAGTGAAATTATTGACCATTGGTTTTAAATGGTATTTAAAGTGAATGTGCAAACATTAGAAATCAGATTTGTGAAAGCAATAGGATTAATGATTGATTAGAACATATTTATTCTTTGATAGAATACATCATTCTCTATATGTTCCAGAGGTTAAATAAATTTTGAATAGAATATGTCTAAACTGCTTCAAGTTAAAGGAATTACTTTGAATATTAGATAAAATAATTGATAGCATTGTGTGCAAGATTTGAGTTTGATTGAGCATATCTTGTGAGTTGTATTGAGCATATGTTTGAGCATATTTGAGTAAGATTTTGTGAAAGCTTAAGGATAAATTTGAGCAAGCTTTTGTGAAAGCTTGTAGGCAGATTTGAGGAAAGTCTTTATGAAGACTTGAGAGTAGATTGAGCAAGTTCTTGAGAGGACTTGAGAGCAGATTTGAGGCAAGTCTTTGTGAAGACTTGAGAGCAGATTGAGCAAGTTCTTGAGAGGACTTGAGAGTAGATTTGAGGTAAGTCTTGGTGAAGACTTGTAAGCATATTTGAGGTAAGTCTTGGTGAAGACTTGATACAACATTAAACAGAGTTGATTGATTGATTTTTTTAAGCTTTGTGTTAAGGCTTGGGGTAAATCTGAGCAGAGTTGATTCAGTTATTTTTTCAAGATTTGTGTTAAGCCTTGGGGTAGATCTGAGTAGAGTTGATTGAGTTATTTGTTCAAGCTTTTTGTTAAGGCTTGGGGTAGATCTTAGAAGAGTTTATTTGTGATTGTATCAAGCTTTATGTTAAGGTTTGAGGACAAATTTGAGGATATATTTTGGTGCAAATTTGAGAGCAGGTTTGTGCTAGACCTAAGATAGAGTTAGAGCATATTTGTACTAGATCAAGGATAGTGTTTGGTGTATATTTGAGACAAATTTTAAAGTAAGCTTTGGAGGTGATAGAACAGAGGATAGTAGTCTCCAATGGATAGATATCAATTAGCCAGGGTAGTGAGAACAAAGGTCTTTTGAGTGAGGACAAAGATCTTCTATGGAGAGAGATACACAAGCTAGTGGAGTGGGGGTAGTAGTCTTCTAGAAGATCACCAACCAAAGTAGAGGAGAAAGAGTTCTCCTATGGATAGAGATCCATGAACCAGAGCAAGGGGAAAGAGTTCTCTTGTGGATAGAGATATTCAAATTAGAGCATTAGGGGATTTGTTCTCATTTGTACAGAGGTCCAAAAAAATTGTAATAGGGAAGATTTTCCCAAGATATTTGTTGAGAAAATTTAGTAGAAATATTTTCTTCGTGGAGTAGCCCACATTGGGTGAACCATGTTAAATTGGTGTCTTTATTGTGTGTGATGATTTGTGTATTGCTTTGATTATTGCTATTGATATTGCCATTGATAATATTCTATAATATTGCATGGGAAATAAAAGTGAAAGTTTGTCTTATATTGTTCACCTGCTCCTCTCAGTATAAGCTTGTGTTATTCACAAATATTATTTTTATCTTCCTCATAAAAATATAACCCATGTAATGAAATGGTGTCATTACAATATTTCTAAAGGAAATATCTACCTTCATCATCACTATAGGATGATAGTAAATCAAGAAGGTATTTGCTCTTGCTAGGGATATAACCTATCCCACACCATCCTAGTAGGGCTTTAGCCTCCAAGGGTTATTTGGTACTTTTTTCTTGTTGGCCTAGAGCTTTTACTTCATATTCTATGTTGGCCAATATATGTTTGGGAATGGGATCCATGGAAAAAATATAGCATGAAGCATATTATCATTCAATGAAGAATATAATAATAGTACAAATTTGCTCTTCATTTGTATTGCCAATGCAAACAAAGGAAAAATTCCCTATTTTTATTTTTGTGCCCTTTTTAGTAGGTAAACCAAAGGTTTGGGGAGAAAGGAAGAGACTGGCTAGGTTTAATAATGGATCATTGTTCAGATTATTATCATTATAATTATATTTATTATTATATTGTGTTTGAGTTTGGTTATCTATATTAACAAACTCTAAGTTTTAATCCTTAGTTGATTTATGGCCTAATTCATATTGATCTTTTAAAGTGTCCTTAATGCATCATCAATGGGAAGAGAAATAAAAGAATATAGAGAATAATTAAGGAAAGGATAGAGATGCACCTTGGGGTGCTCTACTATGATTTTTTAGCAATAGGAGAAAGGTGTAGGGTTAGAAAGGATATAAACTATCTTATATTGGTATTCATATTTGGACATTGATGATAGGTAGAGGAACAATATACATCTCATGGATCCAATGCCTACCCAAAAGGATATTATAACTCAAGTCATAAGAAATAACATAAAAAATGGGTATTCATAATAACGGGACCAACTATTATAGGCAATAATATCATGTTATATGCCTCGCATTATTATTTATCAAAGGATTATATGATGAGGTCAAATGTCCCCAAGTATAGCTTGGTTAACCTAAAATTGTTGAGGAAATTTATGTTGCAAACATTGAGGCCATATACATTGTCAACAAGCACTCATTTAATGATCTTGTTACTAATGTAGATAGTGATATAAATGGGGTGATACCTAGGTATGGCAGATTTAGGGATATCACTTTCATGAAAGGAAATAATACTAAGGATCCCAATGGACCCTACAACATTGGCGATATCATTAGGTTGTAAGTCTTGAAGGATAATTTGTTCACTCAAGAGCTTGATAAGTATATCCCTATGATATGGGGAATGTTTTAATATTCTTATGAGAGAGAATTTGGTAGGAGTGTTTTCAAGCTATTGACACAAGTCAAAATCACTTTGTTTGTTATTTGAGAATCGAAAAATCAATGATGGTCTATTAGAATATGAAATTTTATTTCTTGAATTCCAGACTAAAGGAGGTTAAAGAGGTTGATCTAAGGGTTGGTTCTTATGTTGTTGCTTGGTTAAAACATAAGAAGGAGCTAGATTTATTGTGCATACCTATGGGTGAAAGTTTTCACCTCTTCACCCACTCCGTTTTCTTTATAATAATGACACTTTAGAGCCACCCAATTTTGAGGTACTAATAGAAGAGGTAGAGTTTCAAAATCATATGAATGAGCAACAGAACAAACCTCCAATAATAGGATCATATGGGAGAATGGGTAGGAGTATCCACAAAGAAAGATATTAAATATTTGCCTTGACCATTGGATGAAATAATGGGATCCCAATTCCTCAGATGGAAGAAATAGACTATGGCTCAAAGGTTACGAGTCCTAGTTGCCCATCCCAAAAATGGATGGAATTTTGGAAAAGAAACATTGAACAACCTAGCCCGATATTCCATCCCCAAAATATGGTAAGTGAAAGACTAAGAAGATGATGCATCTATAAATAGTAGTTGGCAACAATGGAAAGGAATATTCATACTAAGCCATTAATGATCATAATTTCCCTAGTATGAGATGACAAGGATCAAGTGGCAGAGCCTACGAAAATCAATCAGACTTCTCAAAAGCTTGAGGGGATAGAGTAGATGAAATTTATTGATTGAAAAGGTCTAGTAGGGGGTAATAAAGGTCCCAGATCTATCTAGTAGCACCTAATTAATTTTGGACAATCACCATTCTCTTAGAGAGAGTGTCAACAGATCTTCCAGCCACTTCAGTCTGATCCTTTCCCACCTAAAGCCATTAATGCTTGTAATTCAAATGTATTGAAAATTCTTCTATAAATAGTGAAATATTTACCATTCAAAATGGTGGCTTTGTGGCCTTTACAATTCATATGTAATCTACCGTCTCTTGTAAATAATAGTGAACTACTATTTGGTCTCTCAATCTGTCTGTATTTCTCTTTTTTCCTTTGCATGAATTTTTATTTTTGCTATGGCTATATGAGTCGATCTGATTAAGTCTACTATCTAGATTTCATGGTTTTGATCGGGTGGTCCTAGAATTCACATTCACCATTATACATCAAGGTTTATTTTTTCTAAATCTAATCATGTGGAAGTGCTCTAATTTTGCAATCTATATTTCATGCACCTTCCCCACTGGTTCTAAAATTTACCCCTACACATCGAGTTGAACGAGAAGAGACAAGTAGGGTAGGCTGAAATGTTAGGTGGTTTGTTATTGTTTGCATCAATGATAGTATAGGAGTGTGTCTTGATGCAATCGCATACTATCCTTGTTAGTTTCTACTACACCTCATTTACTTTCTCTTTCACACTATTTTCCCCTCTTTTTCCTTTGTGGTGTAGTTAGCTAGAACCTCAGGAGCCGATATCCTTTAGAGATCGACCACCTCTACCCATATAGATCTTGTAGCATAGGGGTGCAGTATTCCTAGTGGGGAGGTGGTTCTCAGAGGCTTAGAATGATCAATTTACTATTCTCAATCGAAGAACCAAATCGTACAATCATACAGTCTTCACAACCATTAATATGCGACCACAAAACAACTTGTACGGATCCCAAATCGTACCATTGTACGATCCCAAATCATACAGTGATAGTGCTTGTATGATTTTACACTCATCCAATCCTTCATATTCGGTTTTGCAAGCTGTCGTACACAGTTTTGTAACTAAATTGTTCAATTTACCAATATTGCCAAATCGGGTAAGTTTTCCTTAATCGCCTAAACTACCAAATCGGGTAAGTTTCTTTTGTACGATTTGTAGCACGTCTGGTGTACGATTTGTATGAAATGAAAGTTCAAAAAGGTGCCAAATTGGATACTCTTCTATACCAATCTCTCTCAGACAAGTTTTGGGAAGTTCTGGAATGGCAATTACTCCATTCCTACCAACATGCAAGTTCTACTATCAGGGTTTGAGAGAGTTCCTTCCAATGGCAATATCCAAAAATCATACAATAGCCTTCAATATGTCCTTCTTGATACTATATACCTCATAGATCATTCCTAAGGCTCACACCAATGTTGGTTCAATTCCATCCTTCATAGCAATGCATTAATCATCATCCATAAACATAAAGAAGTAACATGCAACAACTAGATACTACAAAATATTACTCCATCATTCTAGAATCATACAATACATGAGAAAATATTATGAAATGTGGTTCTTCTTCATTACTTCTCAATAGTGCAATACAATCACTAAAAGGTTACACAATAACCAAAAATTCCACACAATAATCATAGATATGCATTCAATACTTAGACTAATCAAAATCATAACATAACTAGACTATCAAAATTGAAAAGGGGGTCTTATATAATATTGCCTAAGCCATTCCAAGTGGTTCCTAAGGCAATTCATTATTCACAACTACCCATGTATAATGGAATACATAATTACACCCTTTTACTAAGTCTAAATACATGATTTATCAAATTCATTCGCAATTACAACTCAAATTGCATTTCCTTTGCATTTCATTGCACTTTGTACATTTTTCCATCTATTTTGTATGTTTTACCTCCTCCTTGTACGTTTTTCCAAAACTATCAAAATTATCAAAACTAGGCAAATCCTCTTGTCACTTCTTCTTCTAGGAGGTGGATTTGCTGCCTACATCTACCCTCCCCTTTACTTTGGTCGGTGTCCTCACCGAATCATATTTCTATTTTAGTTGGGCCTCATATTATTTGACTAAGGCTTCACTGTCTTCCATTAGTTGTGAATAATTATACATTGATTCTACAACTTGGCTGTGTAGTTACCCATTTCTACTACTTTCACACCATGTTGGTTGGTTGTCTCCTCGATAGTCTTCAGGAGTTCCCTCAATTGTTGTTCATGCTCAGTAGCACTCTTCTTAAGCTTCTCCTACAAATGTGCTTCTATTCGAGATGCTACTTCTAACTCTTCATTCTTATCTATAATGGTCTTCATATGGTGATTAATATCAGCCTCCAAAGCATGAACAATCTCCTCCTTAACATTCAATTGTGTTTGCTTCTCTAGGATCATATCATTATATCATTTATTATCCTTTGTAAGCTCTTCTATCTTCTTATCCTACACTACTAGTTGCTCATATTTCATAGCCAACTGTGTTCTCAGTTGTTCATCCTTTACCTACAACTGTTCTTCTTTTGCTTTTAATTGAGCTTCCAACTCCTTGATCCTATCTTCTACCATTTGTGAGACCTATCACTTCTCCTCTTCTAGCGAACTAATTTTGGCCTCAAAACCAACCCTGTTACTTAGCAGTTCTTCTTCCAATTTCTTTAACTTATCTTCTATCGTAACCTTACTCTTATTCAATTCTTCCTCCATTACAACCATTTCCTTTTGAGTGGCCTCTATCTCTTCTTTCTGAGCTTCCTTGAGCTGATAGATCTACTCCAATCCTATGCTCAACCACTCTATCCAATGTGTTAGGAAGTTCAACTTCCTTAGAGTGATAGCCAAGCCTGAGGTGACCCTCTTATGTTCCAACTCCATTGTATTCAAGGGACAAGTCGGATAATTGGCTCTATCTAGGTACAACCTCGGATGCTGCCTGTAATTGGTTCTCACTCTATCTGGCAAGTCATCTCTTCCTAACATCATTGTTACCTCTTCCTTGGGTAACTTCCATGGGTGTTGTACATGAATATCAACAATTTTCTTTGTACGATCCTCACTGCTCACCCATTCTATTATCTTTTCCAATTTGATAAACACTTGTTCTTCCCATAGCTTCAACTCTCCCATGCATCCAATACAAAATTATAGTTTGGTGCTAGCCATGGCATTGCCTATCTGAGAGAAGAAATGGTCCACCTGATCTTCTACCCTTTTTGCATCCTCCTTAGTTTCAATATTTGAGAACTATGGTACCTCTAGGAGGTAGCTTGTTTGCATCCTCTATAGTTCTTCCTCTGTAGGAGTTTGTTCTTCCTCTTCTTCCAAGTGGTGACCAGAGCTTCCCCCAAGCTCCATTAGTGCTTTCTCCATGTTTATATTTTCCTGTGGTGGAGTCTATCCCATAGTTCTCTCAACCTCCACATCTTCTTCAATATCCACAATCTCAGGATGAGATTGTTGCTGCCCTATAGGTTCTTGGACCTCCTTTTGTTCAGTTAAGTCTACCTATTTTCTTCTATCACCTGATCTTCTTCTTGATTCTGTTGGATTTCCATCATTGTGACTTCTTCAACAATAGGATCTTCCTGTTCCTGTGATGCATTCATATCCTCCTGTGCATCACTTTGATCATTTTGATTCGTGCTTCCTCCCATCATGAATCTGAAGTGAGGCTTCTTCTTCTCTCTTGAATCTTCTTCTAAGGCTTCCACTATCACCTTGGCTTTCTCTTTTATCTCTTGTGTAGTGGCTACCACTTCTTGTACTATTTGCCTCACTTCTATATCATCCAAAATTTTAGAAGAGTCTAAAATTTTGAGATCGGTAGACTAGAAAATCTGTGGGGACTCTACCATCTCTTCTACTTCTACCCAATTCCAATTTTGTAAATCTAGCTTCTTTGAGTCTGACTGTTCTTCCTCTTGTTGATTCTCCTGTATAGGCTTAACTTATTTTTTTAGATGATATTGTTTACCATTATTTCCCATTGTCTTCTTGTTCTTATTCGTATTGGGTTAGGATTGCCTCCCCATAATTTCCTCCCTTTCCTGAATTGATGGTTGCTCCTGCTATCATTGTTGAAGTGCTTGTTGTTCTAGTTTAGGTTGCAACTACCTAGGCCTTTTCCTTTGATGGTGTACCTCCTCCTCCGAATAAGTATCCTCATGCACTATCATGGCTTGAGGTGCTTTCTTTTCTCGAGACTTATCTGGAGTCTCCTTATGAATTGGCACTAACTATACCCATCGTAAAATGGTTGGCTTACCTACATCAATATTCCTAGGCTCTATCAAGCCTAGAAAATGAATTCCCATCTCTGTGATAACATTCAATAACAATCCAATAGCATGGAAAGTCATCCCAAAACTCTTCGACCTCTTTGTCAGCATGTCATGCATATTTTTCTCTAGATAGGTACCCCAATCATACTAGATTCCTTTGGTGATACCTTCCACATATTGAGCCATCCATATTGGCATCTCTGTGGCTCATGTTTCTCCTAATAGTCGAGCCATCACAATATTCATGGTACATGGTCAATATTTCCCTATCAACTAGCTCTATTTAATCCCTCGAGTTCCTACACCTAAGATATTTGCTTCGATCAATGATTTCACATTGGTGAGTGAAGTGATGATGCGATGTGTCTCAATCAGATCAAGCAACTTCTTGACTACCTTAGTGCCATATTCTAGCAATCCAAATGTTTGAACACCTCTCTATGAATTCTACCTTCATTGATCGCTTACCCACATTAACATAGGTAAGTCTACTTGTAGGATCATATGCCTAAACAATCTGCAATAGATAGTTATAAAATAAGGTCTTCTAGTGTGGTGGCACCTATGCTATCATAGCTACACCAACCTTCTCAAATTCTCTTCTCCATGGGTGGTTCTTATTTTCTTCTTTGCTCCACCACTTCTGGCATGTATCTCCTCCATGTTGTATAAATGATATCCTTGTTATATCAACCTGGTTCTCCTCAGATTCACTACTCAGATCCTCCTCTAGATCTGGGTAATGGACTTCACTATGCAACTCCCTCCTCGAGGCTCTTTCCTATGCCATTTCCTCCTCTCGAAACCTTGGTGGTGTCCTTCTTCGATCAACCCTCCAATACCTCTACCCTCTCCATGACCTGTATCCTCCTCTCCTCCAAGGATGATTACCATGCCAATCATGGGACTAAAACTATCACCCTTGGTATTGTCATGGATGTGACTCTCTCTTGTGTAGGGGTCTTGGTGACCGTTCCACTCTATTGGCTACAATTCTTCTTAATCGGTATCCAAACTCTTCGATTGAAATCATTTTCCTACCATTCCTTCGGTTAGATTTTCTTTCTAGACATCACCTATCATGCAATCAGAAGTCCCCTAAAAATCATATAGTGCTACTATAAATCGTATAGTACACCCTCCAAATCATTCATGTACATTTTTAGTTCGTACAACCACCTCCAGATCGTACAATCTCTCAAACTACTTCAAATCGCTCAACCAACTACAAATCATACATCGGCTACACCAAAATATATAGGGGTCATACCAATCTATACAATGTCCTCCTGATATCCTTTGTCGGATTTGTACAATTCTATACGATTTTATATGATTTTCTCAAAAAGGCTTAAATCGACCTTCGAATTGCTTGAAATTGCATAAATTCTTCCTAAAATCATACAATCTATCCTCCAAATCATACAACACATCTTTTAAAACCCTTGTTCACCTAAAACTTATGTTTTTCACTTCCTTTCCATGATTTATCATCGACCTAGTTGCTGAAATGTCTCGATCTATCTTTCTAGTGCAATTTCGAAGCAAATCTACAATTTTCCTTTACTTGGCGTAATTCCTCCCAAAAATAATTTTCTTGTTGTATTGTAGGGTTGTACGGTCTTCTCCCCTTTTTCTTCTACCTTCTACAGTTTATTTTTGTTACTTTTTCTCTGATTAGGGCTTGTAATCTCCTTTTCCTTGCAATTTCTTCACTCTGGCTCCAATCTACAATTTCTTTGAACCCTAGGTGTATGTTTTTCATAATCTGGTTCTTGCTTTGATGCCTTCTACTTCAAACCCTCACTTCCCTTCAGCTAAAATTTAAAATTGCTTTTAATGGAGTCAAAACCCTTGCTTTTCTCTTTCGATTTGATTTTTTTGAATGCAAAAAGTCTCCCTGGTGCAAATTTAAAAATGGGTCATGCAATCTTGTAGTTTACTAATGAATTTCAATGCCCATGTAGAATATTTCATCTAGTTGCACGCTTTTCACCTTCGCTCTCCTTGAAATTTTGAATTTACCCTTGTACGATTTGCAAAATTACTTAAAATATCCCTTTATTTAAATTGCTATCAAACCCTAACCATTCAATTTTTAAAATTGTACCACTTTACCCTCTTGCATGCCTTTTTGTCTTCTTTTTCCTGGATGATTGACAACTCACCACTTTTCCCATGTAATTTCATCTTTTTCCTACTCTTTTTTGATAACTCATCATTCCACTCATGCGAACATTAATTGCGATGGTTGAAAATCGTACATCTGCTCCTAAAATCATACAATGTATGATCTAAATCATACAATATGCTTCCTTGTATGATTCTGCCTATACTTTTTCTATTTTTGCTTGTACGATCTCCCACTTATGCTTTTTCACCTTTAAAATTGGTTTGTACGATCTATTACTTAGAGAAATTTTTCTATTTTCTCTCTCTTGAAGAGGTCATCATTTCTGGTTTTCAACCAACTTCCTTCTTAATTGCATCCTAAGGGATTTTCACAACTAAGGAATTTTTTTTTTTTATTTCCTAATACTATTTACACTTACCATCATGGGAATCACATAGTGACATTCACTTGTATGATCCCATCTGATTCTTCTCTTGGAGGTTCGACCATGACATTATGAGTGATTGTGTCATCTAGCACCACTTGCTCTCTAGGATGATTCATCTCAACTTGTGATGTTACCGAGTTCCCTGGCCTTCCACTACCATGTGTACAATTTGGAATTGTACAATTGCAAGCTAGAGTATCTTCACCTGGTGTCTCTTCCTCTTGTCATATAGGTGATTGATCCCTTGGTAGTGGTGCTCTAACTATTCTACTATCATTTGAGTGACTTCTCCACCTATCTCCTCGGATCAATTCTATCTCTAGACTTGGTGATCGAATCCTTTGTTGTCCCTAGTTTCTTTCATCTACAAAATGCACTCTTCCTCTACCAATAAGGCCTCTACCTCGCAAGTGCCTTCCACATCCTATTCCTCTTGACATTGAACTTCTCTGAACTAGTGGTGATTCCTCCCTTCCTTGGAGTAATCCTCTACCTCCTTCCACTCTTTGAGGTCCTTGTCAGATTAGTGGTGGTCATCCCAATGGATACCACCTTGTGGGGTTTGGTAAGATTCCTCTTATCCTTGGTATACCTTGCAGATTCCTTGTCTAGTTCAAACATGCTAAAGGTGTGTCTCCTGACCATCTAGGAGTAGGGGGTTGAAACCTTCCTCGTCCTATTCCTCCTCTTGGTGTAACATCACCTTGACTTCTTTCATTCCATGGTCGAATACCTCCTCCCCTTCCTGGCTGAAGCCTTAGGGGTCCTTGTCGATTCCTTCCTCTCATTGCTTGATTATCAGGAGTTATCTCTACCAACTCAATGTTGGCTAGTGGACTTCTACTTCATCTTATGCTTGGTGATAATTGTCGTAGTGCTCTGATTCTATGATCTACATGTACTAAGTGATGTCTCCATATTATTTCCTCAAAGCATATTTGTGGAGATGAGGTTTCTAGGATCTCTCTATATGCATCAAAAAATTTATCTCAGAACTTGAGTCATTTCGATTATCTTCTCTTTGTTCTGACCAATCTATTGGTAAATTCATCAATCTCTCCAATATCCTTACTTCTCTTCTTTGTCTTCTTAGTTTTCGATAGGCTATTGTATATGCTTGTGGATCAAGGTTGGCTTGATGCTCCTGAGATCTCCCTAGTTGTCGATGTGTTGTTGTATAGGTTGGGGATCACGGTTATCCTAAGGATTCTAGGGTCTCTCTAGGCAATCATCATCATCACTACTTTTTATGCTAGGTTCCCTTACTAGCCAAGGCATTCCTTCATCACTAGATTCACTCAAATCTACCCATGCATTACCTTGTGATTCAGGTGATGTGGTTGCTTCCTCAATGTCTCACCAAAGCATCTCTGCATCTTCATTTGTCATTGGTGGATCACTTGGTGGTACTTGTGAACTTGTGCTTGCACCATCATTTCTTATACCACTTCTTGGAGTTATCCCCTCATTATCCTCAACTTCCCCTTCTAGTTCTTGTAGCCTAGCTATTCTTTGTTCATCCAACCTTTGTATTGTACTATCCAATTCTTGGATGGTTTGTTCCCTCAACCTTGCATTATGACCTCATAATATCTGATATTCCTCCTATAGTTGTTGGGTCTATAGTCACATTCTCTATTGTAATAGCCCTATCTATGCTAATGGAGTAAGTCCCACCAATTCTTCATCAATGGTCTCATTCTCATTCTCCTCTAGAACTTCCATTTCAAAAGTGTCCACTCTATCTTCATATCATACTATTAATCGTATCCTTCTTCATCCTTCTACTTGTTGGGGTAGTTCTCTACGTTCCACCCGAGGATACATCATATTTTGATTTACTTGGGGTGCTTCTTCTTGCCTTCCCCTATTTCTAGGTAATAGTACTATCTCCTGATATCCTCTTTCATTTGGAGGAATCCACTCTTCATCTTCCTCTGTTACTCATTCGGTCCCATCTACAAATCTGACATGCACCCACAATATTCTTCTTTCTCTAGGTTGAGGTACCAACTCCTGTTGTTCTATAGTTGGTCTTGTCTCCTCCCCTTCTACAAATAATGTGTGAGTCTCATGTCAGGCTCTTCCTATGATGGACCTTGCTCATCTTGAGTTCTCCATTGAGCTCCTGCTCATCTTCTTCATTCAATCTCTTTCGAAGAAATGAATAAGCATTGTACTTTGTAGGGCTTCAAATTTGAGCCATTTATAATGTTGGGTACCTCAGTCCCATTCAAGTTTTGCAACTTGACTACTCCATTATTCATTACTTCTACCACTTTGTAGGGACCAAGCCATAAAGTCTTCAACTTACCAGGCTTGATTTCTCCTTTCCATTAAACTTTAGAACCAAGTCACCCAGACTAAGTTCTAGCTTCCTCAAGTGTTTGTCATGCCATAATTTCCTTCTTTTCTGGGCTACCTCAATTGCCCATTGTGCCATGAATCTTATTTCATCCAACTTAATCAGTGTTTTCAGTCACTCCTCCAAAATTTCTTGATCACCCAAGCGATGCTCCACTGCGACTCTCAAACTTGGTATCAAGAATTCAACTGGCACCACTACCTCTTGTCCATACATCAACTGGAAAGGTGTATGCTCTGTTGTTGGTTTAAAAGTTGTTCTGTATACCCACAAAATAGATGGTAACCTTTCCTCCCAATATGCTCCTTCTATTCCATAGGTTTTATACAAAGTAGATACCAAGACTTTATTTGTTGCTTCCACCTACCCATTTGCTCTGGGATAGTATGAACTAGATAATGAATGCAAAATCTTGAATTCGATTGTCAGTATCTTAATGATCTCATTTACAAAGTGTCCTCCTCGGTCACTTGTTATCTATAGTGGAATGCCAAATATTGTAATTACCTGCTCGTACAAGAATCTTGTTGTACTTTTAGTTGAGTTATCAGGTAATGCTCTCGCTTCGACCCACTTTATCAAGTACTCTATTGCTACCACAATGTACCTACACTTCCTTCTTTGAGAGGTTTTCAATGGTCCAATGAAGTCCAATCCCCATATTTCAAATAGTTCCTAGGGTTGTGATGGATGCAATGGCATAAAGTCTCTCTTTACTGGCTTCCCTATCCTTTGACAAGTATCACATGCTTTTACATATTCTTTTGCATCATTATATAGTGTGGGCCACCATAATCCTGCTAGTAATATTTTCCTAGCAGTTGCATCTGGTCCCATGTGCCCTCCTGCTAAGCCTTCATGAGCTTCTTTCAATGTCACTTTAACTTCTTCCTCCATCATGCATCTTCGTAAGATACCATCAATTCCCATATTATACAACAATCCTGCTATCAATTGGAAAGGTGTTGACTTCATAATTACTTTCTTTTTCTTGGTTGTCATCATCTCTTGTGGCAACTCTCTTATGGATAGATATTAGCCAATCAACTTGTACCATGATGGAACAACATTGATGGTGAATAACTATGCATCAAGGAATTCATCTAGAATCCCTGTTCCTATAGGCTCTCCTGATCGTATCCGAGATAGCTGGTCTACAATTACATGCTTCTTACTAGGTCTCACTACTACTTGGAATATGAACTCTTGTAGGGTGATGAGCCACCTACTGACCCATCCTTGTATCATCAATTTGTTTATCAAGTACAATAGAGCTTGGTGATCTACATAAAAAGCAAAGGGATTCACCAGTAGGTAATGCCTAAACTTTTGGACTGCATATACCATTCCCAAGGCTTCTCTTTCTATTGTACTATAGTTTCTCTCCACCCTTGACAATAGGTGACTAGCAAAGAAAATAGGTTGATCCAACCTAAACTATCCTTCTTGTGCTAAAGCACATCCAATTACAAAATTTGAAGCATCAATGTGGACATGGAATTCCTTATCCCAATTTGGGAACACCAAAATCGGGCTACTAACAAGCTTGGCCTTCAACTCCTCAAAGGCTCCTTGGTGCTCCTCTATCCATCTGAAAGGAATATTTTTCTTTGTCAATGAATCCAATGGATAAGACACATGTGCATAATTCTTGATAAACCTTCGATAATACCCCATCGATCCAAGGAAGGTTTTAAGTGAACTCACATCATATGGTTCTTCCATGTGCAATATCACATGGATCTTATCAGGATCTATTTTTAATCCCTCACTGCACACTATGTGCCCTAACAACTTTCCATATGGTACCATCAGGTAACACTTTCTAGGGTTTAATGAGATATATGCATTTTTGCACCTACTCATACATTCACTGAGGGTAGGAAGATGCTCCTTGATCTTCCCATAAATGGACCAATCATCCAAAAATGCTTTGAAGTTCCCCATTGCCAATTGATCAAATATATATAGTATAATGCACTGAAATGTAGTTGGGGCATTATAGAGCTTGAATGGCATTCGATTGTATGCATAGATGCCATTCTCCATAATAAATGTGGTCTTCAACTTATCTTCCTCGGCTATGCTTATTTTATTGTAACCCAAAAATCCATCCAAAAATGAATAGATCTCATGTCCTACGACTTCCTCCAGGATGGAATCTATGAAGGGAATAGGGAAGGGATCCTTAATGGTTACTACATTTAGACTCCTAAAGTCCACACATATTCTAATTTTTTCCACTTCCTTCTTCAAGGTGACCACTATAGGTGATACCCATTCACTGGTTGTAACCCTGAAGATGATTCCTACCTCCAACATCTTCTCTATCTCTGCATTCACTAATGCAACATATTTTGGATTCATCCTATACGGTCTTCTCCTTACTGGTTGTGCTCCAGGCATCAATGTAATCTTATGGACACATAACTCAGGTGGTACTCCCTTCAAGTCCTTGTATGTCCATGCAAAGACATCCTTATATTCCAAGAATATCTTAAAAGTTATCACTTTCAATACATGGTTCCAATCATCACCACAGTGAATCATCCTAGGTTCATCCTCCATCCCTAGATTGATGTCCACTATCCGAGGTCCTTCATATTTGATATTTTCTAGCTCACTCACTACTTTCTCCACATTCTTTGGGTGTGCCGATCTTGCATCAATTTTTACATCTCCTACTGTATATTCTACAAAACTTTTTGGAAATATCCATTTCTCTTCCACCTCTTTCTTAGGTTCCTGGCTGACTTTGGTTTCATCTTGTTTTTCCTTGATCTCCTCTGAGTCAATATAGAGGTATTTGGGCTGAAAAATTTTGTACTCCTCCATTTTCCAATGAAGAAGTCCGCTATCATATCTAGCTTCATCTTCACTACATTCATCAAGGTACAACATTCCTTCTCCATCTAGTTCATATCCTTCATCTCTTGAGGAGTTTTCTGATTCGTCGATCATGGCTACATCCTCATTGACCTTTTGATTAGTCAAATTAATCATATACTTATGTTGTCCCTTTTTAAAAGTGATCTGATTATTTCCCTAGTTGTGATTAAATTTGGCTACACGTAGCCATCCTCTTCCCAATAGAGCATCATATGCAGGCTTTTGCATAGTAATCACAATGAAATCCAAGATGAACTCTTGGTCAGCTATCACCACTTGTGTTGTCAAGACTCCCTTTGTCTCGATACCATATTGGTTAGCACCATATAGTCAAAATCTCGGTGCCCATAGATATGGAGCACCAAGTTCTAGCCAAGTCCTTTCAGGTAGCACATTGATATTGGATCCTCCATCCATGATAACTTGCATCAATTTGTGCCCTAAAATATCCATATGAACTAATGCGGGTTTCTTTCCCACATCAATCATTAATATGGTGGGGTCCATGAATTGGTATTTTTGTTTCTTTTCCTGAATCGGTTGACTCTGCACTTCCATCACCTTGTGAGGTTGTATCTCTTCCACCATCACTTTTTGTAATGATGGGATAGCTTCCAATAGGTTAGCCATTTTGATCTCTACTGTGGTGTTCAAAACTTGTGCTGCCAGATTCTACACAACTACCTTCTCTTCTGATGGTTTTTTAGTTCCTTCTCTTCTGCTAACTTCACTTGCTTAGCTTTTTGTGCTTCATCTTGTAGTACTTTCTTTGCTACTTGCTAGTATTACTTTTATTTTGTTGGCTCAGGATACTTATCCTTTTTAGCTTGATTCCTTGTCATGGCTAAAACTTCCTAAGTTTCCTCTTTAACTTGAGGAACCTCAATATCTAAATAGTTTACATTTTATGGGTTACTTGAACTCACCTACTTGGGACAATTTGCTTCCTTGTGGTTACCTAGACCACACCACCTACACATGTGTGTAGTGTTCACTTGTTGCATTTCTTGTCTCTGAGGTGAAGGATAATTTTTCATGAAATGCCCCCACTCTTGGCAATTGCGACATTGTATGATCGACCTCCCTTTTGAATCATACTACAAATGACTCTATCCTCCTTACCGATTGCCCTAGTTCTACCTTCCACCTCATCAACTATTTCTATAACCACCACTTGTTGCTTGCTGCCCACTTCCTAGGGTCTTTGGTTTCTCTTCCTACTCCTAGATTGTTAGGACCTATGGATGTACTCTTGCATTATATGGATATAGCATCACCTCATGTCCCATCATATTATATATATGATAGTAATCATTCTATGGATACTTTACATTTGTATGACCCTTAATTTTACATTCTATGCACCAAATATCATTCCTGTCAGGCTTGCTTCTTTGTTCTTTCATGATCTTGTCAAATTCTTGATGGAATGATGCTACTATCCTTTGTATAGTGTCATCTTCTCCACTATCTGAATCATTGGACTTGGGATGAGATAATATTCCTATGTATGTCTACTTTGAGTCACTTTCAAAATTCTTTGCATGCTTCAAAGCTTCATCATACATTTTTGATGGTACTACCTTCATATTTTTCTTATATTTTGGTAGCAATCCATCTATGAACCACCACTTTACCAATACATCTACCAAGGGCATCTGCATCTTATCTACTAACTGCTTTAGTCTATGGTTGTATGATTTTACATCTTCATCAAGATTTTGCTTCATCATACAAAGTTTAGTGATAATGTCTCCATCATCCTTCAAGGGATGAAATTATTCAATGAATTTCTCCTTCACTTGATTCCAAGTCTAAAAATCTAATGCATTTTCCCTTTTTAGATACCAATCCATCACCAATCCTCTCAAGGTAGCAGGAAATAAATTCAACCAGTCATCTGGTTGGTCTACACCATTTTCCCTCCAAATGGTTATACAGGTTCTGATATGTCTTGTGGGGTCTTCCTTACCCTCACCTGTAAAGGGTGGACATCTCTGCTTGGCTACCTTGTTAGCCATATTTGGAGAATCATCCTCATCACTTGAGGTGTCCCATGGAATCTCTATCTGATTCCTCCTTGGGGGTGTTTTACTACACTCATCATCAAAAGTTTCTATCTGAGGTATCTTATTCTATCCCACCAGTCATTGACCAAACTCACGTGCATCTTCACTCTGTGACTTCCTTCACTGATGTGAGGGAGATGGTCTTGGTATTTCTTCTTGAGACCCCATACTCTGTTGCCCTGGTGCCTGACTCCCATCCTCTACACTCCCTTGCAACCCTTCTATCACTTTCTCAGGTGTCACCATCCACTCTCCTTCCTCGTGCACTACTTCTATGTCAACTTGCTCCTCTACGTTAGGTGGTTCTGGTACCTCCTCTTCTGTCCCTATCAATAGCACCTCAAAATCTCCTTCTTCAGATGTCCAAACTTGCTCTATTTTTGGTTCATGTGTACTATGGTCTGAATTACTTGCATTCTCTCTTTGAGAAATTCTCATGCTCCTTCTTACTAGAATTTTCTCTCGTACTTCTCATCTCCTACATCTTTGCACACTGGTGTCTGTCATTCACCTCCAATTTTGTAATATTCTTACTTTGTCAATTTGACCCATTTTAACAAAAATGCCAAGTTTGATAAGGCAACGATGCAAAATGTAGCATAGGGGTGTAGTATTCCCAGTGGGGAGGTGGTTCTCAAAGGCTTAGAATGATCAATTTACTATTCTCAATCAATGAACCAAATCGTACAATCGTACAGTCTCCACAACCATCAATATGCGACCACAAAACAACTTGTACGGATCCCAAATCGTACCACTGTATGATCCCAAATCATACAGTGATAGTGCTTGTATGATTTTACACTCATCCAATCCTTCATATTCAGTTTTGCAAGCTATCATACACAGTTTTGTAACTAAATTGTTCAATTTACCAATATCGCCAAATCGGGTAAGTTTTCCTTAATCACCTAAACTGCCAAATCGGGTAAAGTTTCTTTTGTACGATTTGTAGCATATATGGTGTATGATTTGTACGAAATGAAAGTTCATAAAGGTGCCAAATTGGATACTCTTCCTTACCAATCTCTCTCAGACAAGTTTTGGGAAGTTCTGGAATGGCAATTACTCCATTCCTACCAACATGCAAGTTCTATCCTCAGGGTTTGAGAGAGTTCTTCACAATGGCAATATCCAAAAATCATACAATAGCCTTCAATATATCCTTCTTGATACAATATACCTCATATATCATTCCTAAGGCTCACACTAGTGCTGGTTCAATTCCATCCTTCATAGCAATGCATTAATCATCATCCATAAACATAAATAAGTAACATGCAACAACTAGATACTGCAAAATATTACTCCATCATTCCAGAATCATACAATACATGAGAAAATATTATGAAATGTGGTTCTTCTTCATTACTTCTCAATGGTGCAATACAATCACTAAAAGATACACAATAACCAACAATTCCACACAATAATCATAGATATGCATTCAATACTCAGACTAATCAGACCAGACTATAACCAAACTATCAAAATTGAAAAGGGGGTCTTATATAATGTTGCCCAGGCCATTCCAAGTGGTTCTTGAGGCAATTCATTATTCACAACTGCCCATGTATAATGGAATACATAATTACACCCTTTTACTAAGTCTAAATACATGATTTATCAAATTCATTCGCAATTACAACTCAAATTGCATTTCCTTTGCATTTCATTGCACTTTGTACATTTTTCCATCCAGTTTGTACGTTTTGCCTCCTCCTTGTATGTTTTACTCCTGCTTGTACGTTTTGCCAAAACTATCAAAATTATCAAAACTGGGCAAATCCTCTTGTCACTTCTTCTTCTTCTGGGAGGTGGATTTGCTACCTACATGGCTAGGCAACCATTCAATGTTGGTCGAGAACAACCGCGTGTGCACCTTGCTCACTCGATGTCATTTTTTGCACCAACAATTTTTGGTGACTCTACTGGGGAGCTCATTGAGTTTCCATGTTTAAGGAAATCAGATTCTGGTGATAATCTAATTTACCCAAATCTTGATAAATTACCTAGTGACTATGATTGTGTAGCATCTCCACATCATCAAATCAGTTGCATTTTTGTGTTAATATTTTCCATCTCTCGAAGGACCAAGGATTTTATGAGAAGCCCTGACCTTACAAGTGGTGATAGTATGCTCATCTAGTCACTCCAACCTGATGGTGTAGTCTAGATGCTCTAATATACCAATGCTTCGATGGCCTAGCTAGGTTGTCCTAGTTGGAATGATCAAGGTCCTCTTTGCCTTCCCCATTTCATGATATTCTTGAAGCTGCGTTGGAATTTTTACCAAGTTATGATGGCATCAATGGATGTGTGAAGGCACACCTAGAAAGTGTGGCTTCTATAGCCACCCCTCACAATATCATTTACTAATATGTGATTATTAGGGTATTGGTTGCTTCTCTTCAGGGTAGATCATAGCTCTAATATAAAACCCTGTAGCCTAGGAGTATCTTCACATGAGAAGAGTTGGTTGAGTCTCTCTTTGATGCATTCGATGAACTTGAGGAGGCCTTCTAGTTGCTTAGTTCACATTTATAAATAATAATCCTCTTGAGAATGTGGTTGATTTCAATATATAATTCAGTAGCAGTTGGGGGAATATTCTAGGTCTACTCCACCTATAC
The DNA here is from genome assembly GCA_028583015.1 of Wollemia nobilis. NCBI lineage: Eukaryota > Viridiplantae > Streptophyta > Pinopsida > Araucariales > Araucariaceae > Wollemia > Wollemia nobilis. The sequence continues at coordinate 252,041 of JAQPPZ010003615.1, read as the reverse complement.
ATAGCCCAAGCATACTAGTTCTACATCTGGGTCTTCAACCCTTGTATGGCTATTCTCCTATGTCAATCTGGGGAAGAAATATTTCTCTAAATTTATGAGGAAGACATTAGATCAAAACGGGTGTTAGTAGGAAAGCATCAACTTTCATAGCCCCATACGAGCAGTTCCTCTTCAAATCTCATGCTAGATCAGGAAATGGGGATTCCATAGAAAAAGGATTCATCCGTAGGATTGGTGCAATAGGTCAATATCAAAAACCTTGTCCCCTGATAGGTCATCACACAAAAGGAAAAATGAGGTGGTAAGAGTTCTTGCCATCTTAAGTTTTAAAGTCCTGGGTACCAAATAACTTAGGCAAAGTAAGAAGAGTTGCATAATTAGCATAATTTTAGGGCCACACAAACAACACCCATATAAGTAGAGGCTTAGATTCCGTGTGATTTTATCTAGCCATTGCATATTCAGAGGATGAATAGCATAGACAAACCAGATTCAAGTGTATCTAGCACACCACATTTTTGTAGTAGGTAAATAAAGTTGTGCCCTATGCATAGCCATTGGTAAGGTGTCATCGTTCTCTTTGGGACTTGTAAGAATTTTTTGTCAAAAAGAGATTTCCCAAGAGTTTTTTAGGAAATGCAACATTCCCCCTCCATATCTATATTGATTCCCTAGTTTTCTATTTCTCTATCTATTTATCATGACCCCATAGCCCAATGGATACATTCAACAACTTTCATTGTCTCTTAGCTCATCCTTGGGAGCTACAACAAGCCTTGGAACTCACAGACTCAAGGTAAGGCAATTATGCTATAAATAGCCCTTATAGCAAGATGTTAGTAAGGCCATAAAGTGTAAACCACAAACTATGGTTAAAGAAAAATGGATTCTTGGTTGATAACAATCAATAAAGAGGCTCGTTGTTTGATCATATAAAGAAGAAGATCTGGGATGGAAGATATAAGAAACATTGGAAATTTGTCTACTTTGGGAATATCTCAGGTTTGCGATGGATTACGTTTAGGGTGATTTGATCTGAAAGAATGCCTCATGAAGAAGGGTCTATGTCCTATTGATTTCACTTGATAGGTTTCAGATTGCTTTTCCTTTTGTGTCTCCACATTTCCCTGCCCTTTCCTCTTTCCTCTATCTTCTTCCCTTTGTTGAATATAACTCTCTTTATTGGTAGCAAGGGTTTCATTGGCTCTACTTTCTCTTGTTTCTCTTTCTTCATGTGTGTTTATTACAAAAAGATCTTTGAATGTTTATTTGTTGTTTCTATTACTTGTCTTCTTGTTGCTCTTTTCCACAGTAGTTCTCTCTATGTTGGTTGTCTTGATTGTGTCCCTATGTATTTTTCTTTTTTTTCCCATTCTATCCCTGTTTTTCATGTCCTTGTTCCTGCAATCTCCTTTCTCCTATGTCTATTTCCCTTCATTCTTGTTATCTTGTTTTACTATTGCATTCTCTGATCATTCTAGGTTATTTCTTTTACACATAATGAAAAACCCTTGTAAATAACCATGAACGTGGGTGAAATTGTGTGCCTCTTCACCCACTCCTCTTTCTTCAGAATGAATATACTTTAGAGCCACCCAATTTTGAGGCATTAATGGAAGAGGTAAAGTTCCAAAATAATATGAATGAACAATAAAACAAACCTCTAATACTGGGATTGAACGGGATAATGGATAGGAGAATCCACAAAGGAAGATATAAAATCTTTACCCTAACCATTGGATGGAAGAATGAGATACCAAGTCCTCGAATGGAAGAAATGGACTATGACTCAAAGGTTGTGAGTCCCAGTTACCCGTCCCAAATTTGGATGGGATTTTAGGAAAGAAACATTGAACATCCTAGCTCGATATTTTATCCTCAAAACATGGTAAGTGAAATACTAAGAAGATGACGTGTACCTAACTAGGAGTTGGAAATAAAGGAAGGAAAACTTCAAACTGAGCCATTAATTATCACAAATACTTTAGTACGAGCTGAAAAGTAGCAAGTGGAAGAATGCAGAGCCTACGATAATCAATTAGATCTCTTAGAAGCTCGAGGGGACAGAGTAGATAAAATTTATTGCTTTAATAGGTTTGAAAAGGAGTAATAAAGGACCTAGATCTATCTAGTGGCACCTAATTCCTTCCAGACTATTGCCATTCCCATATATAGAGCATCAACAGATCTTTTAGATACTTTAATATGATCCTTTCCTGCTTGAATCTATTAATGCTTGTAATTTGAATACATTGAAAATTATTTTATAAATAGTGGAATGTTTGCCATTCTAAATGGTGGCTCTAAGGCCTTTACAATTCATATGTAATCTACCATCTCATGTAAATAATAGTGAATATTGTTTGGTCTCTTAATTTGTCTATATTTCTCTTTTTGCCTCTACATGAATGTTTATTTCTGCTATGACCATCTGAATCGATCTGCTTAATTTTTCTATCTGGATTTCATGGGTTCGACTATGTGCTTCTGGAATTTACATTTACCATTGGACATTGAGGTTTATTTCTACTAAACCCAATCAGGTGGGAGCGCTCTAATTCTACTATCTAGATTTCATGCACCTTCCCTGCTGGTTCTAGAATTCACCCCTACGCATCAAGATGAAGGAGAAGTGATAGGTGCGGGAGGCTAAAATGTTAGTTGGTTAACTATTATTTGCATTGGTGGTAGTGGAGTAGTGTGTCTTGATGCGGCTACATTTCATCCTTTTCAGTTCTGACTACGACCTCATTTTATTTCTCTCTTGCACCATTTTTCCCCATTTTTTCTTTACAACATAGTTAGCTGGAACCTCAAGATCCGGTCTCCTCCAGAGATAAATTACCTTCACCTCTTTAGGTCCAGGTGGTCATCCAATGCTGGTCAGGAACCACCATGTGTGCACCCTGCTCACCTGGTGTCATTTTTTTACCAACACTACTATGTTTTGGGTGGAAATATTATTTGCCACCCTTTGATTAAAGTTGGGTAATAGATCTTAGAAGATCCTAATATATTGATTAGTAGAGGATTGGGTATTATATTCACTAATGAAATTTTGACCTCCCTCTATAAGATATTGAATGTGATTATGTAGGGTATTACACTTATCAGTATTATGGCCAATGTCATGACAAAAGTTGCAATGTTCATTATGACAATACCAATTGGGTAGTTATTTGGTAGTATGTAGGCTTGATAGGGGGAAGTTCTATCATTTTATCCTTAAGAATATATTGTAAAATGGTAGAAGGATGTTGGTCTAATTTAGTATAGTTCCTTTTCATTTTTTGTTGTTTGGTCAAAATAATTTCTTGAGGTGCTAGTGTTGTTGTGTTCACATTATTGGTTTAGTAAGAGTCTCTAACTTTCTCTTCCACCACATACTTATTCTTATATTTTTTTCTCATGACCAAAGGAATATAACTTTTCCTTATTAATTTTGAGTTATACTCATCTTATAAGAGTGGCTTACACATGTTTAGCTAGGTCAATTACATCCTTAAAAGAGTAAATATTGGCTATTTCTAAGGGATAGGACAATTTTTCATGTAAATTATATATGAAGATATTTAATAGATATGTTTGTGGGGGTACATATTCAAGTCTCCCCACTAGGGCTCACAATTTAGACAAAAATCCATGAAGGATTCATCCTTGACTTAATTTAGTAAAAATCACCAATTATGATCTTCTCTTCAACATATACTAAGAAATAATGTACAAAAATTTCTACAAGATCTTAAAATACTCTAAGAAAATGAAATGGCATCTAAAAACACCACTCTAAGATAGGATTGCTAAGAATTTTGAAAACAAATTCAAGAGCAAAATCTCATCACACATGATGCCACTGCAAGCAGTTTGGAAAATTCTAATGTGATTGATTAGGTCTTTTGTCCCCTTGTACATTTAAAATTTAGGAGTTTCAAAATTAGGAGGGAAGTATCAGCTTGTTATTAAGGGGTCCAAATATTGATTGTACATGTTCCTATAGGAATAATTATGGGTGGATGAATATCCTAGGAGGGAGGCTATTAATCATTCCAATTGCTCCAACTTGGAATTTATATCAAGAGGAGGTGGATTGGAAGGTGCTTGAGGTAAGGTGAAAAAGGGCTACAAATTAACATATGAGTATGATTGAGATGTTTCAGGGAATGACACAAAAGGTGGTGTTATATGACTTGACATCAAATATGGTGTCATGTAGCTCCCTCTAAACCATTTGATAAGGAAGGTTTTTAAGAAGTAATATTTGAGGTGAGAGGGATATAATTTTGATAAGAAATAGCAACACTAGAGAGAGGATTAGAGGTACATACAATTATGAAAGAAGAGTTATGTTTTGAATGACATTGAGGTACAAATATCTATAAGGGAGGGAGGCATGTGGTATCCCAGAGATAACAAAATATCCTAAGCTCTACCACCTAAGGGGGAGAAGATGAGAGAAATAATGGAATCTACAAAATGTGTGTTTTATGATACATTAAGGTTAGATGAATTTACTTGTCTAGCATTTTTATTTGATTGGTTAATATTAGTGTTTTCCTAATTATTCATTTGATTATAATCATTTAGTGTATTAGAGGGCATGGAATTGGAATTTAGTTGCCAAGAGGGATTAAATAATAAGTCCTCTTCCATAGAAATATTTTGGGTGTTATCATCATCCATAAATATATCCATAGAAACATATTTGTGTTCTTGTATGAACTCTACTAGGTGATCATACGAATTGAAAATACCTTCTCTAAGGTTTCTTGTTTCAAGGGGCATGATCCTCATCTCCATTAAAATTAAGTTTTCAAATGGGTTCTTCTCTTCTAAATAATCTATTTAATGATGAATATAGGAGGAGGATTGGTGCCCCCTACTATGGGTATTGTACAACCATAGGATAAGTTTAGGAGAGAAAAAGGGAAAATTTATTAATTAAGGTTGAAAAGTCTCAAGAGTTATTAGTCTTTGTTAGCATGTGTTAAAATATATAGATAAGAATAATGTGGTATTGATTATGTGATTAAATTTTTATCTTAATTAGGTTAGGCTAGATCAAGGGGCTTTGGAAACCCACAAAGGAGTTCATGTCAGGTTCACCAAAATGTAAGGAGGTAAAAATACCTTCATGACCTCAACATATATAAGATATATGTTCAAGTATAAAATACCCTATGTTTCATGGGTATATTAGAAAACACCTACATATTGGATTTTAAAGTCCTTTTTCTAACCATACAAATCCGATAAAATAGAGAAAGTAAAATATCTAGAGAATAGATTCTATGCAATGCAATTTTATATTTAAATAGAAATTCTAGTTATTTCTTTCACTTAAATAGTAGAAATGTGTAGAGAGATAAATTTTGTGAGGCAAAAACACCTAGGTTACAACGTGGCAAGATCAAGACTTGTTTACTAAGGAGTTATCTATGTATTTAACCAATGGCTACATTGGGAAAGGGAATATGTGTCGCCACCAATGAATAGGAGTGTGAGAATAAGTTTATATTGGGCAACTAAATCTATTTCTATACAGGGTGAATAAAAATATTCAGTCAAGGTATTTGGTTGGCCACTAACAGGATGTATTAAAATAGGGTTACACATTGAATGTTACACCATTGGAGAATATGTCTATGTCATTATCTTATGTATTCATAATTTAATACCTTGGGAAACAAAGAAGACATACATCATTATTTGTGATGATCCATTAATTTGATAAGGCTAAACACCATCAAAGGGGATCAGGTGCATCAATTTCACAATATTTAGTATTTAATATATTATTTAAGAGTTACCTTTTGATTTGGAGAGTTTTACTTAGGAAGCCACTACAAATTGAATTTGTAGTTATTTGGATTGAAAGTTTTTATAAATCATATTTTTAGTTCTTTGGATTGAAAATTGCTATAAATGGAATTTGTAACATTTTGGATTACTTTCAATGGAAGAACGTTACTTTCAATGGAATAACTATGGGCATGTTTATACTCATCAAAAAACCCTTTTTGATCATGTTATAACATAAATGCATGTTTGTAGTTTTATAATAGATTCTAATATGCCAAACATGGCATTGTTGGAATTCAGTGGATAAATGCCATGGTAGACTAAGGTGAGAAAAATTGGATGTGTATAGTAGGGTATTTAGAAAAAAATAGCATTTTTATACAATTTAATTGTTATTAGTGTCTTATTAATATCAAATTACAAGATTTTGAAATAATTGAGGTTTTATGATCATTCTCACAATGTTGGAGATATAATTAAATATATTTATAGTAGTTCATATCAACTAAATTATTTTAGGATTTTAATCTATTTCTTATCAACTAACATCAAATAAATTTTATTAAAAATTATACCCTCCTTTTTTTTTAAATACCCTACTAATGACAGTCTTGTCTTCATATTTGAAGATATAAATAAGAAAATAGATAAAAACCTATTAGGATTTTTAACTTCTTTAAGATGAGAGAAAATATTAGTTCTAAGAAACTAAAATTTAGGAAATAGTCACTTGGATAAAATTAAGAGTTGTAAATCTAAATAATTTAGGAACCACATTTAAAATAGATAGAGAACTTTAAAACTAATTTTTTTTAGCTTACCTTCTTTTTAATAATAGCAAGAATTAGATGAGGTATAAGGGCGAAGAAAATTTAAAATTAACTCCTCTTTTTATATTAATAGATATGATAGTGATCAAAGGTATAATAGAATGTAAAAATATATTTATATGTTAATTAACTAAAACAAGATGCAATGCTTGATGGTGGTATTTCCTTAAATTATCTTCAAAATCCTCTTATTCACCATAAGAGGCTTAATTTAAAAATAGGAAAGTTTCCATTTAAGGATCACCATAGAATTTATTATAGTGATATAAAGCAATACACTTTAAGTGAACTCAAATATAAAAACTTTTAAAATTTATAACTTTAAACAAGATATAATTTCAAACAATGAAAAATTATATTTGAATTTTCTTCCTTTTTGTAATTTTTTTAGATAGCTTAGTTGTGGGATGCATTGAAAACAACTTATAGGTTGAAGTTAGATTATGTTTTTAAGATATGAAAAAATAAACTAGAAGATGAATTTTAAAATAATGTTCTTTTAAAATTAAGTTTGAATCCAAAATGGATTTCATAAAGAAAGTGTTTTAATAATTTTATTTTACCTCAAACCGTGGTGTGGGTAGGTGTGACAGGGTGGTGTGTGGTGGCTTTGTGTTAAATTCTCTATTGATAAGTATAGCTCTTGGCTTTACGAGGGGTCATGGTTGGGAGGAGACTGTTCAACCTGGTGCATTGGTCATAGAGGTTTCTCACAATATATTAAAAATTAAAAAAATCTATTTTACCTATAAACATATTTAAAGAACTATGAAATTTTCATGGAAATTTAATTTTAATTAAAATTTAATTTATAAATTATTCCCTCATAGATTATTAATAAAAAAAAAATTCGATGCAAAATTATGTTCTTAAAATATTATTTTAATACCAAAATTTATCAAAACCATGAAATGCTCCAAATGCTCCTTATTAATTTGGAATGATACTATTTAAAAAACAATAATTACCATAGAAAACTTTGAAAAAACTAGAAAATAAAGTAAACAAACTAAATATATGTTAAAAAAAAAAAAAAAATGAAATTATTATTTAATTTCTTATGTGGAATTTTTATATGAGATAACCAAATATATATTAATAAAAATTATGAAATTAGAGTAATTAATTGACAGCATGATATAAAAAAGTAAGAATTTTTAAATTAATTATTTTTTTAATATATGTAGAATCATATAGGAAGATCTTAATTGATTAAATAACTTGACTTTCAAGGTGAGACAAGGGTTGAACTCTTGCCAAGTGAATATTCATGTATGTAACAATGCATTTATTCTACTAGATGGCAATATTGACCACTTTCTCGCATATGCACATTGTAGTTTTGCAATTTACATGGAATGCAATATACTAAGTTGCTCCATGGGTTCAATCTTCTTATTTTATTGTAAATTTTATATAATAAAAAATATTTTTGTATTTTTTCTTTCAACTATGACAAATGACTAAATTATATATTTATGTAAAAATTACAAGTTTAACAATAATTATGATAGATTTACTTTATAAATAAATTCCATAACACTCATTATGTTCATTGCATATTAGATAACACCTTATTTAAATATTAAACTCTTAATACTTTATTATTAACACATAGAACAAATAAAACTTTCTAATGTAAAAAATTTCCTTATCCACTTAATATCATAGATATACATGTTATATAATACATTTTATATCTCTATCTTTTCTATATTACTTCAAATATATTATTGCTCTCATATTTAATGTACAAAATATTAAAATATATAAAATATTCACTCAAAAGATATATGTTATATAAATTACACTATTAATAAATTTATGTTTAAAATATATAAAAGCATGACATGGCTATTGAACACTAGTTATAAATTTTATAAAATAAGGTTCTTCCTTTTATATTCCTTACTGTCAATGCAAATAGATAGATTAAATTAAGCCGAGCTCCCCTTAATATATAGTGTTATATTAACATTGTTTTTAATTTAAAAATACACATATTGACTAGAGAATGAATCTCTTACGATAGCAATTAAGAACTTTCCATTTTTACTTGTAAAATTTCATGACATTGTTAGATTATAAAGCGCATATGGTTTAACATTTAAAAATTGGTGAAGTTATTTTTTATTATGTGAAATGTGGACCTCATGTTTAAAGTGCATCCTCGATATTTTAAGATTTAAAAAATTGACACGTATTTTAATTTTAAATTATATACATATATAAATATATAGTTTTATGCTAAAGTTAGATCTCAAAAACACATTGAATATTTTATTATTTAAAATTTCAGGTATTATAAGGTGCATTTTTATTATATATTTCATTGGTTACCTTTTAAAAATTTCATGTCTTAAGATAAAACTTAAGGTTTTATAAAAAGGATAGAAAGTTATTTTTTAATAAATTGTTATTTATTAACTTCAACTTAATAAACTAAAGATTATAAACATTTCTCAAACAATAAAAAAAAATATATAAATTTAAATTATAAATACATCTTGTATTTTGTATCCTTGTAAAATAAAACTTTTTAAATATGAAGCAAACTTTTAAAGCCCACATGTTTCTTAAGAAATACTAAATTTAATTATTCAATATGAACATTAATTATTCACTTCTATCTCATATCCAAAATCCTTGATTCTTTTAAAATTAAAAATTGTAGCATAATTTTACAACCTTCTGGACTTCAAAACCTAAACAAGCATAATATATTTTATATATATATTTTTTATTTGATTAATGTGAAAAAAATAATGGGATTGAGTAGTCTTTTCCTAATCATGATTTTTGGTAAAGTTGAGAATTATGTTTATCAATAGGGAATTTACCACACAGCCACCCCATGCACTCGCCCATACCTCACCTAGGCCGATTTGAACCTTTAACCTCCCAAAAAAAAAGCTAAAGCCTCAACCGTTGCACTGCCCCCTTTAAACTAATATCTTTATAAGTTTATTTTATATTATTATTATTTTTTTTAATAAAAATGTAATAATACAAATTAATTTGAAATTTAAAGTTTAATATTGAAAAAAATAGAAACTTTCATTTTTTATTTTATATCATTTTTAACTTATATGCATTTTTTAAAAATCATGTTGTAAAATCAATAATTAAATCTATATTTTTGTCTTCTATAAAATCATATGTTTTTTTAATAAATTAAATCTTTGTTAAAAAATTATTAATATTAACACTATAATTTTATTTATTTATAATTAAATTATATATTAATATTTACACTATAAATTTATTTATTTATCATTAAATCATATATTATACACATCATATATGAAAACTTGTTTTTACACGTGTCTTTTACAACTTATTATTGGATATATTCATCAAGATTAAGATTATGTAGGTGATTTTTATATTAAATGAGAGGATATGGTGAATATATATTTTTTGGTTATATAGAAAAGTTACTTATAGTTATTATTTTTAGTAATTGGTGAGGGTAGGGTTCAAACATAGTTGCTTAAGGTTTGTACTGTTGAGGAACTACTTTTACAAAGGTTTGGCTCCCCAAACTTAGATCTCTTTTGATAAGTACCCAACTACATTAAAAATATTATTTTAAAATATTTGAAATAAAAAATAAAAACAAAATAAAGATTTTAATTTTATAAATATACTTTAACATTTTACTAAATAATAAATGAAAATAATAATATTAAAAATTTACATTTTAAAAAGAAAAAAAAAAAAAAAAAAATTATTCTAATTTTATAAATAAATCTTTAATGTTTTATCAGTGATAAATAATATAATTTTTATCTATGTAGTTGTTATCTATGTAAGTGTAGTGTACTAGTAAACACCTCATTTATATTATGATAATGAAACTCAGATTCAACCCAACTCAGATTAGCTAAGAGTTTTTAGAAATAGTATTCTTAAAGATTGCATTAGAATAAACAAATCTCTGAAACTCAGATTCAACCCAACTCAGATTAGCTAAGAGTTTTTAGAAATAGTATTCTTGAAGATTGCATTAGAATAAACAAATTTCTAAGATCAAACTACTTGTTGTTACTTGTACAAGCTTGCATAAAAACTTATATAATGATTTCACTGTTTTTATGAATAAAAAATATTTTCAAAAAATATAAAAATTTTATATAAAAAAAATCCAAATTCAACTCATATCAGACGCGTTATACTTTACCCTACCAAACTATGCTGTTGGTGACATGGTCACGATGCAATAGATCAAGGTTTTACTACCGTCAAAGTTTGACAGAAGCCTCGCTGAACAGTAAATATTGTGAGGTGCATAATGAAAACGGCTCACTGTGTCCGGAATCGGGATCACTGTCGCCATGGATAAAAAACATCCTGGTGCTGCTTCTCGAAACATATACAATATATTCTACATTTCTAAAGTCAAATCATTGAAAGACCATATTCGCAACAGTAGCTCACTTTACAATCTACTATACACTATTTAGGTAGGAAATTTCGGTGCCTTGTGAAATACAGAAGCTTGATTTTCGTTTAATTTGGAGAAGAGCAGTCCTAGCTTCAAGCGAGTAAGGAAAGATAAGTATAATTATGCCAGGTATCCTGAATGTCTTCCTCGGCCGAAAGGACAGTGGCAATATCCCCGGTGTCCGACAAGTTTGAATATTTGTCCTCTTGCTTTTTTTGCAATAAGAGAAAGTGATCATTTAATCCCGTCGCAGGTTTGCAATCCAGTGTATTGTCTTCGGCAATAATCCCGCTATTTAACTTTGTGGACACAAAATTGCAAGCAGAGGAAGAGCTTGAGGAATTCCAGAATGGCAGAGGCATAGACATGTTGCCACTGTCGGAAAACCTGGTGTCTTGTCCATTCATATTCATATTGCATGTTGCCACTGTCGGAAATTCAGCACAAATTTCCGTTAAGGGCATGTGATTTGTATCAGGTAGACCAGAGGCGAGGTCAGAGAAACTACTTTCAGCGGTTAATGCAGCCAATGGAGAATGCCTATAATTTACATTCGGGATGGTGCAGTTGTTCTTGGTAGCTGCGAAATACTGAGACTTTTGCCATTGAAGCCACTTGAGATGGAGTCGAGTATTCCAGTAATTCTTGATGTCGTTGTCCGTCCTTCCTGGTAAATGGGACGCAATTACGGACCATCTGCACCATGCAATCAAATTAACAAAACCCTTTGATATCTATGCAATGCCCCTAGCTTTGCATTGGAATTTTCGTGAAATCTTCTACATAGTAAAATTCAACAGAGAAATAAGTTTAAATAAGTGTTTGGAACTATTAGGAATTATTAGATCGTAGATAATGTGAATGTAAGTTAAGTTAATTAAACGTAGTTAGATTAGTTATGATTTTTTAGGTTAAAATTGATTTTTTTTTCTATTTTTATTTTTATTTTTTTATTTTATAATGTTAAATATTGAAGTATTTAAGTATTAAGAGTATCATGTAAGTTTTAAAAAGCTTTCTATTAAAGAAAAAGGTTTTAGGGTAGATTGGTCTTAAGGTAAAGAGCTCTACCAAAGATCAAATTCCTTCTTAAAGAAATATCTCAAGATAAAGAATCATACCAAAGGTTAAAGCAAAAGAGGTAGTAATCTTAGGATAAAATTTTTATTAGATATTACTTGTATTTAAATTACCAATTGAAAAAATGGTGATTTTAACACCGTTCAAATTATTATAAAGATATTTGGGTCCAATATCAACAAGAAAGGATTAGAGGCCTTGCTAGTGCTTCTACCATCCTTGTAATGAAGACAGACAAAAAATTGGTGTGATAAAATAATTGTTAATTGCTTCTATTCAAGAATCCAATAACAAAGTGGTGGTCAATCTTATGTTTGCTCTCAAAAGGAAATACAATATATTATTTGGCAAAGCTATTAGAGAAGGTGATGATATCCTCAATACAGTCTTTAATGAGACTAGCATGAACTAGCATATCCTCTGCATCATTTTGAATATGAAACTAATTATCATCCATGAGGCACATATACGTATCAATTGATAATCTTTTAACCTAGAATAGGTCATTCATGATTTATTAAGTGACATTCAATTTAGTCAAGCATTAATATGGTTTTTGAGGTAAGGTATTTGTGTTCCAACTGAAATTAGTATGCACTTATTTTAAAAGGAGGATTGAATATTACAATTTCATGATAAAATATTCAAAAGGCATGCGGAATACAACACTCAAAATTGGATTCAAAACCTAATACACTCTAATGGAATTAATTCTAATCATTACCTATACCAAGATTTGGTTTGACGTCTATCAAAACACCCCAATAATGTGTTTGTTGGAAGTTCACAAGTCTCATCTACCGACAATGCAAACTTGTTGATGTTTACCATCAGAATGCATTCCCTAAAGAGACAATTCCAATGACTAAAACTTCTATTAGGCTCTTAGGGGCTTCATTCATGCATAACATAGATGTCAACACCATGCACTGCTTCAAAGGTGTTTAACATGTTTTTATCAGGTTGTGATGAACAACATATCACTCATGGTTGAGATGATCGTTTGCTTGGGAATTCACATCGTGTCTTAGAGGTAAGATCATCACCACTCAATAGCTTGACACATGGATAAATGATATCACTCATCATATTTTAGGTAAGGCATAATTGGAATTGGTAAAAAAATCAACACAGTCTTATTCATGACCAATAACATGATATTTATCCTTTATTGATAGTGAGAAGGGAAATTTGAGCCTATAAGGGTTTTTCTCTTCTATATTTATGTAGGTATAAAGGAGAAGAAACATATAATATTTTTAAGAAATGGAATATTATGAAGAATATTTCCTTTGCTTATTATTTTCCCAATGAGATATTTTTTTTCTTACAATTTGAGACTTCAATCAAGTTACAAGATGAGATATTATTTTTTCAACAATTAGAGTCTTAAATCAAGATAGAATTATATGCTTATATATACTCATTGGAAAATATTTTTTGAGGTCTATCTAGTGGAAGTAAACAAATTTAGTTTTGTGAAAGTTTAATATGACTAGTGGTGCACTAAAGTTCGCATTTATCGATTCTCAACTATTGCAAGGGAATAATTATGCTACCTAGAAGACCAAACTCATAATACTTTTCAAGTTTGAAGAAATATGAAAAGTTGGAGACAGGTCCATTACTAGTCATGACGTAGAATATGAAGAGTAGACACAATTTAACAAGGTAGACAGAAATTTTTTTTCAGTATCATGTTTTGTGTAGCTAATGAAACACAACCTTACATTCATGATTCTACAAAAACTCACGATACATGGGAGAATCTTCAAGCAGTATTTGAGGTAATGAACTAGAATCAAATTTTATTTCTCCAAAGTCAACTTCATTGCTTGAAAATGAAGAATGGAGAAAAACATGAATCTTTCTTGAATATAGTTGCTAAACTACGAGCATCTACAAACATAGAAGAAAAGGTAACTAACAAGATACTTGTTCCTATTATTTTAACATCTCTTCCTTCACAATATAATGTATTTGTGATAACCTTGAATATCACTAAACTTACTTCAAAATATAGAGGCCTCAACCACAACATAAAAAGAATATCAAGTTCTGTAAACAAATAAAAAAGGGAAGCAACTAGTCAAAAGAGGCACAAAACATGAAAAATGATTCCAATAATAGATAAATAAGTCTCACATGCCAAGATATTAACAATAGAGAAATAATTTTCACATATATAAGATGTGTGATCGTTTTGGTAAGAATGGTCACACGGTGAAGGAATGTTGACATAATCCCTTCACAAATGGGTCTTTTTCTCAAGAGATGTATCATCAACAAATTAAGTCATCATTAGTTAAGAAATTTTCAATTTGAACAAAGGTACAACAAAGTAATGTAGTCAAACACAACCAAATTAGAGAAGAATAAAAATATCTCATAGAAGAAGAAGAACATATATCTATTGCACACACCTAGCTAATTCAAACCAATCTTGTGACCCATCAAGAAAATTGGTTTCATTCAAACCATTCCAATTATACAAGAAGAATCTCTCCACGAAATAATGCATTCAATTATATCAAAATCTTAGTCGATTGTCCATGCCTAAAGAAAAATAGGAAATCAAGACTTTATCGACAAAGGAGCAACTCAAAATGAAGCATGTTCAAGCACCTAAAATGGAACATTTGGAAATAGAAGAGTTAGAAGTAGAAGATAAAAAATTCAATATTCAACCATTTTCATCATGCAACAAACTAAAGAAAATATGAATACATCACTTCTCACAAAAAAATTAACAAGCCAAGTCAAAGAAGAAAAAACAAAAGGTGATTTACCTTACTACGAGTGATGCTCAAAACATAAAATGGAGATTGTTCATTAAAGCCAACACAAAAACATGGCAATGCAAGACAATGATCCTTCTAAAAAAGAATATAATGATTTAAACTGATTTTTGTAAATAAATATGGATGTCTTAATTAATAAAATCATAATCTTTACTCAATTTATAAACATTAAGTAAATATGTTTTGGAGTGCATAAGTGATGATACCCAAAACTTCTAAATATTATAGTATAAATTCCATATTAAAAGAGGAGGATTTTTCCCTCTCACATCTAAAGATTCCAACATCACCCTAAAAACTATTTTCCTTCACGTTAAAGATTAAAAAAAACTAAAACTAAACCGTAAAAACAAGAACTAAAGCCAAAGCTAAAACTATAATATAATAAAGAGCAATGTTAAAAATTATTAAATCATAAATATTGTGAATGTTAAATAAAACCAATCAACAGATAGTAAATAAAGTCCACTACAAATCAAAAAGTAGTTACAACATTAATTACTACTTGTCATGCCAAAATCGAGCATCATTGTGTTTAAATATCCTAATTATCAAATCATCTAAACATTAACAATATCAAGAACCAGAAAAATATAAGAGGGCTCAGAGAAATAGTAGGAAATAGGCTTGTCACATACCTGCTTCCGACGAGGCCATAGAGGCTGTAGATGACACTCTCTTCCTCTTCTGTGTAGTTGCCGTGCTTAATGCCAGGCCTCAAATAATTCAACCACCTTAGCCTGCAGCTTTTCCCGCACCGTCTTAAACCTGTACCAGCCGACACAGCAGGCATAGAACAGAACAGTTATTGAAGTGTACGAGCATCACAATGGATCGATTAAGAATCAAGTATCAACTACCCACACATCTGTTAATTGTTTGATAAAAAAGTACTAAAAAGATAAAAAATCAGAGTATATACCAGCCTTCTTAGGGAGAGAAGTCCAGTTGCCATGGGTGCCGTGTCGTTGGATGAAGAGCTGTAGCTGAAGATCTTCTTCGGCAGTCCAGCGCCCCTTCACATTTGCTTTGTCACAGCAAGGTCTCTTTCCCATCTCGCCTGATTTATTTATCCTTCACAACAATCCAAAAATTGTGGTAGTCTTCGCCAATGATCGACAGAAAACACAGTTGAGGTGAAACTCGAGGATTTGGGACGAGGTCAAAGCATAATATTAAACAGAAGGCATGTTTGTGTATAAAAATTGAGCATCTCTCAATGTCAACCACTCTCTACTGAGGAACGTAGAAAACTGCAAGTAACACACGGGAATGGGTGGAGAGAGGTTCTTGGGGACATATCCAATATAAGGCTGACGTAGACATGGTACAACTATCAAATTTGATGGCTCACCCACCCTGACGCATTGGGGAACTCCTACAGGGAAAATATGCACAAAGGGTTATTAAATAATCAGTGCATGGGAAAATGTCAAACCAAAAAGGGTTATTGAATAATCAGTGCATGCAAAAATGTCAAACCATCAGTTTTGGGGTTTGGTTTTTTTTTTTTGAGGTTTAAGGTTTAAACTGTTATGTGGTTATGTGTTATTGATAAATTCAGCTTTGCTTTTATAAGAGATCATAATAGAATGAGAATACCCAACCTTAAAATTTCACACTAATTAAAACTAAATAACCAAATTTTAATAACCATTAATTCTTATTTTGTTAAAATAAATTTATTTAATACATCTTTAAAAAATTTCATACTAATTAAAATACAATAACCATCTTAAAAAATTCTCACTAATTAAAAACTAGATAACCAAAAATTCCTTACACTAATTAAAACGAAATAACCATTGGCTCCTAGTTTATTTAGCCCGATATTATCCTATTACGAGGGAAAAAAAAACAAAGCTAAAATTGCTTAAAGATATATAGTATGTAAAACTTGACAAAATAAGATATAATCTTTAACAAAATAAGTCTTATTTGGATAATCTATATTAGAATGATGGTACTAAATTTTTTTGCTACTAAATCCAAGATATTATATCCGCTTCTCATGACACGATTGATATTTTTGACCATGTTAATAATAAATGACAACTCTCTCTTTCATCAGAGCAGGTGCAAAAAAGGATACAAAATATTTGGTCCAGTCTTCTTAAGCAAAAAAAAAGTGTGTCTTAAATGGCTTTTGCTGCTCCAAAGATTGCCCTTATCTTCTAATCCCCAGGCTGATATCTATTGTTTCATTTGTAGGACTTCTGAGACTATGAAGCATATATTTTTTTAGTCTTTATGCTAAAGAGTTGTGGTTATCCTTTTTTCATATTCTACAGGGCTGGAATATTCAGTTGGATCATATAAAACAACAAATTTTGTTTGGTTATATTCCACATATGAATTACTATTTCAATATGTTTTGGCTAATAATTTCTACATAAATTTTATAGATGATTTGGAATGCTAGGAATGATGATTATTTTTAGAACATGTCAAGGCACCTTACTGGGTCTCTTAGGAGACTCACACAGCTTGCTATTTTTTTTCAGGTTGGAAGAAATCTACAGGTTTCTAGGAAAAAGTTGGCACGTATTTTCAAAGCTATTCAGGATCAAAAGTTGATGGATGATGACAAAGACAACGTGGATATGTATAACTACTATTATATTCTTGCACAAAAATGTTATTATATGTTTGTAAAAAGAGACAATGATACAATTACACTCATAGGATATATAGTATTTTTGTTTCCTTCTTGCATGAAGATGTTTAGCTTAGTTTGATTTTTGAAGCTTCGACCTTCTTTGATGTATATTTTTTGTTGGTTATTTAATATGACAGTTATATATTTTAATTCAAAAAAAATAATGACAGACAATTGCCCTAGTGGTTAAATATGGTGAGTGTTTCTTAGGTGGTCTTGTGTTCAAACCCCTTGAGAGTGGTTGTTGATGTAATTTTTAAACATTCTCGTGAAAAAAAATTCAAAAAAAAAAAATTCACTGGACTATGCTATAAAAGTAGTTGTTATAGTTTTATTTTTGAGTAGGTTCTATATTAATATTTAAAATATAATTAAATAATTATATATTAAATAAATAATATTATTTAAAAAAATTATATGAAATATAATTACATAATTATATATTAAATAAATAATATTATTTAAAAAATTATAGGATTTATAATTTAATTAAAAAATACAAAACTTATAATATAATGTATTTCAATTTTTTTTAAAGAGATCATTTATTTTATTGTAGTAGTACTTGCTTTAATTGGTGTCTTAATCATAATACATCGAGTAGGTTAAGTGTAGGTTAAGTGGTTAGTATCTTCTAGAGTATTTGTTTTAGATTATTTTATTTATTTAATTTTATAATATATATATATATATATATATATATATATATATATATATATATATATATATATATTTTAAATTATATATTATAATTTTTTAATATGTATAGTATTTAAAACAATAATTATATATTTTATATTTTCGATATTGAGTGAATTTAATGGTAAGATTTCAGAAGTCTATATTAGGTATTTTATTTATATAATTTTGTAATATATAATTTTGTAATATATAATTTTTTAAATATTATATATTATAATTTTTTAATGTGTATAGTATTTAAAATGATAATTATATATTTTATATTTTGGATATTGGGTGAATTTAATGGTAATATTTTAGAAATATAAAGAAAATTAAATTTAATCGCGACATGTTGTGTCGTCGCGGCTGTTGGAGAAATGTTGTCGCGATATCGCGACATGTTGCACCGTCACTGCCATCGAGGGAAAGTTGTCGCGATATCGCGACATGTTGCGCTATTGCGGCCGATGTGAGAAAGTTGTCGCGATATCGCGACATGTTGCACCGTCGCTGCCATCGATACGAAGTTGTCGTTGAAAGATCCTTAAGACAAATGATCAATGAAAAAGCTAAGTATGATTTTTGTCGTGATTTCGTGACCTGTTGCGCCATCGCGGCCATTGGAGGAAAACTGTCGCGATATCGTGACATGTTGCGCCATCGCGGCCAAGGGAGGAAAGTGGTCACGATATCGTGACATGTTGCACCGTCGATGCCGTCGAAGGAAAGTTGTCACGATATCGCTGACATGTTGCGCTGTTGCGACCGATGTGGGAAAGTTGTCACGATTTTGTGACATGTTGCGCCGTCGCTACCACCGAGGGGAAGTTGTCATTGAAATATCCTTCAGACAAATGATCAATGAAAAAGCTAAGTATAATTTTTGTCACGATTTCGTGACCTATTGCGCCATCGCGGCCATTAGAGGAAAACTGTCGCGATATCGCGACATGTTGCGCCGTCGCTACCGCCGAGGGGAAGTTGTCGCAATTTTGTGACATGTTGCACCGTCGCGATGAAGGATGGAAAGTTGTCACAATTTTGTGACATGTTGCGCCGTCGCTACCGTCGAGGGAAAGTTGTCGCGATTTTGCGACATGTTGCGCCGGCGTGGCCAATGGAGGAAAGTGGTCATGATATCACAACATGTTGCACCATCGCTGCTGTCGAGGTAAAGTTATCACGATATCATGACATGTTGCGTTGTTGCGGTCGATGTGGGAAAATTGTCACGATATCGTGACATATTACGCCGTCGCTGCCGTCGAGGGGAAGTTGTCATTGAACGATCCTTAAGACAAATGATCAATGAAAAAGCTAAGTATGATTTTTGTCACGATTTCATGACCTGTTGCGCCATCGCGGCCATTGGAGGAAAACTGTCGCGATATCGCGACATGTTGCGCCGTCGCTGCCGCCGAGGGGAAGTTGTCGCGATTTCGTGACATGTTGCGCCGTCGTGGCCAAGGATGGAAAGTTGTCACGATTTCGTGACATGTTGCGCCGTCGCTGCCGTCAAGGGAAAGTTGTCACGATTTCACGACATGTTGCGCCGTCGCGGCCAAGGGAGGAAAATTATCGCGATTTTGCGACATGTTGCGCCGTCGCGGCCAAGGGAGGAAAGTTGTCACGATTTCACGACATGTTACGCTGATGTGGCTGCTGCTGGATTTTTGTCACGATTTCGCGACATGTCGCGATTTCGCGCCAGGTTGACTTTTTTGCGGTCAGAGGTGTCTTGTGTCACGATTTCGTGACTTGTAGCTTTTTTGCGGACAGAGGTGAAGTTGGTGTTTGCTGCGTGTTTTCGTGATAAGTTGTTGTAACTGACCTATCAGCTCTCTCAGCTAGCTTGGTATTGGTTCAAGAGATTTGGATCCAGTGCAAATCTTCCTCTTTTCTTATAATCATGTGCTTTCATTGTTTTCGGCTGAGTTGTATCTTATCCCAATTGTAACTGATCAATGTTTTAATACAAGTTTTTTCAATTTTTTTCAAAAAAAAGAAAATTAAATTTAAATTTAACAAAAATAAAGTTATACATTATAGTTGAATAAATATATATATATAGTAAATAATATACTTTTAGGATAATCTCATATGATATATAATCTAAAAGATATTAAAAAACTACTTTATTATAATCCTTAGAATTAAGATTGAAATCGTATACGTGAAAACTTTTAGTTTGGTTTGGGATATTTAGGTGTGAAGATATAGGGTGCATAAGATGCATGTTATAAGTTCCTATATTGTTAAAATATTTTTATATTTCATTGTTGTAGATAATGTGTATTTTTTATATGTATATGTATGAGAGTTGTATACATGGACACTATTTCTTTTAAGTAATTATTAAGTGCAGTGTTCAAATCATAAGAGTTGTTCCGAACAAGCATACCACCTTTTTATTGTTAAATATCATTAAAAATGATATAGATAGTCAAACCCTCATGGAACTATATATCTTTCATAGAGGTTTAAAATTATAGGTATATGCACTCAAATCATATTTATATAAAAATACCGCCAAGACTAGGTGGATTGGTAAGTACTGGCTCCGCACTTACCAAGAAGAGACCCAAGTTCAAACCTTGGGACAAGCCTGTTGTAAAGGTAGTAGTCTGATCCAAATCCTTTGAGTACATGCATGACTTTAATCTAGAGCACTCGTGGTCCATTTCACATGCCTAACATTAACGGTCACCCGGTGGTCCATTTCACGCAGGGCTATGACATTGATGGTACGAATCTAGAGCACCCGATGGTCCATTTCACGCAGGGCTATGACATTGATGGTACGAATCTAGAGCACCGGGTGGTCCATTTCACGTGCCTAACATTGATGGTATGAACCTAGAGCACCTGGTGCTCCATTTCAAGCTGGGCTATAAAAAGAGGTGGAATAGGTTTGGTGGATGCAACCCATGTGGTTTGAACCCTACGCTTGCTAGCTACGAAAAATAGTGTGGTTGTGAACTTTGAGCCACTAACAATTGATAGTAAAGAATGACTATGAATGTAACCAATTCCCTTGTACTATCCAAAAAAAATAACATTAAAAATTACTTATTTTTTAACTTGATATTTGATTTTTAATAAAATTAATTAATAAACACATATTTGAATCTAATTAATCTTTAATGTAATATTTAATTTACTTTTAAAAATTTATATTTAAATTATATTAAAAAAACATAATTACAATATTATATTACTTATTCAAATACTATATTAAAACATTTAATGTAAACGATCTTACTCATCTTTAAAAAAACACTTTATTTATGTATTTATTTATATATAATCAATTAATATATAAATAAAAACAACGATCTTACTCATCTTTAAAAAACACTTTATTTATTTATTTATATATAATCAATTAATATATATAAATAAATGCCTTTAGGTTAAATAATATTTGAGATAAAAACTGTAAGGGTTGGAGTACCCACCAGTGACGTTGCTTCTGACTAGGTGACATTATTATGCCAACCCTTGTACATCAAGCTTTAAGATCAGATATGATATATCTCTCGTGATGTCCACTTTGAGTGTTAGCAAAATCGGCTAAAACGATTTAAAATGTTTGACACTACGTTTTTAAACATTTTTTAAAAAGTTATATGCCCTTTCGTTATTTTAAATTATTTTTAACGAGAAGGAATAAGCAATTTAGAATTTGGATAAGGACACTCCAAAATCTCTTGAAAGCTGATCCAGATTTTCCTCTATGGATGTCACCTACTCTGTTGACGTTCTCAAAAATAAAAAATAAAAAATAAAAAATCGCTACTATGCTTTTGAGGTATACCTCCTTCCAGACAATTCTAATTGGAAGACTATTAACTACCACCAGCTCTTACCTGTTAGAGATGATAATGTCACACCAGCTCTTACCTGTTAGAGATGATAATGTCGTCCTAAGGGGGTGAAATTTTTGAGGATGAAGTCAATTAAAATATTAATTAGAGTTAAATTTGAAATACAAATTTTAATTTTATATGATTAATTTTTTAACAAAACTAGTATTTTTATAGATGCAGTTTTAGTTATAAGTTCAATGTTTGAGTTTGACATTTTTTAAATTTGATATAAATTTTAATTTATTATAAATGTTCATACATCCTTTCAATATAATGTGAATAAATCAGTAATTAAAATGAACTATCAATTTTAATATAAAAATCTGTTATAGGTTTTATTTATGAGAATATGGACCATCTTCGGGTGTAGTGCAAGGTTTTGGGCTTTGGCTCTTCTGGAGTGTGTGAGGTATGGGTGTGTGGTGGTTTTGTGTTAAATTGAATGAAAAATTAATATAAAACCAAATGTTATATGAACACACACCCATCCTCTCACACAATAAAAAAAAAAAAAAATATATATATATATATATATATATATATATATATATATATATATATATAGATAGAGTAACTACACATGAATATAAAAAATAAATAAATGAAAAATTAATATAAAAACTAAACGATACTTTATTATTATTATGAACACACACCTATCCTCTTATACACTCACTCAAGTCACGGTTTGAACCTTGGACCTTTCAACCAAAACTCAAACCGTTGTGTTGGGGTTTCATTTAATTATATAAAAATCTGCATAACCAAATTAAAAATTAATATAAAACATTAAAATTAAATGTGGAAAATATTTTATTTAATTTTACTTTATATTTAAAATATGTAACTAAAAAATATTTTTGTTTATATAAACATAAATCTACAAATATTTACATGCTCGTAGTGGCAGCTATTACGAAACTCAAATTACAATTCGCATATTTTTGTATGTCATAAATGTTTCCAAAAATAAAATATATAATGCGTTAGGGAAGGTAAGGGGTGGGAAACACGTGGAAAGGCTAGCAAGGTGTGGGGCGGGAAACACGTGTGAAGGGCAGGAAACACGTGTGAAGAGAAAAACACATGCAAAAAAAATTCACATGCATTTTCCCGCCCCTGCATGTGTTTTAGTGTCAGTAGCCTCATTTTTTTTTTTACTGCAAAACTTAGGGTTGAAAACATATGCTAAAATTTTTGGGTATGAATTTTTTCCTTCTCGCATCAGTTTTCCCACCTGTTTTCTGCCTAATGTTTTCGGTTTATTTATCGAACTCATTTGCTAGGGTTTTCAATTTAATGAATTTTAAATTTTATCTAAAAACTCAATGAAATTGATAATTAAGGATGCAACCATAATGATTAGTTTTTTAGGATGTTATAAAGCGATTGAAACGAAAGTGATGTAATTAGGTAATCTAATGTAACATTAGGAGATGAGTTGAATAGAACAAACACTAGAAAAAACAAAATGTTAAATAAATGAATAAGAAGGTTATTTGATTTAATAGAATTGCCAAACAACAAGGATATAAAAATTTATTATGGGAAAAATTTAGAGCAACAATGTAAACAAAAGAGCTAGAAATAAGGCAAACTACCTTGATGATCTCAACCACCAATATGAGTTATGTCAAAGAGCACATATGGATACAAATATTAAATAAAGAGCAAAAATGTTAATAGTCCAAATGAAAACTAGCTCAAATCTCATATCTAAGATAGGTATATGGAAGAGACTCAAAGAGAAATGGAAAGAAAGAATATGTACTTATTACACTTGAAGGGAATAGGAAATAGAGAATACTTTATCTTGGAATTTAAAGCCCATAATAATATTTGGGTTAATTATACAATTGATTCTATGTTTGAATTGTTTAAAAACATGAGAGTGGATAATCTAGGTGAATTTAAAAGCACAAAATATCAATTTATCAAAAGGAGAGAATGTTGGTTCAACAATGATTTTTCAAATAAACTTATTTTATTTTAAAAGGAACAATTAATGTCACATATTGAGTTTGATAATGAATCATTGTTATCCCATAGGTTGACCTTAATGATGTTAAAATCCTCGAAATCTATACTTTAATGGCTTGGATTGCAAATTATTATTTATAGAGTCCACGATCATAGTCATTGTAGTCTAAAAAATGAACCTGAGTATTTAGAACACCGTAGTTCTCTTTATGAGGGAATGTAATATAAGATGCTTTATTTGTATTTCTAATCTCTAGTTTATAATGATCTTTAATGTAGTAGTTAGTTGGTGTTGATAAAACTAGATCCTAAAAATCCTAACTTAACCCTAAAAATCCCATCAACTTATCCCTACAAATCCTACCAATAAATCCCTAAGAAAGTGCTCTAACAAAAATTACAATAATAGAAACCCCTATTATATTGTTAGGACACCATCCTAATATTATAATTTAATGTATTGTAATGTGTATGCAACACCTTGGGTGCCTAGAAATATGGGTCCATATAATGTACCTGTAATTAATGATGTAACTATTTTTTTATTAGACGTTTCTAGCTTGGATTCCCACTTGCATGTAAATTTGATCCTTGAGCATTAGGTTTAGGGTTCATAGGAGTATTTATAAAGGCAAAGGCATATATGGAATGTATAAAGTCATTCTCTAATTGTAACATATGTCTACTTCTAAGGAGGTTTCCCCTCAAAGAACCTTATGATTCTATAATTTGATTCTCTTTTGAGTAATAAAGTTACTACATTTCTATTTCATATTGCAATATTGTTAATTTAGTTTCATTATTTTTTAATGTATTGCAATATTCGTGTGGATGTGCTTATTTTAATTGGAATATTCCTAACAACTGGTATCAAAGCACTTCTAGGCTCGTGTTATACTACAACTACAATAATTTATGTCCTATTTAGTTCCTGTTAGGTATAAATTGTGTTTATCTTCTATTATTTTTTGCTAAATTCTCTATCGAAAACATAGTCCATTTATTTCTATTTTAATGTAATAGGTTAGAAACCTTGTGCTAAGGGTTTTGAAATATGATATATAAGTTTTCATTATTAGCTAATATAGATTACCCATAAAGTGTTTAGGGAACTGAGGGGTAATTAGACTCCAATACCCAAGTCTTAGAAAATACTCGTATATTATGGAAAGCTCTAGGGAGACCCCCTTAGGATTAGAAGAAACCTTTAGCCCTAAGAATATATCGAGAATTTGAATTTTATGGTGCATTGTTAAATAAAAAACTAGGAAGATAAAGTAACTATGAGTATGGTGGAACCCTCCATAGTTAGATCTTTGAGATATTGGGTCAACCACTAATAATGACCAAGGGGATATATCAAAAAGCCCACAAAAACTAGACTTAGATTATTCTTGTTAACCATTTCAATCACGTCTCAACCCTATCTGAATCTAACACAAACTTAAGCATCTTAAGGAGATTAAACTCATCATAGATTGATGATACAATATCAATTTTGGTAGTTAAGAAAAAAAATATTGGTGTTAATAAAATTTGGACAGTAATAATCATGTATAGTGATAGTTGTGATATAGTTAGGAATAGTGATAGTCAAGATTCTAGCAGGAGGGTATAATAACAATCACTTGTGGTTATTTGAACATGCAATGACAAGTGGTAATTTATCGATGTAAAAAACATCTTGTTGGACCATGAGAGGGCCTAGGTGGAAAATAATGAAAACATAATTTTTCTATATAGTCCATTATAATCTTATTTTTGAGCTAATCATTTTTGTATATAACACCATAAGATTTTTTTGGAGACTAAAAATCATCATTTTGTGGTACTATTCATTGTGATTTTCATTTCAAGATGATCATATTGTATACATCACCCATAAGTATTTTTGAGAGGCCTAATTTACAAAACATGATTAAAAGTACTAGAGGTGCTCAAATGGAGCAACAAATAAATCAAAATATTAGCCAACAAATCAATCAACTAGGTAAAAAAATAAATAAAAATTTGAGCCAAGTGAAAAGTGAAATCAATCAATTGAAGGGCCAAATAGAATTTGAAAACTAAAGAATGAATTAATATTAATTATGTGCTATATTAGTAGAATAAGTTAAGAGATAGTTAATAATAGATTCAATGATATTTACAATTGTTTAATAGGTATGACTCATGAATACAATTGGTTTTTTCATAATGAATTTTAATGGAAGGAAAGAAGTTTAGGGGAGCCATCACATAATAAAAATTACCATAATAACATATATAAATTACCCAAGTTAGATTTTCCAAAATTTGATGGAAATAACTCGGATGGTTTTTTGTGTTAGGAAGACTAGTATTTCACTCTTCATAATATTCCTAAATATTTGAGTCTCAATTATTAATTTTAAATATAATCCCTTACAATGGTATTAATTGTTGAGAAGTATGCATTTAAACCTTTAATGGGAAAAATTTGAGAAATAATTATTCACTTGATTTGGCCCTAGTGAGTATGAGGACTTCACAAGAGCTCTCACTAAATTGAAATAGACCTCAACAATTTAGGAATATTAGAATCAATTTAAAAATTCGTCAATCATACAAAAGACTTGAGTGAAGATAATTTTCAAATTTGTTTCAATAGTGGATTAAAATATGATATTAGGGATAAGGTAAGAATGTTCAAATCACTAACCTTAATGCAAGAAATAAGATTGGTCATATTGGTAGAGGATAAATTTGTTGATTAAAGATGCACATCCAAATTTCAATGGGCCTAACCTCCATTTCCATCAAAGTTAATAGCAAATTTAGCCAATGAATTACCATCCATAAAATGAAAAACTTGGAAAGAGATGGAAGTCCATAGAGCATAGGGGCTATGCTATAATTTTTATGAGAAATATTCCCTAGGACATAAACATGTATAGTAGAAATTATATTTGCTTAATGTGGATGAATATTCAACTAAAGAACCCTAGGAAGAAGAGGAGCATCAAGAGGAAGAGCATCTGGACTAGCCTGAAGCACCAAAATAACTCCATCCAAAAAAATTAGTGCATGCTCTAGCAAGAATATCTACTCAAACTAATATTTGGTCATGACACGATGTGGTATCCTAGTGAGGTGGTCGATGATGATGTTCCAAAGGTGACATAGATCAACTTGGGAGATCTCTTTTGGTCTATTAAGTTTGATGTTGTGGGTTCTTGCCCTTTGTGGGACCCTGGTAAGATTCAGTGTAGGATGGTTGGTAATGGGATTCCTCCTTCTTCCTATGCACAAACTATTTTGAGTGGTGATTTTGGAGAGGAGTTACCTCCTTGTGAAGTTGATGGGTGCTCCTTTTAGATTCATATCCCAAACTTCACAATTAACTCTCTATTGAGTCAAGGTTCTTGGGATTTTGTGGGAAAATTAGCTAGTGGGAGGTTGGATCTAGATTCATTAAAGCATTGGGAACTTTCCAAATGGAGCCCAAAGGCTCCCTAGACCTTGCTTCAATTCCTCATAACTTTTTCCTTATTAGAAATTTTTGAGAGGAGGATTTGAGGAAGATTGTGGAAGGTGGCCTCTGGTTCTTTGGCAAACATGGTCTTTTCCTTAGATGTTGGGGCCTTAAATTCAATCTGGTACTGCAAAGAGTTAATATGGTACTATTTTGGGTTTGTATACCTAAATTTCCTACTTATTTATGGCATGAAAGTGTCTTTTGGGCTGTGGCATCGATGATTGGGGACTTTATCTCTTTTGATAGAGTCTCTCTTTCTTTCTCTCGAAGATAGTTTGTGAGAATGTGTATTATGGTGGATATTGAGAAAGAGCTTCCTAGCATTGTGGAACTTATTTCACACCTAGGTACCTGGTCACAATCTATTTTTTATGAAAACAAGCCTCAGGCTTGTCAAATTTATGGTTTGGGAGGGCACCACCAAAATCTGTCCTCAAAAGAAGCAAGTGAAGCCTTCTATCAATCTGTGAGGTTCTTAGTCAGCATAATGAGAAGGTGAATGAGTGGATAACCATGGCTAAGAGAAATAGAATCTGGCATAAAAGGCCTCCTTTGGCATCCAAGGGAAAATAAATTATTTCTTCTCAACTGCTCCAAGCTATCGGTGGTGGGTCTTCGGGTGTCTCTCCTAGGAGTAACTCCAAATCCTATCCCAAGTCTTTGGAGCAATGATGTAATATCAAATTGGAATTGGTTCTATATGTGGATCCTATGGAAGTTGGAAATGCTATTCCTCTTTCAAACTCACTTGCTAGCATCGATTTGGTCATGCTTGAGGACTTCCATGGGGCCCCAGAGCTAGAGTCCTCTCTACATAAAGTGGATTATTTAAAATCTCCTCCTAAATATGCAGTGGCATCCCTGTAGGTTTTATTGCTAGTTTATGTGGCTCCCCTAAGCGCTTTATGGAGAAAGGGTCTCTAGGACCAAAAACTAGGAGCCAACATAAAAAGCCATTGGATTTTAGGTTGGCAAAGAAATTTGGTAGACCCCCAACTAAGGCAAGGAGAAAGAGAGCCATGGAGGAGGCTATTGCCAATGGTGGTCATGCCCTTTTAGTGGTAGAGGAAGAAAATGGTGATAGACAGCTAAAGCTTGATGGATTTAAATCCCCATAGTTGGGGGGATTGGTAAAAAACTCTCCTTTTAATTTCCAATGAAAGTGTGTTCGTGGAACACTAGAGGGCTTAATAGCTCCTCCAAAAAGTGATTGCTTGCTTCATTAAGGAGGGAGAAATCCCCAATTTTTTTGTGTATTCAGGAATCAAAATTAGAGGCTGCTTCCTGTGAGGTGATACATAAAATAGTTTGGAAATACTATGGTTTTATGGCTTCTGAAGCCTATGGCTCTGTCGGGGGTCTCCTCTTATTCTGGGACTCTTCCAAGTTTTATGGACTCGTTATATCTTCCTCCAATTAGGTTATTAATATTATTTTTGGTGTAAAACATCTCAAACAAGATAGATTATGTCAAATATCTATGCCCCAAATGCCTACATGAATAGACGTAAGTTTTGTCGTCTTCTGCTTGATATGAGGGAAAATTTTCATCATGAATCATGGGTTTTGGTTGGAGATTTTAACTCCCCCTTGTTTCCCTCTAAGAAACATGGAGGTAATGATGTGGACGAGTGAAGTTTGTTTAATTTTCATGAATTTTTGAACCAGGTGGAACTTCGTGATATTGATCTGAAAGGGGTAAAGTTCACTTGGAGCAACCGCAGAGGAGTGAACAGTCTTATTATTAGCAAGATCGACAGGGTTTTTGTTTTGAAATCTTGTATTGATATTTTTAGTGATGCTTCCTTGTCAACCCTCCTGAGAATTGGATCCGACCATAACCCTTTATGTTTGGAAATTTTGATGGTCTTCCCTTCCTTCCTCGACCCTTTCGATTTGAGGTAATGTGGTGTTCTCACTCTGAATTTGATGCTTGGGTGGTTGATTGGTGGTAGGATTTTGTTCCAAGGGAAGGCATGTTTAAGCTTTTGAATAAAAAGCTTAGGATTCATCTCAAAATTTGGAATAAATTTACTTTTGGAAATATTTTTAGGGGAAAAGAACGTTTGAAATCATATTTTTAGGGAAAAATTATGTTTGAACCCCTGATTGATTCCCAAGGCTATTCAAACCATTTTCTTTGTGAGAAGCAGAACGACAATTCAATTATTTGATGAAGTATAAAATATACATTAGGGCTAGGATTAGTCCAGAGGTTGTGGAACCACCCAAGACCAATATATGCGTAATTGTAAAGAAATAACAACTAGCCTAAATTAATCAATTCTAACAATAATTCTAACAATATAAGATTGTTAGGATTGAATTAACTAATGAAATAAATATTGAAATATATTCTAACATCCCTCCATATTACAATATTTTAGGAAACATATAACTACTAGCTATACTATCATCCCCCATTATTTTGAAATACATAGAGAGTTGCGAAACAATTCAAATTTGACACGTGCAAGTGCCTTAGTGAATATGTTTACAACTTGAGAATTGGTGGAGATGTACTGAAGCTGGATTCGGTGCTTTGGTACTTCGTCTCGAATAAAGTGGCATTGTGTATCAATGTACTTCTTTTTCTCATGATGCACTGGATTCTTAACAAGATTCAAAACAACCATGTTGTCGCAGAACAAGTGTATTGGATATTTTTATGGAAGACCCATACTTGTCAGGATGTGACGCAACCATATCACTTCGTACATAGCTTCACATGTAGCATGATATTTTGCCTTTATTATGAGATATCAACTACCTGTTACTTCTTGTTGTTCCAAGAGATAGGACCAAATCCAAAATGAAACAAATATCCTAAAGTTGATTTACGATCATCATATGATCCGGCATAGTCAACGTCCGTGTATCCCTGTAAGAAGAATTTGTTGTTCTTCTTGTATTCTAGGCCATATTCCATTGTGCCACGAACATAGTGAAGAACTCACTTTGTTGTTTTCCAGTGTGTAGTCTTAGGTTCCTGCATGAACTTCGAAAGATAGTTGATAGCAAATATGATATTTGGCCTAGTGTTGGTAAGATATATGAGACTTCCAATTAGTTGACGATAGAGAGTAGCATCTACTTGAGGTGATTTGTCATATCACGATAACTAAAGTCATGTTTCCATTGGTGTTGCCATCGACTTCCAGTCAGTCATGCAATATTTTTCTAGTAGTGTCTTGGCATATTTTTTCTAAGACACTTTGATGTAATGCTCCTTCTGGTTCACTTCCAGACCAAGATAGTAATGGAGAAGTCTGAGATCTATCATTTCAAAATATTCACTCAAATCCTGTTTGACAGAAGAGATCATTGTTTTTGAACTCCATGTTATGAGTAAATCATTAACATAGAGTACAAACAACACTATTTCAGAGCTTTACTTCTTGAAATAGAGGTTTGCATCTGACAGACATCTCTTAAATCCATGCTATAGTAGGTGATTATCCATTTTTATGTACCAAGCTCAAGGGGCCTGTTTCAAACCATATAAGGATTTGACCAATTTGCAAACTTTCTGTTGTTGGCCTTCCACTTCAAATCATTTCGATTGAGTCATGTAGACTTCCTCTTGGATATCACCATTTAGAAAGGCACTCTTGACATCCGTTTGGTGCACTTTCCATAGATAATGTGCTGCCATAGCACAAATAACTCGAATGGTTGTCATCCAAGCAGTAGGTGTAAAATTTTCCTCGTAGTC
The DNA here is from genome assembly GCA_028583015.1 of Wollemia nobilis. Lineage (NCBI taxonomy): Eukaryota > Viridiplantae > Streptophyta > Pinopsida > Araucariales > Araucariaceae > Wollemia > Wollemia nobilis. The sequence goes on along the minus strand of JAQPPZ010003615.1, from coordinate 220,681 downwards.
AATGCCTTCTCTTTGAGCATAGCCCTTTACCACAAGTTGGGCCTTATGCTTATCTATTGTCCCATATGCCTTGTACTTGAATTTATACACCCATTTGTAGCCTATGGGATTATTTCCATATGGCAGATCGACAAGCTTCCAAGTTTTATTTTTCATCAGAGACTTATACTCTGCATCCATAGCGGCCTTCCACTGAGGCTCACCAAGAGCATCTTGCACTGATGCAGGTTCAAGTTTATCTATTGAGGACATAAACACCCTAACATCATCAATATTCATATCTTATGTATCTCTCTCTGGATCGACAAAAATTTCCTCAAAATATTGACACAGATCATCAACCCCAATAATCTCTGTTGTAGCTTTCTCCTATCGAGCCATGCTGTGAGTACACGGTCTATCCAATATCAAGTCTAGTGGAGTGGATGGCTTAGAGTCTCTAATTGTACTTGTATACCACTTTGGATTCTTCTTCTATGGTGATGAAGAAGATGAAGAAGGACATCCAACCTTGGATGAAGGAGACTTCTCAACCTTAGTTTCCACAAGGTCTAGGTATACATCTGATGTGTTTTTTGATGTAAAAGCCTCATAAAAAACTACATATCTACGGATGTTTATCATCTTGGTTAAAGAATCAATCAATCGCTAACCCTTGGAGTGCTCATCATACCCAAGAATAATCCACTTCAATGTTTTCTCATCTAGCTTCTTCCTCTTTTCTTTCGGTATGTGCATGAATGCTTTACAACCAAAAATGCATAGATGAGAGATGGAGGGTTTCCTGCCACTCCATTATTACTATGGAGTCATTCCATGAAGGGCCTTAGTGGATGCCCTATTCAACAAATATATTGTTGTGGTGATAGCTTCTGCCTAATATTGTTTCTCAATTCTAGCTCCTATGAGCATGCAATGAACCATTTCCATGATGGAACGATTTCTCATTTTAGCAAATCCATTTTGCTAAGGAGTATAAGCAGTAGTCAATTGTTGTGTGATCCCATTTTTAGTTAAAAACTCAAAAAATTCTTTAGAGGTGAACTCCCCCACTCGATCTGAGCGGAGGGTATTTATAGAAGTCCCTGGCTCCTTTTCAATAAATTTCTTGAATTGCTGAAAGAATCCAAATGCTTCAGATTTTAGTTGAAGAAAGAATACCCACATCTTTCATGAGTAATCATCCATGAATAACTGAAAATACCTTTTACCCCTAAAACTATTGGGAGTTAAAGGACTGCACAAATCGGTGTGAACCAACTCCAGAGGTTTCTTTCCTCTTGTAGAGCTCCTTTCAAAAGGCACTCTATGATGCTTTCCTACCAAAAAGTCAGAGCAAACTGGCAATATGGTAGAAATAGAAGGAATACCATTTACCATTGCATACTTACTTAACTCAAGTAAGTAACCAGAACTCATATGTCCATATCTCTTGTGCCATAGGGAAGTTGCCTCCTTTGTAGAGAAAATCATGGCTACATCTAGAGAAGAGATAGTATCTAGGGAAAATAATCCATGCTTATATGAATTGGTTGCAATGTTCTTACCCCTCCTAGTGATAGAACAACACATATGGCCCCCTCAACACTAAATTTTACAACCATATTTTTGTCCAAAATTTGTGTGACTAACAACAAGTTGTTCGCCAATTTTGGAACATAGAGAACCTTCTAAATCTGGCACTTGCCATCAGAAAGAGTAATAAAAATTGTTCCTTCTCCCTGAACCTTGTAGGTTTTATCATCAGTAATAGTGACAGGTTTTCCCTCTTTGGCCTCAAAATACTCAAACCATGATTTGTTACCAGTCATGTTTTTACTAGCTCTAGAATCGACATACCAAATAGGGTTCGTATGCTTGGATACTGTGGTAGTAATGAGCACTTTGTGTTCTATTTTAGAATTCATGTCAGTTTCCTCAACAACAATATTCACTTGCTATTGTTTGTTCTTTTGTGGTTTTTTCTGGCCTTTCTGTTTTAATTTTTTATTCTTATGCCAACATCTGTTTGTATCATGACCTTATTTGTCACAAATCTTGCAATATCTCTTTTTCTATTGAGGTTGAGTTTGTTTCCCTTTTGAATCATTTTGAGAACTACCTCCCTTCTAAAAATTACCCTTCTTTTTTTGCTCCTTCCTATTGGTGTATAGGGCAGTGCTAGAAGAATCATCTCACTGTAGTTGGCGTGCCTCCTGTTCTTGAAGTATATTTACCAAATCAACATAGGTAACTTGTCTCTTTGATACATGAAGTGAGGTAATAAACACTCTAAAAGAATCCAGAAGAGCTCTCATTACCACTAAGGTAAGGAGCTTATCATCAACTGGTGCTGCTAAGGAATTCAATTTTCCTTTCAACTTAGACACTCTGCAAAGAAACTTTTCAACCGTATCTCCTTGTTTGATGCTTATACTGTGTAATTGATACTGAAGAAATAAATGGTGGAGTCATTCTTCCCTTCATATATAGTTTTAAGGTCATCCCATGCCGCTTTACTATTTGCACCTTTGCTTTGCTATCTTTCTTATCAAAATCTTTCTGATCAGCAAATGGAGTTGTGGCTCCAACTGAAGATGAAGGTCTTACTGTTGTTCCAAAAATAATTTCCCAAAGATCATCCATCTCTAGGATTACCTTCATTTTGTTTTTCTATGGTGTATAATTTAGACCTTTCAATAACTGATGAGCATCAGTCATTAGTTTTGCAGACATTGTGAAGGTTCCTTATAACACCAAATGGTTGTCCCTTCGATATACATTAATGCTAGGTCATTATATTGTATAAAATACCCGCCCTTACATGAGGGAGACTATAGGTATTTTGAAAAACTAGAAAAATTACCTGCCCTTACATGAGGGAGACTGTAGTTAATTTTATTGATTATACGATATGTGGTACTTTGGCGGTACTGAAATGGAATCACCTCTTTCATGACACCAATCTTAGAAAGCCTTCAATCCTAATGTGTGGGGCGTAACTTCCCCTCAACACTTTGGATATCCAAAATTTCATCTAGATTTAAGCCTAAACACGAGAGTGATTGGGGTAGTGGATGGAGTAAAAAATAGCAAAATGGTAAACTTATCTCTCCCCAATGATTAATAGAGAACAAACTTGACGTCATTGTGGTAGCTATATTAGGCATCAAATACAGTATCACAATCATGACAACTTTACCTATAAGTGTTGGCCAGAGGTATCACAAATACCGAATGCTATAGTGCAATAAATTGCAGGGATGGGTTTTAATTATTTTGGGGACTTAGGGAATTTTTGGTTTTAACTTAAATGATGTAGTGCAAAATAAGGAAAAATGCAACATACAACATAAAAGTGCACACAGAAATAACCCACTAGGTGTTGGGCGTAGTCGAAAATGCACCTTTACAATAATGCCAAACTTTGCTTTCTCAAAAAAATTACTCTCAATCCCCCCTTGACTTTTCGAAAAAAAATCACTCCCCCCTTTAAAATTTTCCTTTATAAAGCATTTTAAAAAATTATTTTATAATCAAAGTTAAAAAAAAAAAACTTTATTCTACATAGTAAAAAAAATTATTTTGAAAAAAATAACCTTTAAACTATGATAAAATAAATTAAAATTATATTTAATTTAACTTTGATTAGAGAATATTAAAAAAAACTTTAATAAAAAAAAAAAATTATACCTTTGAGCGAGGGGGGGGGTCAATGGGACTCGAACACATGACTTGAGGGCTCCCGAGCCCTTACCACTTGGCTCACAACCGAAGAGCCATTGGGTTGATCCGATAACTATTATCGGTGCCCTCATCCTTAAACATCTTCTATGCACCTTTTGAAGAACAAGCGACTGCTTTACCACCTCGAGCGAAGCTCGGGCAATGAAGAGGAGTGGCAGCCGGTGTAGTTTGGGAGTGGAGCACCAGTGGTAGCAGGGTGGCACTCGGATGGCGGGTGAAAAAAATCATTTTTTTCAACCAAAAACTTGCCACAGATGTATCAAAATGATGCATAGAGATCACAGAGGAAGAATGGAATAGTTTGCAACCAAACCAAGTGGAGAAAACTGCTCAAAAATATCTGTCTAATTTTTCCATTGATGCCATCTGGAAGGAAAAAATACTTTGAGAAAAGATCCGAGATCTAAAATGAAATTTAAATCCAATGAACTGACTCGGATTTTACCTTATTCTATAAGAAAATCTGTAGGTGTTTGATCTATTGATCTCAAAAGTAAGGAAAAATACATCTTGGTTTATGCAGTTGACACAGGTGACGTAGGTGACGGCGTATTCACAGATTCAAGCATTTGTATTTTAGGACTCAATGTCCCACATCGAGGGCATAGTGACGCCATTAGGATTTTAAGAGGGTTTCTCCTCCATAGAGGAGTATCTCCTCTTGGGGATTCCCACCTGAGAGGTCACGAGCTCTCCTCTTGCGCTTAGCTAAGCGGCCTTGGTGTTGGCCACCGAGCTTTGTCACGAGCCTTTGAACTACACTTCGATCTTCAACCCTTCTTTGCCTTGTTTGACATTTTACCATGCTTCTTTGATTCATCGACCGTTCTTCTTTGAATTCCAAAAATTGAAATAATTTCCTTGGAAAATAAAACCATGTTTTCTCAACTTCGCTACCAAAAAACTCAGCCTCGAAAAATTGCCTCCAATAAAAAAAAAATTCCTTAGCTGCTTCTTTCTCATGCTACTACAATATCATTTAAAAAATGAGAGTGGCGGAGAGAGAGTGGTGGTAAGATCTGATACCATGTGAGAAGCGAAATGACAATTCAATTATTTGATGAAGTATAAATAATACATTAGGGCCAAGATTAGTCTGGAGGTTGTGGAACCACTCGAGACCAATATAGGCACAGTTATAACAAAATAACAACTAGCCTAAATTAATCAATTCTAACAATATAAGATTGTTAGGATTGAATTAACTAATGAAAGAAATATTGAAATATATTATAACATTCTTAGGGAGGAAAGATCCATACTTTGTGACCTTCATAATAAGCAAGCTGAAGAACTTTTCTGGAAGCAAAAATCCAGAGAGCTCTGGTTGAAGGAAGGGGACCATAATTCTCATTTTTCTATACTTCCACTCTGCATCGAAGGGGTCATAACAGAATCAAAGATATTGTTAAGTCTTATGGTAGTCTTACATCGGATCTCTTAGAAATCAGAGAAGAAGCTATTGGTTTTTTTAGTTCTTTACTATGTTCCACTCTTCATCGTGACATGGCTATGGAGAACCAAATGTTGGAGGCCATTCTAAGTTTGGTTACTGAATAAATGAATGTGAGGCTCCTTAACCCCTTCACCTATAATGAAATTTAGAAATCGCTAAACTCAATGTGCCCCCTTAAAGCTCCTGGTTATGATGGCTTACCCTCAGTTTTTTGTCAAAAATAATGGTTGGTTTGTGGGGAGCATGTTTATGATGTGAATAGACATTCCAGAGCTCTTTGGTTTTTTTGAAAGCCTTGAACTCAAATTTTCTTGCTCTCATTCCTAAGAAAGACTCGATGACTTCATTCAGTGATTTTAGGCCCATTAGTTTATGTAACACGGTGTATAAAATATTCTCCAAAGTTATGGCTAACAGGTTGAAGCCCCTTCTTCCTCTTCTGATTGATCAGGCTCAGAGCGATTTTGTGCCAGGGAGGTAGATTTTGGATGGTGCCATAGTCATTCATGAACTCATGCACTCAGTTCAGAAGAGTGGTAGAGCAACATTTTTCCTTAAACTAGATGTTAACAAGGCTTATGATCGAGTGTCCTAACCTTTCCTATTTAGTGTTTTAAGAAATTTTAGATTTATTAATTCTTGGGTCAATCTGGTGGAGGCCTCAATGTCATCAACATGGTTCTTGGTTTTGGTTGATGGCTTCCCTTATAGATTCTTTAAATATTATTGGGGGATCTTCAAGGGGACCCCATATCCTCCTTTCTCTTCATTCTCATGGAAGAAGATCTTGGGTAGTCCATTAGAAGATGTAGTAATGAATTTGTTTTATGATCGGCTTTGCAAATCAGTCTGATCTCCCATCAATAGTTTGTTGATGATACTCTTCTCTCTTGTGTCGCATCAATATTTCATGCACGGGATGTCAAGTCTATTCTGTATTGCTATGGGAGAGTGGTGGGACAGCTAATTATTTTTCTCAAAAGCAACATCTTTTTAAATACTTTGAAATCTCACAAATGTAAGATTACCTTTATTCTGGGGTGTAGGGTTTTCTCCATTTGGACAACTTATTTAGGCCTTCCACTTTTTATAGGTCATATAAAAGACTCATTCTAGACTCTAGTGGTGGAGAGGGTCCAAAGAAAATTAGCCTCATGGAAAGGAGCTCTTCTCAGTCAAGTGGGTAAGGTTATGTTGGTTCAGAGTACGCTACAAAGCATTCTCATTTATTTCCTTTCTATCTTCAACATTCTAGGCAGGGTGGTGGCTAAATTTGATAGCATTTGTAAGGCATTCCTTTGGGCTGGTCCTGAGCTTAAGGGTAAGTTTCACTTAATCTCTTGGGAGCAAATTTGCAGAAGGAAAAAATATGGAGGCTTAAATCTTAAGAACGTGGTCAAAATGAACAAGGCACTGGTCTCTAAACTTGCTTGGAAAGTTGCTATTAATTCAGATCATTTATGGTGTTGGATCCTTAGAGAAAAATATAATTTTGAGTTGTTCCTTTTGGATCCCCTCCCTAACGATGGTTCTACTTTTTGGAACAGTTTGATTAAATCCCAAGATTTTATTAAAAATAACTATTGTTGGGTGATTGGCAATGGGAGATATGTTTTGTTTTGGGAAGAACCATGGCTTAGAGATCACCTCCTTGCTGAGGATCCTCACTTTAGGGACTTGTGTTTGAATTCCAGGGTGGCGGGATTCTCTAAGGTAGCTAATTTTTTAATTCTTCAGAATGGATGTAAAATTTGGATCAACTCCCCCCCTTTCTTAAGGAATGTAGGACCGTCATGTGTGGATTTCTCTCTTGATTGAACTGTGTTTGTATGTTGTGAGGCTTGAGGAGGTGGCAGACCATCTAGTCTAGAATGGTGATAGTGAAGGTTCTTACTCGATCAAGTCTTCTTATGATCTGCTTTGTCCCAAAGGGGTTGGAAACTTTCCAATCATGAAGATATGGCTTAAAAACTTGACTCCTAAGATTAATATATTCTTCTGGTTGGTGGTGCAGAATAAGATTTTGACTATTGAGAATTTGCATAAGAGGGGCTTCAATTTGATTAATAGATATTTTCTATGCAAGCAGGATTGGGAATCAACCTCTCACTTGTTACTTAAGTGCCAAGTTTTTCAAGAAATGCTTTATTTAATCCTTCAGTGCCTCGATGTGTCTTGGATCTTGCCTGATTCGATAAGTGATTGTGTACAACAATGGACTTCACCATTTTATTTGCCTTGGCTCAAATTCTTCTGGAAGTTTTTGTTACCTCATTTACTTTGGGGTGTGTGGAAGGAGTGGAATGTAAGGGTATTTAAAAACATGGAGAAATATATCTACCACATTAGTCAAAAAATTGTGTGGAAGGTGGTAGAGAACATTTTATCGACTACCAAGGACTCCTACTCCTCAACACCTCATGGCCACCCAAAATTTTGTATTGAGGAATGTCTTGGTTTCCACCCAGAGTTGAGGCCCCCACCAGCTCCTAATTTGAGAAGGTCAATTCATTGGAACCCGCCACCTCCTGGGTGGTTTAAGCTTAATTTCAATGGGACATCGAAGGGTAATCCAGGATCTATTAGGATTAGGGGCATGATATGTGATAATAGTGACAACATGATCTTGGATTTCATGAAGCATATTGGTGTCCAATCATCTCACATGGCTGAAGCCCATGCTTCCTTCTTAGGGGTGTTAATGCTCAAAGACTTAGGTATCCGTAGGGTAGTTATTGAGGGTGATTCGATGAATGTCATCAACATGCTCAAATGGGACTATCGATCTAGCTGGCGTATCTCTAACTTAATTGATGAATCCATATCCCATATACGTTCCATGGAGGAGGTGTTAATTAAGCATGAGTTTAGAGAAGGGAATTCGATGGCCGATTTACTAGAAAATCTTGGTGTATCTCATCAGGGCCTATAGGTATGGTGAATGGATTTTTTTCCTGATATTCTAAACCTCATGAATGAAGATAAACCTTAAGGTTTGTCAGTTGGCTTTACGTCATCTCATATTATGGTTGATCCTTGGGTGGTGGTGGAGTTTGCAGGTTAAAGGCTTGGTGGTGGGCCTCTTTTATTTCTTGCATCTGGGATGTCCTTTCTAGAGTTTCTAGCATGTTAGTCGATCCTGGTGGTGTCAGGAGGGTCTTTACCTCTTTTCAAATTTCAAATTTCCTCCAACGGCTTCCCTCCTGGTGGTGTGGTGGGATTCCCTAGTTAGGCATTGGATTTTGGAAACTTCTTTGAGTATGGTTGTGTCAGATCATTATCTTTTTCATGCTTCCTTTTTGTCTCGGTTTGGGAGGTTGCACATTTATTCTCTTTGTTGTTGGAAGCTTCCTGATGCTTTATCCTTCCCTCTCCATTGGTTTGTGCTCCCTGATAATGATTTTTCCTCGATGGTCGAGGAGCCTTTATGAGCCTCCTCTTTCTCTGAGTTGGTTTTCCTCCATGCCATAGTATAAATTAGTTTTTTTGTGTTCGTCCTCACACTTTTTTAGGAAATTTTTGTGATGGTGACAATTCGTTCTTGCTGGGCTAGCCAACTCTCGAAGGTGGCAAGGGTTGTTTGGCCCTCTTCCTTGTTTTCCTGCATGATTTTTGATTGTCCATACAATTTGGTCCTAGCATTAAGTCTTTACTCCTTCGTGTGTGGGTTTAACATGATACCCTTTGCATTGGAGTTTGTCTTCTTTCTCTAGTTAAGCCTATTTTTCTTCATGATGATTCCCAGTATTCCTTGGTTTCCCATTTTGGAGAGTCCCAATTTTATCTCCAATAATTGGGCTTTAACTTGTGAGGAGTTCATGTATTTCTTTCTTGATGCATTATGGGGCCTCCAATGGTTGTGCAATTCTTATGGTTTGGGCTCTATTGTTTTTTTTATGAAACCTCAGTTTGAGTTTGGGAGGGAGTGTTTTTTCACTGTGTCAATGGGTAAGGCCAATATTTATTCTCCCAAACAAAAGTTTGCTAAGTCCCATTTGGAACCAGCTACCATTTCCTTTGATGATGAGGTTAATTTTGTTTTGGCATATAGGGGCCTTTTGGAGTGTATCCAGAAGTTTCACGGGCACAATCATGTGCTTTCCAATTGGATGGTGTCTACCTAGAATGATGGTTGGGTAAGGATCGGTTCATAGTCAATCCAAGTGATTATGGAGTTTATATTTAGAACAACTGGTCTTGCTCTAGATGGATCTTACCATAACCATGATAGGTATTCTCTGTTGAAAGAAATCAGTTTCTTTCTTGATGCAAAGGAATTTCTGCCAAGATCCCATAATGGTTTTAGTGCTTTGGTGTTGTCCCCTCCCTGGGATAGAGTGGTGAGAGTCATAATGGATTACTTTACTTTAGACTCCACTTATGAGATTATTAGAAGTTTCCATGCTATGTTTCTTAATCATTTACGTAGACATATGCATATGAATATTCATTTGTTTTTGTTTTTGTCCATGAGAAAAAAATTTGTGGATGTGCAAGGTAGACGGGGTCAGGATCCCCTTCATTAAGACGCAAATATTATTGTTTTCAAATAGGAAGCTTTGGATCATGGCTTATCTATTGAGGAGATTCTAAAACTATATGTGGATTTTCCCTTTCCTTTTGTTGGTGGTTCCAAAGTGGCCTCAAAGGAATTTACTGATATCATAAAATATATTTATTCATTCACTCTAGGTACGAGCTCTGATAAGGTCTCAAGGGAGATACAAGTCTCGGTCATAGGTATTTGAAAAAAGGCTTCATGTGATGGCATTCATGCTCCTACATCAAGCCCTTCCTTAAAGATAGAAATGTCTCCTGTTGAGGTTGACTTTGGGTTTGTGGATGTGGGTCTTAAGCTGAATAGCTTGGCGGAGGGAAGTGATACCCACAAATCCAAATATTTACGAGATAAAATGCGTGAGGAATATAGCTCCTCCTCTCTCTCCCCCTCTATTGATTTTGATGCCTTGTTGAGAGAATGCCATAGGGATGAATCTATCAATGATGTTTATGCTCTAGAGGACATCCCCAAAAAGAAAAGTTTTGTCTTTCACAACCTGAAACTTATTGAGATTAAACAAAGGAATATTTGGAGCTTGTTGAAGAGTGCATTGAATTTATCCAATGATGTCTCGCTTTTAACTACTATTTTTGTTCAAGAGGTGGGCATGATGGGGTAGAACCATCTCAGTTCTTCCCTTTGTTCTTGGGTCTTGGATCTTGTGCATTATTTATTTATTTTTTGCCCTGACGGTTTCTATTTGTTTTTTTTAGTTCAGTGGGGTGTCTAGTTTTGTTTTTGCTCACTCGGGTGGTGTTTTTATTGTATAGGTTGTGGGATTCCTATAAAAACCCTCTATTTATTTTAATAGTACCAATAAAAAATATTCTCAAATTATGAAGGTGATAGGACATTCAAATGCCAATGAATAATAATATTTATTGACTTTTATTGCACACATAATTTTATTGATCCTTAAGTGTCTAAACAAGTGGTTTTCTATATAAATACCTAGAATTCCTTTGAGGTCATGATAGCCAATGGAGGAACCCTACCTTGTAAATAAAAATGTAGAAATATTAAAATAAAAATAGGAGAATACATTCTAAAATATGACATGTTTGCCCTTCCTTTGGGATGAAGTGATGTTGTATTGGGAACATAGTGGCTTCAAACTTTGGACCTGATAGTTCAGTTTTTTTCTAAACTATGAATGAATTTCAACCAACAAGGAACATAATACACTTCATAGGGAATGTAGGTAGATGCTACTCAACTTAATTTATATTGAATGGATAATATTTTGAAGAAGTCATCTCATGGAGTATTGGAACAAGTGTTTGCTATACATGCATAAAATAACAATGATATAAAACATCAAGATGAATTACAACTCCTTTTAAAGAAACATACATCTATTTTTTGAGGAACCCAAAGGTCTACCACTTTAGCATGCTCATAACCATGCAACAAACTTGTTCTAAGTAGCCTTCCATAAAATATTGTCCCATACAAGTATCCATATGTGAAAAAATCATAGGATTGAGAAAATATTTTTGGAATTACTTGCAACATGGGTTATTTGCCCTAGTTTTAGTCCCTATTCATATCCTATATTGTTGGTACACAAAAAGGATGGGTTGTGGTAGTTATGCATGGATTTATATAAACTTAATAAAATTATTATCAAAGAAAAAATTCCTATACTTGTCATTAAAGAATTTTTAAATGAAATCCATGGTGCTCTATATTTAGCAAAGTTGGGTTTGTGCTTAGGTTACCATCATATTAGAAGGAAAGAAGAAGATATTCCAAAATTTCTTTTTGAACTCATAAAGGACACTATGAATTCTTAGTCATGTCCATTGGTCTTACCAACACACCTTCTACCTTCCTAAGTGTGATGAATATGATCTTTCAACCCTTCCTATGCATGTTCATTTTATTTTTCTTTAATTATATCTTAGTTTATGGTTGCATACGGGACGAGCATCTCAAACATCTAGAGTAGCCTTACTAGCTCTTGACTAAGAATTAAATTTATACAAAGTAGTTAAAATATTTCTTTGAGAATGCAAGAGGTGGAATACCTTACCCACATTGTATTTGTAGTTCAAAATTAAGCCCTCATTTGCAAGCCCTTGCAAACCAAGCCAACTTGCCATTTTGCTAAAAATTTGCCCAAATTTTTCTAAGGTATATAACCCAAGGGTTGACCAAAGCATATTAGAACCACAAACTAGCTATTGAAGGATCAAATGAATCAATCTAGATATAAATTCTAGTGTAGTCAAAGTGCTTTTCAATGGATCTAGAATCATGAAAAGGTCATGAAGCATACTATATTTTAGTAGATGAAAAAATGGCTAAGTATCAAAAGGTTTTGACAATGTGCAAATATGAGATCAATCCCTATTAAACTTTCCTAGGGATGGTGTCACACAAAGCTTCAACCAAATCCAAGAATAAGGAAACTAGGATGGCATGGCCTCAACATTGACTAAGCTAAAGAATTCCTAAAGTGCAAAGCCAAATGAGAACAAAGTCAAGTCAAAATTTCCAGGCATTTACATCATAATAATTTCCATGGAATTCTAAAGATGCACAAATTTGGAATATTAAACCACTATCTAAAAAGATAAGAATTTATTCTTTCTAAGGGATGATGTTAGCCAAACCTTCTTGAAAGCCCAAATTTATCTCAAAATTACCTTTGAAACAATTAAAAGTGCCCAACATCATTGTGAGCTTTGGCATAGACTCAAAACCACCTAAGAATATCCCTTTCATCTAATATTACTCATGCTAGAATCTATAACCACCCAAACACTTTCCATCCATGCAAAGCTAGACCATTGAGGCTAAAAATGATGCTTCTGATATACCATTGCAATGACTGATAAAATTGTAGAGGATGATAGTTGAATATAAACGAACCTACTAGAGACATGCATAAGCCAAATATAGAAGAATAAATCTAGACCATCCATAACAAAAAAACCTGATTATAAATAGTTGATTGGCATAGAATATGAAAATTACATCCACTCCCATAAGTGTTTCCTGCAAGGTTGTTTCTAATAGACCTACAACAAACTATTATAAATATTGAGCTAAAAGATTCATCACAGGCTTGTAAATAGCTCAATATACCTCATAATGAGGATCAAATCTGTAGCAATTACTTTTTGTATAGTATATGATGACTACTGCAATCAATGCAAAATAAATTTTGTTTGGCCTCCATTGTGATTGCATTCTCAAAATTTTATGAATTAATTATATATTTTAATGTATTTTTGTTTTTACTTTATGATTAGTGAATTCTATTAAAGCAAATTCTACTAAACTGGATCAATATTTGGATTACTCTTCATATAGTATTTGGAATGATTAAAATGTATAAGTAAAATTTAATGAACTTTGTTATGCCCTTATTGATGGCTGACCTGTTAGGTTTCATTTGAATTTGACTGTGTAAGACTCTTATGTAGTGTATTTTTAGTGTTATTATACTATACCCCATCCATCCTTTAAGAATTTTCTAAACCCTTACCTCTTTCTAACCCTTCCATTTCTTCCTTTAGTCTTAAACCCATGTATCATGTTTGCAAAGTATTTCAAGGAGACAACCTTCTCTAGAGGTTGAACTTGGGAGAAATCATAGTCATCCAATCTTGGCTAGAGTCTAGGGAATATTTCATAGACTAGGAAAATTTTGGTCCAAGAGTATCAAAAGATAGAATTAAGGTAGATATGAAAATACCATCACAACCATACAAGAATGTCCAAAGTCCAAAACTCTCAAAGGTTTTTGGGGTTTTGTTGGGTATTATTGGGTACTATCAATTTTTTTTAGAACTATGGGAAGATCGTAGTCCCATTAATAGCTATGTTGAGAAAAAAATATTCATATGGTCTAAGCCAATGGAACAAGATTTTAGAGATCTTAAACAAGTCATGATTTATATGTCGGAATTGGCAACACATAATTTATCCTCACCACTTGCAAGTAAAATTTATGTTTCAAGCAATGGAATTGAGATGATATTGATACAATAAGGGAAATAATTGGAACTCACCAACAAGGTACTATCTAGAAAAACTTGGGAAAATCAACCTATAAGAAAACAAATATTGGCTATTTTGCATGTTGTCAATCATTGATGACGAGCAATGAGTATCCATACTTGAATAATAGAGATAGATATCCAAACTATCGGGGTATGATTATGAAATCATTTATAAAAATGAAAAGGAGAATATAGTGGTTGATGCTCTTTCTTTCCAATATGAGGATTATGATATGTAGTATGTCATCTTAAATCCACTTCTTTAGTGGATCTATCAGCTCAGAGAAGAGGTAGCCAAGGACTTCACCTTGTAATCCCTTATTTAGAAACTCAAATATGATCCCAAATACTGATCTGGATATTTATAGGATGAACAACACTTGAGATATTATGATCGTCTTGTCATTTCTAAAAATTTGTTACTTCACAAAACATTTTGCAAGAAATACATGCATCACAAATTATAGTACATTTATGTTTTCTTAAAATTATGAGAGGACCAAGTTCTCATTATTTTGGTTTGGAATGAAAAAGGATATTCAAACTATTGAGAACCAAATCTACTCCAATTCATGCTCTGACACAGTGACCAACAATTGCAATTGTTGGGTGTATCTAGTGCTTGTGCCTTGCATAGAGAATATAGTTTGGGAATTCTAGGGAGCATGGGACATGACTCCAAGGATGACATCTAGGTTTTTTACCAAGTCTAACTCCTTTTTCATATTTCTTCTTGGTGTAGTTCTTCCTAATCTAACCTAGGCTACCAGATATTATTTGGAAAAAGGATTAGAAAAAAATAAATAAATGAAAATAGTAAATCCTATGTAGCCTAGACTAAGGGATGGTGATGCACCAAGAAATACAAATTCTCTCTATGCATGATGGGATTAATGAACACATGAGCCACCCATACTAGAAAAGTGAACACATCTCATTACAATGTATACATTTCTTCTTATGAAATTTTTACAAGAGATGAATCCTAATCATGAGGTTCCTATACAAACTTACCTAAATAGAAATAATGAGGTAGAAAGCAAATAGAAAACTCCTATATATGTGTGTGTGTGTTAAAACCAATAAAATACTTATGTTGTAATTAAAGGGATCAAAATGGCTTGTACATAGAATTACTCAATCCTTGAGTCCATATAAATTTCCAAGAGAATCGAGAAGAGATAAATAATAGGGCTAGATACTAGGAATAAGTAACTTTCACTCTTATATACCTAAGGTACAAAATTGGCTATTTACATAGATTTGATTGAAATTTAAATTTTGAATCCTCCCCCCAAATAAGAGTGAGCAAGAACTCTAGATTATTCCTCGATAATTACACCTAGGGCATGGTGTTGGTAGGTCTAGAATTGGTGGAGGGTCTAATCATCATGATTATCATATGGACTAGACTATCTCTTCTAACCATGGTCTTAATGAGCTTCCCTTATTTTGGTAGTTTGTTACCTAGCAATGCTAGTGATACCCACCATTATCTACTAAGGTAACTCTTTTTCTAATTTCAAAACTAACTCAAGTTGTGTGGGTCCCATTAATATACCAAGCCAGTTCTTTCCCTACCTTGTCCTGTATTTGGCTTATGAAAACTAAAATTACATGCCTCGTACAATGCTTCAAGATCCATTTGTCTTTTGGTTTTCTCTTTGTGTTCTAGTAAATGTGTTTGGGCCATGGCTCTTGGCACAAGATCCCTTTTGGGTGTTTGATTTCTATGGTGTCAATTTACCTTTATGTTAGCTTTTTTATGAAATTCTAGTTTAGGTGTGAATTTTCCATCAAATTATACCTATAGAAAAATTTCACTATAGTTATGATGGCTCCTAGGGTACCTTCAACCTATTGAAGGTGGAAAACCTAAACATCCTAACCTTAATTTTTGGGAAAAACATTGGTTAGTTTTCTACGTTTAAGTTCACTGCCTCATTTAATTTGTCAACCCGGGGTAGCTCGTAGACTTGTGAGCAGCCTTGCACAGTATATGCTTATAATTTCCTCCACAGAGATGAGTCCCTCATATTTATGGTTTGGGGGGTGTTGGTGTTCATTGAAGTTCTAATTTTTATTTCCAAACCACTAATCTATCCTACGTTTATGAAAACATGCCTAAATTACATTCAAAAATTAAAACTGCACATTGTTGGAATTTACAAAAAATAGGGAAAATACAAGAATTTAAATTAATCTACAAAAATAAAATAAAATTAAAGAAAATAGAAAATAGGGGAAAGGAAAGGGAAGAACATTGTTGAGAGTGGGCCCACGCTTCCAGTAGGTTCTTCCCATGTTAAATCATTCACCGGACGCTTAGTCGATTTAACCAGAAATGACTCAGAAAATATTTATTAAAACTTGTAGCAAAAAATATACAAGGGAAATCCGGGATCACGTTTTCAGGGGTGGCCTACATATTTATAAGATATGCGGCCACACCCTATTACAAAATAGAAATAAATCAAAGTCTTGATTCTACTTTACAACCACATGCATGAATACAGGGAATCGAGCAAAATATCAAATTATTTTAGCGTATTCTATTTTATCAGAATACGTCTGATATTGGCTTTGCTCGATTTACATAGATATTTACGTAGTAGCTAAAAAATAGATGGTTAGTCATCTTTGACATTGTCCCTGGTCTAGATTCAATGCTGAAACTCCATCTGCGCTCGTTGCTGAAATCACGTTCTATTTTGCCGACCATAGAGTCATGCTGGAATTTGGCTTCAATGGGAATCAGGTGCCTTGTCTGTAGAAGTCGAGAAGTAGGTGCCTTGTCTATAGAAGTTGGGAAGTAGGTACCAACATGGGAGTCAAGCACCTAACGGAAGTAGGTGCCTAATGGGAATCAGACACTCATTAGTTAAGCACCAAATGGAAGTCGAGTGCTTCAAAGGGAATCAGGCACCTGACTTAGCACTTCACACCGGTGTACTACAAATGTTTTACCTTCATGAAATCGAAGGTGCCAGGTCCGAGTGGGACCTTGATGAAAACATGCTAAAACACAACAATTTCTATGAAATCTACACAAAATACACTTAGAAACAAATATTAAATAACATGTAAAATAAATTGTTAAATATATATAAAATTCTCATTAAACATATATATCTACAGAAATAAGTGCCATTGTTTATAAGGAAAGTGGTACAAAAAATGAGCATTTTCAAGGCTCATCATCCCCCCATGCTTAAGGGGTGGCACGTCCCTATGCCACTTTATACTGGTAATTACCAGTTTTGTTTACAACTTTCCAATAGGCCCTGACTGTTTCTTTCCTTTTCTTTTCAGTGGCCTTTACTTTTTCCTTGTC
Source organism: Wollemia nobilis (assembly GCA_028583015.1). Classification (NCBI taxonomy): domain Eukaryota; kingdom Viridiplantae; phylum Streptophyta; class Pinopsida; order Araucariales; family Araucariaceae; genus Wollemia; species Wollemia nobilis. The sequence goes on along the minus strand of JAQPPZ010003615.1, from coordinate 203,591 downwards.
TCTGGGCTTTCACCCCTTTGGTGCTTTGGGAGTGGCTGCCTCCTATTCCTACTATTTTTGGTGCTTGCTACACCGAACTGGCTGACTTGGCCCTACTCTTTTTCTTGGTTGTTCCCTTGTCCAGGCCACCTTGCCTTTCTCAATATTTAAATAGTAGCTAGTGAAACTGGTGGTATCCTTCTGGAATGTAGGCTCAACCATTTTCTAGTATTCATGGTGAAGGGGTAACTCTTCACCCATAGGTACTACATATTCATCACCAAATGGGATGCTAGAATTTTTAGCAACCTTGGCTATGGGAAAATCGGCCCCTATTGGGTCAAGTTCAGCTTCAGCCTTAACCTCTATTTCTACCATTGGAGGGGTTCTACTACTTGATGCCTGATCTGCAGGTGGCATAGGACCTAAAAATCCCATCCTCATGAAATATGCCTTCATCCTTGAAGGTTGATCACCTATCGACCCATATATGCCCCATAACTGATGAGGTTGGGCAACTAGAATTTTCTTGGGAGGCTTCTTGGCCTCCTTTTTGGCCTCTTTTTTTACTTCCTTGCGTGCCCTCTTAGAAGCCTTTTTCTAGTTATTTTTGTCTGCTTCTATATCTTCCTTAAGCTTTTCAAATTTTTTTTTTGTGCAACAAACAATTTCTTTGCTGCCTCTCATTCCTCATCAGAATCCATTTTTGATTCCTCATCGGATTTTATGCCCAATTCCTTTAATTTTGTAACTCTTGCTCTAGGTTCTGGGTCTTCATTGAGATGCCCTTACAACTTTTTGCTTTGATCTCAACTTTTTGGGCTGCATCTCAGGGTATGTTGGTGTTGCTGCTGCTTCTTGGTTTTTAGTGGATGCAAGTTGTTGAGCCTCTTCTACCTGTGCAGCAAATTGTTGCTCGACTGGAACTACTTTTCCTCCTGAGGTTGTTTGGCCCCTACATCAACTTGGAGAATGTTCTGGCTCTTCCTCCTTGTCTAAAACTTGAGGCTCTTGAGCCTCCACTTCATTCTCCTCTTCATCTCCTTTTTTGTATATTGTTTTGAATTCTGAGGTTCCTCAACCTCAACCTCATCTTCTTGAATTACCTATTCTGTAGAATGAGATGTTGAATAGGGCTGCTCTACTTCCATTGTAGCATCCACTCCTTGCTCAGTTTTTATGTTAGTAATGGGCACCTCTATTGCCCCATCAGTCTACACCATTGCATCTACTTTGGTTGGTTGCTCGACTTCCACTACTCTACCCTGTAGTTGCAATCTTCCTATTTGCCCCTATAGTTGTTGAATTGTTTGATATAATTTATGCATCTTCAATGCAGCTTCTTTCTTAGACTCTTGAAATAGAGTTCGTTCTTCCTTAAATTTGGCTTCCCAAGTGGAAGCCTGCTCTCTCAATAACTATAGTTGTTGTTGCAAATCCTTCGCCTGGCCCTCCTATGGTAAATATTCCATTGCAACCTCCTATTGAGGAGTTTACCCCTTGGAAATATCCTATAAAATTTGGGCTAGGTACTCTTCCCTGTTCAGCTCATCGATTGCTGCTTCATCATCTGATGAGCTTGAAACCACCCTAGATGCCTTCATCCTTCTACTTCTAGTTCTAGTGGAAATTGGCATGAAAGGAGGGCTTGGTGGATCCTACCTTACCTCATCATCAAATTGAGGGCCAGTGGGGGACAAAGCCTATCCTGCTTCCTCATCAAATTGGGGAAAAATAGGGGATGAGGCTTGTCCTACTTCCCATGTATTTTCCTCAAGCTGGGATGCAAGCATCATCTCTTCTCATTCTGACCCTCTCGACTGTTCATTCTGTAATGGCACCTCTACTCCTTCTTGTGCCCCTAGAACTACATTAGTGCCCTTGATCTCCTCAACCATCACATTTCTATGTGACTCTACATATCGTACCAAGGTTAAAATTAGGCCATGGTGAGCCAAGGTAGATGTTGTGCCTACCTGGTATCATTTGGCCTCATCTTTGAGTGTGCATGCAAGGTAATGTGGGATATTGATCTTGTCCCCATGTAGTATATGGTTTAGAAATTAAAAGTGATTCAAGTTCAGCTTAGAGTACCTACTAGAATAGGTGAAAAATTATGTGATCTATTCGAAAACCACCCTCTAGAGCTTAGGAATGTGCTGCTTGGGCAAACCAATGTGCGTCAGGTGCTCTATCGGTCTTCCAAAGAATATCTATGCATAGAGATTTAGGTTGTCCTCCTTGTACATGTGCTCCCCTATCAGAGGAAGGCCCATCACCATGGTGATATACTCTTCGATGACTAGAATCTCTAGTCCTCACATATGCATAACCCCATCCCTCATGGATGCTACAAACTCATTGGCTACCACTGTATCCTAGCCTTGGCTGACTAGTTGATAGTACTCCATCCATCCTATGACATCGAATTGGGTTTGGACATCCATAGAAATCCTTGAGTAGTCAATAGGTTCACTCTTCTTCAAGTCATGGTTCTTAGATTTCCCCCATGCTTAGAGTGCAAATTCCCTTTGGTTTACGATTCACTCGATAGCTGCTTCACACTCTATTTTTTTTAATTGCCACACTCTATAGTTTCCCTCCTTACATAGTAGTTATTTTAGTAAGCAATTTTTAAAACTAGTTACTTCCTTGGATGTAGGCGGTTAACTACCGTAATCAGAAGTGATTATGGTTATCCATGTAAAATTTCCTTAGAGCATGTGCCAGATTGTGCGGAGGTGATAACCATAAGCATTTTACCAATCAGAGCCATGACACGTAGCAAAGTGCCAAGTGGAATTATTTGGGTGGCTAGGACTATAATGGGGGTTGTGCCGACACTTTTCCATAGACACACATGCATATGAAAATAATATAGACATAAAATAAAAAATTTAATCATGTACCTAAATTTATTCTATGGGTGCACCATGTGTAGATATCCATGGTGCATCATTATTGGTTGATGGATGATGACTAGATAAACCTCAATGGATAATGATGGCCATATTTCCCATATGATGAATTTCTCTCCATGTGATTGGTTCTTGATAGCTGCAACATGATTCGTTCGAGACATCCTACAAGGTTTCAAAACAAAGGTTAGAAAAATATATCTTCATGGGATGACAAACATCCCCTCCTTAAAATTTGGTTGATGACAACTTTTAATTTTATTCTTGATAGATTTGACTTTGCACGTGAGTGGGGTGCTGACGTGGCTCGGGCCACTTTCCCAATGCTGAAGTTTTATTCTTACAAGGTAGAAATGATCATGAAAATGGAAAGTAGGCACCTTTTCTATGTGGAAATCAGGTACCTTCTTTTTGAATTATGGCATGTAGGTGCCTCGAAAATAGAAATAGTTATGCTTAGCAATAGGGCATATGCTTAACATGGGAAGTAGGTGATTTAGCAATCGGGTGCTATACTTAACATGGAGAGTCTTTACTTAACATGGGAAGTAGGTGCATTTTTGCTAATTTTGAGTGTCGTAATTTTAAAGCAAACTTTATACAAATTTTTTTTTAATGTTTAGAATATTCGGTGTCGCTTTCCTGACAAATGGAAGTCGGATGCCCTTTTCTTGGAGAAACCTAGGAATCAGGTGTCGATATTACTAGAAGATGGGATGCAGGTGCCATCTCCTTAACATACTGGGATTCAGGCACCTTCTTTCATATAAATGGGAATCAGGTACCTTCTACCATATAAATGGGAATCAGGCACCTTCTTTTAAAATATGGGAATCATGTACCTTCTATCATAAAATGGGAATCATGCACCTTTTCCATTAAAAAATGAAAAATAGGTGCTCCTCCTTTATTGCAACATCTGCTTGACATGCCCACTTATATATGCTTAAGGTTGATCAGGCCTTCAGCACTCTGGTTGAAGAATAGGGACAAAATCAACATCCACCCCTAAACCAGTAGTTGAGTGTTTTATTATCCATAAAGACCAATCCAAACACTCTTGTGCAGATTCAGGTATAGTATTCCCCTTTCTAAATGGGGATAAGCTACTCCTACTACAAATAATTCTTCTAGAAATTTGGGAAGGTGTAGGTTCATGGATCCTGTGCTTGTTAGGCCTAGGTTTCCTAGGCTGCCTAATAACTGCACTCAGGGCATCATTCCTGCAAAATAAAAATACAACTAAAAAAAAAAACTTTGAAAGAATAATTATTTTTGGGACTATGTGGACTATGTCCACATATTACTGACTCAATTTAAAATTAGAATCAATTGGGGTCTCCCCCATGCCTAATCTAGACTCAATCATGTATGCTTCAGACACATGGTATGGACGTAGGCGGTGACCATTGACTGTTAATGTAATGTTGCTACCATCAATTGTTTTGATCCTCATAGCTCCATTGTTGATGACTTTAGTCACTTCATATGGCCCCATCCAATGTTGCATGAGCTTACCTTTCCTTTCTTGGAATCAGAGTCATATAGTAATGCCCATTCTCCCACTTTGAGCTACTTTGGCCTAGTGTGGTGGTCATGCCACTTGGCCCTTTGTTTTTGAATGATCTCTATTTTTTGTAGAGCATCAAGGTGGTATTCATCCAACTGATTAAGCTACTGAATTCATTCTTTCTATGCATCATCCAGATTTATATTCAACTCTACTATAGTCCTAAGTGTTTTGACTTCAAACTCTATAGGCATCATAGCATTCTTCCCATAGACTAACTGGAATGGTGTGAAACTAGTAGTAGTCTTCCAGGTGGTCCTGTAGGCCCACACTACTTCTGGTAATCTAGTGGTCTAGTCCTTCCTATGTTGTTGCACTATCTTTGTCAAAATATTTTCCAACTCTCGGTTGGTTACTTCAACTTGTCCATTCACTTGTGGATGGTAGGGAGTGGTTTTGTTATGCCTGATTTTATATTGTTGCATGAGTTCCTGAATCATATTTGAAGTAAATTGGGGTCCTTGATCAGTTGTGATCTCTCTTGGAACCCCAAACCTTGTAAAAATAGATGAATACAAGAAGTCTACTATAGTATTCTCTTTTGAATCATGCAAAGCCTACACTTCAACCCACTTGGTCACATAGTCAATATAAACTAAGATAAACCTCTTACCTGTTGATTATGGATTAATGGGTCCTATGAAGTCCATCCCCCATTTATCAAATGGCTCTATGTGAACATGTGGTTGGAGTGGCATCTCATCTCTGAGAGTAGGTCTACCCATCCTCTGACATTGATCACACTGGCTCACATGCTTGGCTACATCTTTGAATAGTGTAGGCTAGTAATAACCAACTTGCAACACTTTATATGCAGTCCTTTTTCCTGCAAAATGGCCACCACAAGGTTCATCATGGCAAGCCTTCAATATTTCTATTATCTCATTCTCAACAACACATCTTCTCATGATCTGATCAGGCCCTATTTTAAATAGGCACCCATCAATCCATGAGAAGTCTACACTTTTCTCAATTAAAGTTTATTTTTCATGAGGTAAAAGTGTAGGGGATACTTTACTAGTGGCTAAATAATTAGCCATATCTATGTACCATGGTATCTGTTCATTCAGAGCAAACAAATGCTCATCTAGAAATTTATCATCTGTAGTTGCATCATCTAGAGGTGTCAACCTGGACAAGAAATCAACTACCACATTGTCTTTACCTGGCTTGTCTACTATTGTCACATCAAACTCCTATAGTAGCAACAACCATATAATAATTCTACCACTAATCCTAGGTTTATTTGTCAGGTATCTGATGGTTGAGTGATCAGTATGTACAAAAACTTGATATCCTATAATATAATGATAAAATTTGTTAAGCGCATGTATAACTGCAAGAAATTCTTTTTGTGATAGTATAATTAAATTCAGCACCTGTGAGGTGTTTACTGACATAATAGATGGCATAAAAATCATCACCATCCTTCTGTCCCAACATTGATCCTATTGCATTGTTAGATGCATCAACATATATGTGAAAAGGTATGGTCCAATTTGGACCTCTCAATACTAGGGTAGTAATCAGTTTTTCCTTTAAGGTGTTAAATGCTTGTTCACGTTCCTCTATCTAGATAAACTCTATGTCCTTTGATAACAATGTGCTCAAGGGTTTAGCAGTTTTTCTAAAGTCTGCTATAAACCTCCTATAGTAACCAGTTGATCCTAGGAAACTATGGATATCCTTCTATGTTTTGGGAGTAGGTAGGTTTTGGATAACTTCTATCTTCTTCCTATCCACTTTGATCCCATCTGTAGAAATATGATGTCCTAAAACTATCCCTTCCTACATTAGCATGTAACATTTCTCATTGTTGAGGGACATGTTAGTTTCCTCACACCTCTCAAGTGTTTTCTCCAAATTTTCTATGGCTATTTCAAAATTTTCACCATATATAATGAAATCATCCATGTATACCTCCATAGTTTCTCCAATCATGTCAGAGAATATGCTCAAAACTACCCTCTAAAATGTGGTAGGTGCATTGCATAGACCAAAAGGTAAAAATTTGTAAGAAAAATTCCCCCAAGGGCAAGTAAATGTGGTTTTGTCTTGATCTTCTTCCCCTATTTGGATCTGATTGTATCCACTGAACCCATCTAGGAAAGAAAAATACTTCTTGCCTGCTAAGGTGTCAAGGACCTGATCTATGAAGGGTAAAGGGAAGTGGTCTTTCTTAGTTGCTTTATTTAACAACCTATAATCCACACAAATTCACCACTTGCCATTTTTCTTGGGCACCACCACCAAAGGTGATACCCATTCACTATCTAAAATGGGGTAAATGAACCCAACTGTGAGGAGTTTCTGCAATTCAATTTTGATAATTTCCTTCATTGTTGGATTCATTCTTCTCTGTGGTTGTCTTATTGGTTTAACCTGGTCTTCCAGATATATCCTATGAGTACAGGTTTTAGGAGCTATTCCTCTCATGTCCGAATAGTCCCAAGAAAAGGCATCTTGATGTTTTACCAATGTTTCTTTTAGTTTGATTTGTTGTTCAGCTATCAAGTTGTCATCTATGTTCAACACTCTACCAGGTGCAACCTCTATTTGCTGAATATGATGGTCTTTTCCTCCCACTAATGGCAACTCAGGAGGAGGATATGAGGGTTCCCCTTGAAAAAATTTTGATATTACCCTATCCTCATCACTCTCATCTTCCAATTCATCAAGTGTCATGATATATTGGATCATTGATAGACCACCAATGTTCTGATTTTCATTTTTAGGTTCTCCCAATACTTCTGCAGATTGTGTAGGTGGATGGATGATCAATTTTTTTATGTTTTGTCCATAAAAAATGGTCATCTGGCCATCTCTACAGCTTATGTAAGCATCGACTATTGCCAGCCAAGGTCTACCTAAGATTAATGGATATCCACCCAACCCAGACTTGGATTGTAACACTAAGAAGTCTGTTGGATACTCCCATGCATCCACTGTAACTGTGATATCCTCCAATATTCCTTCTGGAAGCACTGTAGACCTATCTACCAACTACAAAATAGTCTTGGTTGGCTTCAGGTTAGATAGTTTAAGCTTTTTGCATGGTTTCTTTGGGCATGACATTAATGGCAGCCCCCAAATCTACTAGTGTATTGGGTAAAACACAACCCTCTATTTGTACAGTTAAGATAGGGCTTCCTGGATCTGAGTATTTTTGGTTGTAGGTGTTCCCTAACATGAGATCAGCTAACTGACCCACCAAACTGATTGACTTTGTAGGTTTTCTTCCTGGTTTCTTCAGGCACAATTCTCTTATGGCCTTGCCATAGATAGGAATATCTCTGATGGCTTGAAAGAGAGGGATTGTGACTGTCAGGTTCTTTAGACTAGAGAGAATATCAAATTCTGATTGTACTAGATTTTTAGGTTCCTACAATATTTATGGAAAATGTGGAACCTCTTCTCTGTTATTTACAGGTGTTGATTCTTCTTCTACTTCTACTATAAGAGGTGATTCCTCTTTTCCTAATTCTATGTTTTCCTCCTCTTCTACCAGAGGAGTGACTTCTACACCTACTTGTTTTCCTGACCTTAATTCTATTGGACTATAGTCTACTTTAATATTGTACATGGGGTACATCTCATTCTCCACTTGATAAGTTGGTTATTATTTGTTATTTGGATTAGTTGTAGGCTGTGTTGGCAGTTGAGCAGGCCTAAAAGTAGGAGCAGGTAGGGTTGGCTGTAGTGGAACTGGAGCAGCCTATTGTGGGTTTTGATTCCAAGCATTCTGGTTCCTCCACTACTACCCAAGCTGCTAGTATTGCATCCATGGATAGGGATTATAAGGATTTTCTCCTTGGGGATACTGATTCCAAGGTTGTTGCCCCCACCAACCCATGTTGGGTGGCTGAGCTTGACCTTGATTCTAAAAATTGCTGCCCCCATAAGATGGCATTCCTACTGGCATGTTGTTTCCCATAGGAGACTACTTCTAGTTTCTCCTATTACCCATGAAGTATGCTTCTTCTACCTCAGGTTCCTCTCTAGGTTTTGATAACTATGGACACAACTTTATTTTGTGATCTTTTGAACATACAACACACACTCAAACTTTGTTTTCTGGACATTCATTTCTAGGGTGTTTTCCCCTACATTTGGGATAAAAGTAGGCCAATGCTACCTCATTCTCCTACTTATTTTTCTGAAGTAGAAGGGTGTCCATTTGAAGATCCAGATATGATAACATCTCACTCTTGAGGTCTTCCAACATGTTGCCTATTTCTATTTTAGTGATAGTGGTTGATTGTTTGATATTTCTAGGGATCAACTTACCTTTCCTTCTTGAAAATTTTTGACACAAATATCGAATATCATCCATATGATGTTGATAAATATCCCCTCCAGAAATCATGTTTAAGGCTTCCAAAGATTCATTTGTAAGTCCTTTTAAGAAGATGCTTCTTAAGGACCTGTCTCCTAGTTTTGAATGGGGTGATCTTTGCAAATTAAAGTTGAACCTATCCCAATATTCCTCCATAGATTCCCCTTCCTTTTGTGTCATGTCTAGGACTTCTTCCCTTGCATCACGTGCTCTACCAAAATCTTGGTACTATTCTAGGAAAAGTCTCTTTAATTTTTCCCAGGTAGTTATCCGTTTATCCCCCAAACTGATGAACCAGTGCAAAGTTGAATCATCAAGAGTGGAAGGGAATAATTTTAGTTTTTGAGCATCAACGGTGTAATCCATAGATCTACATAAAACATCAAATTTAAATAGAAATAGATCTGGATCTTCTGTTGGTAGCCCTCTAAAGGTTGGAAGGTGGGCAGGGGAGATATGCTTCATCTTGTGATCTCCCCTACCTCTCCTATGGGAAAATTGAAACTAGTGGATGCTTCCTCTGCATCAGCCATCTTGTCTGTGAATAGGGTATCTACACCAACTACATTCAAAGCAGCTTTCAAGGCCTCTAGTTCATTTCTCTTATCCTACAGAAGGATTACTAAATCTATGTTTGATATAGTTCCTTCTCTAACCACTTGCCAACATTGAAAGTTTAATAAGTCTTCCTCAGACTGAACTCTACTTATCTCTGATCCTTCTCTATGATGTTGTTGATTTGTTTTAGAAGGATCCTATGCAAATAGTGGGTGTTCTCTCCAATGCATAGGTGGAGATTGTGGAGAAGAGGATTCAGTCTCAGGATCAGGTACAATTAAAGTAGAAGACTTTTGAGAAATGTCCTTGTTTTTAACAAAATGATCATTCGGTCCTCTATTCTTAGGTGGACTCATACAAGGCTTTAGGAATGGAGGTTCTGTAGGTAGCAACCTAAACTATAGCTAATATGCTTCCTTCAGAATAAGAAATTATAATAGGCTACTCCTCAACAATGGTGCCAAAATGTTGGGCAAAAATATTGGTTAGTTTTCTACGTTTAAGTTCACTGCCTCATTTAATTTGTCAACCCGAGGTAGCTCGTAGACTTGTGAGCAACCTTGCACAATATATGCTTATAATTTCCTCCATAGAGATGAGTCCCTCAGATTTATGGTTTGGGGGTGTTGGTGTTCATTGAAGTTCTGATTTTGATTTCCAAACCACTAATCTATCCTACGTTTATGAAAACATGCCTAAATTACATTCAAAAATTAAAACTGCATATTGCTAGAATTTACAAAAAATAGGGGAAAATATAAGAATTTAAATTAATCTATAAAAATAAAATAAAATTAAAGAAAATAGAAAATAGGGGAAAGGAAAGGGAAGAACATTGTTGAGAGTGGGCCCACGCTTCTAGTAGGTTCTACCCACGTTAAATCATTCATCGGATGCTTAGTCGATTTAACCAAAAATGACTCAAAAAATATTTATTAAAACTTGTAGTAGAAAATATACAAGGGAAATCTGGGATCACGTTTTTAGGGGTGGCCTACATATTTATAATATATGCGGCCACACCCTATTACAAATTAGAAATAAATCAAAGTTTTGATTTTACTTTACAATGACATGCATGAATATAGGGAATCAAGCAAAATATCAAACTGTGTGGACTATTTCAGCGTATTCTATTTTATCATAATACGTCTGATATTGGTTTTGCTCGATTTACATAGATATTTATATAGTAGCTAAAAAATATATGGTTAGTCATCTTTGACATTGTCCCTAGTCTAGATTCAATGCTAAAACTCCATCTGCGCTTGTCACTGAAATCATGTTCTATTTTGTCGACCATAAAGTCATGCTGGAATTTGACTTCAATGGGAATTAGGTACCTTGTCTGTAGAAGTCGAGAAGTAGGTACCTTGTCTGTAGAAGTTGGGAAGTAGGCACCAACATGGGAGTTAGGTGCCTAATGGGAAGTAGGCACCTAATGGGAATCAGGCACTTATCAGTTAAGCATCAAATGAAAGTTGGACGCTTCAAAGGGAATCAGGTGCCTGACTTAGCACTTCACACCAGTGTACTACGAATGTTTTGCCTTCATGAAATCGAAGGTGCCAGGTCCGAGTGGGACCTTGATGAAAACATGCTAAAACACAACAATTTCTATGAAATCTACACAAAACGCACTTAGAAACAAATATTAAATAACATGTAAAATAAACTGTTAAATATGTATAAAATTCTCATTAAACATATATATCTACAGAAATAAGTGTCGTTGTTTATAAGGAAAGTGGTACAAAAAATGAGCATTTTCAAGGCTCATCACTTACCATTGGGCATGGGGTCAAGACTAGAGCTTGTTCATGACCTTAACAACTTCTAACAAATATTTCTTGAAAGTTATCTTAACCCAAGTAAGTTGTAAATAGTATTTCTCTAGCTCATCCAATTATTCCATAAAGAAGGGGATAAACTCATATTTCATTTTTTTGAGGAGCACTTTGAGCTTCTTTATGGGCCCTGTAGCTTGATTTACCTCGTTGTCAAAGGAATATTCTAATGGTATCAAGATATTTACTTGTCGGATTAGCTAATGATAATACTCTTTTTTAGGAAGGAAGTCTCCATTGGGAGCCCATGGGGAAGGAAGATCATCTAATACTAGTTGAAGGATGCATTCCCACTAATATTCTATTCTCTAGGCTATGCATATGACTTAATCCTTACACCAATATGTAGTTTTTTGGCCTATTAGGACCTCCATGATTTTGCAGGTTATAGTATATTTATTGTTAATCCTAGTGATAATCCATTATTGGGTATCAATATGGACCATGAAAATTTGGAATCTTTGTGCCTCTTGGAATTGGACTCTAGCCACTCTTTCAAGTCGATTGTGCTCCTCGATCTTGGTCTTCAAATAAATAAACCTATGGATGTACTCAAGTACTTAAAAGATTTCATTAGCTACCCAAATTAATCCTCTCTATAGCATCCAATTAATCTCTATTACCTACTCGATGCTCTTTGTCCCTTGTTCTAGATATAAAATTTTCTTCTTCGATTCTTTTAGCATTGTATTTTACTCTTCTAATTGGGACATGAGAGAGTCTATATAGGTCCTTGCCACTCTATTTTTGGCCTAATATTACTTGAGCACATCCTTGACCTTTCTTAATCATTTCTTCTTCTTGGCTAGTATCCTTGAGATTACTTTGTAGTCATGTGCTAGTCCTTTGGACACATTTTCAAATATTCCAATCCTCCTCTCAAGTGGTGCACCCTTGAAACTAAGTTTGATGATAGATATCCTACAATTTGGGGTCTGTATTTCTCCCTATGCCTTGGAGATAATGGGTTTGATGTGGAACATGACCAACCTATTCCTTTGAGGTAAAAAGGCTATGTTGGTGTTTGAGGTGGCTACTTGGGCCACCTTCCAGTCTACCTCCTACTACTCCTACTAATGGTCATATTCTTGGGCTTGCATAAGATGAGGAATTAATTCTAGAATTGAGGTGATGTTTTGAGGACTGAATGACTATAAGTGATATTCTAGGGGTAGAGTTTGGAGCTTAAGGAAATGAAAATAGGCTAATTGAACTAATGGAGTGGGGGTGACTAATATATATTCAATGCTAGGTGATGAGATGGAGGTTTTTGCAACATGGTTAGGATCATAGGTAGCATTCAATTGAGAAGTGGTTAAGGATGCAAGGAAGGATGAAATAGGTAAAAAAATATCTAGAGGGATAGTATTCAAAAAGGAAAAGGTAGGAAATAGAGTAGGCATTACTTCAGTTTTTAATTGATCTTCTCCTAGTGATAATGGAAATTTTTTAGGGTACTTCTTAGGAAGGGATGAAGATATTTTCTTTCTTTTGTCTTTGCTTCTTTTTTGGTTTCTAGGTGCCTTAATATCACAAGATAATCCTAGTATTTTCTTAGAGGATTTACTCCTAAGGAAATAAAACCAAATTTTTATTCCATTTATAGTAACCTTAGATAGCACATATATTTATAATGAGACGCAAAAATAAATCGCGTAGATTTTGAGGGGATTGGGATGGAGGGATAAGGGATGATATTGAGGGATAAGGAAGAGGATAAACAGGAGGAATAAGGAGTTAAAGGATATGAGTAATAAGAGGAAGGAGGAGAAATAGAAGAAATACAAGGAGAGAAGAAAAAAGCTTGTCGACATTCAAATGTGCATTCACATCGGAGCCAGCTATTTCTAAGCTACTTTAGATGTGGACACGTTCACATTGTAACACTCTCCCCCTTAAATTTGAGAGGACTGACTAGAAAGTCTCTTAGCTTTATAAATTGAGCTTTAGCCATCACTTTGGTGAAGATATCTGCAACGTTCTCCAAAGTGCGACAAAATTTAAGCTCAACAATCTCTTGCTCCACCATGTCTTGGATGAAGTGGTACTCATGTCAAAATGCTTCATTCTACTATGGTGGATTGGATTGTATGCCAACTGAATGGCATTGATGTTGTCGTAGTAGATTCTGGTCGAACCACTTTGTTGCTCTCCAATCTCTTCCAGCACTTTTCTTAAACACAAGCCTTGAGTACTAGCATAGGTGACTATTACATACTCAGCTTCTGTAGAAGACAAAGCTACCACAGTTTACTTTTTGGAACTCCAAGTTATTATTTCTGATTCCAGACTAAAATAGTTCCCTAAATTTGATTTCATGTCATCAATGTTGTTACCCCAATCACTATCACTAAATCCTACAAGATTGATAGTGTTACATTTATGGTACTGGATTCCAAAATCCAATGTACCCTTCACATATCTGAGAATTCTCTTAGATGCCTGCAAATGCAGCTCAGATGGGCTATTCATAAATTGAGAGACAAGAGAAACAACATACTAAATATCAGGTCTGGTGTTGGCGAGAAACATCAAACTCCCAACCATGCTTCTAAAAGTGGTCACGTCAAATTTTGGTGCTCCATCATCTTTGCTTAATTGGATCCCATGTCCAAATGGAGTTGCAACTGGTTTGCAATGCTCCATAGCAAACTTCTTGATCATGTCTCAAGCATATTTATGTTGATAGATGAAGGTCCCTGTATCTGACTGATGAACCTCCATTCCAAGGAAGTAGTGCATTAAGCCGATATCCTTCATCTCAAACTACTTCATCATGGAGCGCTTGAACTCCATATTCAATTTTTCATTACTACCCATGAATATGAGATCATATACATACAAGAAAACTATGAGGATGTCATTACCTTGCTTCAGGTAGTAAAGGGTGGGTTCATTTTTGCTTCTGGTGAACCCAAAATTTTTGAAGTACCCATCAATGCATGAGTACCAAGCTCGTGGTGCCTGCTTGAGGCCATAGAGTGCCTTTTTCAGTCTGTAAACAAGGTGTTCTTTACCTTGCTCCTGAAATCCTTGAGGTTGCTCAACATACACTTCCTCTATCAAGTAACCATTGAGAAAGGCACTCTTCACATCCATGTGTTTAATTTTCCAACCTTTGTGAGCAGCTAAAGCAAGAACTGATCTGATTGTTTCCTATCTGGCTACAGGAGCAAATGTCTCCTAATAATCAATACCATACTTCTATGTAAATCCTTTTGCAACCAATCTTGATTTGTGCCTTTCAATACTTCCATAAGAATTAAACTTGGTCTTGAAGACCCATTTGCATCCAACACATTTCTTGCCTTTAGGAAGCTTTACCAGATCCCAAGTGTCGTTTTTTATAGAGGTTATCTCCTCTTTCATGGCATCTTGCCAATTTTTTGAGTACATGCCTTCTCATAACTAGAAGGTTCAAACTGTGCACTAGTTAACAAGTCATAGTTAACTATATCTTCCTGAGGTTCTTGGGAGTCATCATCACCATAAAAATGCATATTTTCAAGTCTTTGCAAGACTGAAATCATTTCACTAGCTTGACTTCTAGTATATCTTCTTTGAAAAAATTTATCCAACATATGATAATATGGATGATGCTGGAGTGTTCTATTACCTCTCGATGGAGAATCAATATCCATTGGTGAGGAACTGACTGACCTTTGTGGAGAAGGACTTGGTGAAGAAGTTGAGGATGAATGTCTGCTTGGGCTTGGAGGAGTATCCTTTCCTTTCTTTGGAGCCATCTGCTGCACCTGTGTAGAACCTACATCATGGGATTCAACATCACTAAATATTTGGGGATGGCCCCACTCTCCCCCTTTGAAAATCACATCCTTGGAAAGCACAATATTTTGAGTCCTGGGATTATAGAGTTTGTAAGCTTTTGTGGTCTCATTGTACCCTACAAAAATGCATGCTTGAATCTTAGGATCAAGTTTATTTCTCTTCTCATCAGGAATGTGTGAATATTCCAGTGATCCAAACACTCTGAAATGCTTTACATTTGGTTTCTTACCATACCATGCTTGGTAATGAGTTTTCCCTTTCAAACTTGAAGTAGGGCTCCTATTCAAAATATACACACTGGTCCTAGATGCATCTACCCAATACATATTACTCAAATGCTTCATCTAAAGCATAGATCTTGCCATTTCTGCAATGGTGTGGTTCTTTCTCTCAGCCACACCATTATGTCATGGAGGCAGTAGTGAACTGCCTCTTTATTCCATGTTTTTAACAAAAATTCAAAAATTCATTAGAGGAGTATTCTCCTCCTTTATCTGATCTGAGACACTTAACAAAATATCCACTCTCATTTTCAACTCTTGTTTTAAAATCTACAAAGCAATCAAATGCCTCATCCTTATGCTTCAAAAAATATATCCAAAGACATTCTTGAAAAATAATCAATGAAAAGAAGAAAGTAAGAGTTGTTACCAATGCTCTTGGTCTGCATTGGACCACAGATGTCCGAATGCACTAGATGGAGTGGATAACTGGCCTACCATAATTTCCCTTTAGGAAATTTGTACCTAGCATGCTTTCCCAAGGCACAACCTTCACAAACTTCCTTATTTTCCTGAACTTTAGGAACTTCGATCACCATTGCTTGAGAGGTTAACATCTTCAAACTAGCTGAATTCAGATGATTGTATCTCAAGTGCCACAACACACTTGGATTTGAAATAGCAACATTTTCTAATTGATCTCCCCCTAGCTGACCAAAATTTAGAGGGAATAGCCTATTCTTTGTCATTTTGTGTAATGATTCTATTACTATTATTTTTATCAAAAATGGTGCATTTACCCTCATCAAAAAGCAACTTGTAGTTCTTTTCTAAAATTTGACCAACACTTAAAATATTGTGTTGGAGATGGGGTGTGTAATAGATATCACTTACTTGCCTAACACCTTCTTTAGTTGGAACCGCCATGGCTCCAATGCCTTCAACCACCAATGACTTGTTGTCTCCCAACTTGATGCTAGATTTTTAGGAAGAATACATGGTAGCAAAGAGTTCTTCTTTACCACTGATATGATTTGAACACCCAGTGTCCAAAATCCAGGTGTCATTCATGTTCTGATCTGACTGGCCATATAATAGAAAGAGATTTGTGGTCCCTTCGTCTTCTCCAAAATTTCCATACTGACTGCTCTAGCTGCTGCTGCTACCTTGTGAAGGCTTTGACCAATAGTCACGAGCATAATGGCCAGGTTTACCATAATTGTAGCAAATTTTCTTCAACTTTTCACTTCCTTTTCCTTGTCCTGGATGCTTTACTCTATTCTATTGTCCACACCTGTTCTAACCTCCACCTCTATTTGAATATCCTTCACTGCTTGGGGTTCCACCTCATGGATTGTTACTACCTCTTCCTCTATGCTGACCTTTTCCATGACCCCTACCTCTTCCTTATTGTGAAGCGAAGGCTTTATCATCTCCTCCATGGATGGTGGAAGGAGAGTCCTACAATCTTTCTTTGTGTGAAAGAAGAGAACCAATTAGTGCTTCAAATTAAAGAGTGGCCAAATCTTTTGACTCTTCAATAACACTTTCTTCACCATAACCTTAGGCTTAATATCTTCACCGAGAGTGACCATTTTATCTACTACGGCTTTAACTCACACGCAGTAGTATCCTACTTTCTAATTTTCTTGCATTCTAAGATTTTCAAAATATTTCTTCAGTGTTTGAAGTCTAACTTGTTTTATTTGATGACTACCCTGAAAGCTTTCCTTCAAAACATCCCAAGAATATTGTGCAGTTACATAGGATGCTATCCTAGGGAAGATACTCTTATCTAGGGCTGTTTGTATATGGTATAGGGCAAAGGAATTATTTTTTTGGGCTTCCTTTTTAGATTTTTTATCTGTAGCACTCAAAGCTTCCCATTCGGTAGCTGTGGGTTCTGCATATCCTTCTACTATAATATCCCATAAATCTTCGCCAATCAACATTATTTTCATATTTATTGACCAATATTCATAATCACTACCATTGAATTCTAGAATTGGGATACTTGTGTTTGAGGCCATTTATACTGCTTGAAATTAAACTTTGATTTGAATAAAAATAGGAAATACAAAGCAAAGTAATTACACGTTCAAATCAAATCTAGCCTTTTTAATATGCTCACTGATTTGGCATTCTTCTTTTGATTTGGCATTCAAAACTGGAAGGGCAAAGTAGTCTGCTTCATCGTCACTGATCACAATGACTTCTGGTGCTTCTTATTATTCTGGTTCTTCTTCCCCTTCTTCCTCTTCCTCTTCTTCTTCTTCTTCTTCTTCTCCTACTGATTCTGGATCAAGAGAGCGTGGTGTATAGCTCTCACTTGATTTTACTTTAGGAACTGCAGGGGTATAACTGTCACTCGATTGTCATTCAGGTATGACTTCAACCATATCGAACTCTTCTATTCTTTGCCCAAAGATATTATCCTCTAATTCAGACTTGTATCTAGAATCGAGCTTCCCCTGGTGGGCTATGACTGCATTTTGTAATTGGGTAAAAATTGTATGCAAACTGTATCTTCGAACCTTTTCTTCAAACCATTCGGTGTTATCTCTTTGTAAAAGAGAACAAAGAGCATGATAGCATCTGGTTGATCTGATCATCTACTCATCAATGCAAAAAACAGCTTCATTAGATCCACTAAGATTAAAATTTTCACCCTTTTATAGCCGCTAAGACTATTACAAAACAAATATTTTCTGGAAGTGCTAAACGGGTGCTCCGAAAGGCTTCTCGGCACTTTTATGCTCCCTCTTTTACAAAGATTTCTCTTTTAAATTTTTCATAAAAAACAAACTTTTCAAGCCCTTGGGTGATTTACAATTTGCCTCTAGGGCAATAGAGGTTCATAATAAACTTAATAAAGTAGTTAAATATTTTGAATTTAATAAAAATTAATATGCTTTATAATTATAAATAATTTTTTTTTGAAATAATTTATAAAGCATTTTTAACATTTATTAAATTAATAGGTCTGAGGTGTAGACCAATTGGTTCATCCAGACCCCATAATGGGGGCGTAGGTCTAAGGTTCAAATCTCGGGCCTCGTCGGACTGAACGCTTGTCCCTTTCCTGGTGCTTTCAGCGGCATAAAAGGTTTAAAATGATTGTGGCATGGTGGTTATAGGGGCGGACTACGCGAAGATCTGTGTGGCAAATTCTGGGGCGGACAGCGCAAAATACTATGGCGACCATAAAAAGTCGGACAGCCTGCCGGATTCGTGGTGGCTACCGATTCCACCATGTAAATTCAAAAAAAAAAAAAAAACATTTATTAAATTAATATTTAAAACTTTAACTAAGTTTAATTAAAAACTTCAAATAAAAAAAAAAAAATTGAACCTCTTTCCTGTGGATCGAACACACAACCTCTTTAAACGACCTGAACACTTCTTGCCACCACGCCCCGCGGAACCTTTGAAAGTGAAGAAGGCACCTCGTGCCTTTTATCCCCTTATCATCTAGTGACAAAGAATAAAAAAAACAATTATTTGGTCTGACGGGTTTCAAACTTGAGACCTACAGTCCATCAGCAAAAAGCCTTTGCCAACCATGCTACGCACCTCGGTTGGAAGCAAACTCAGGTGAAGAATAGAAAAGTCCTTCAGGTGATTAAAATTTTAAAAACAATTATCCCACATCGAGTAGGATGGGGATATCAATAGGTTTTATAACCCTTAATCAACACTTATAGAGTCGATTGCATATGGGCAATCACTGTCTTTGTCCTCTCTTCTACCTATCGAACTCACGCATGCCACCTTAGCTCTTCTACACTCCTCAACCTATGTGTGCCACCTCAAATCCTCCTCTTTGACCTGTTTGTGCCACCTCAGCTTCACGACTTCCATGCCCAGCTTCTCGGCTTTGGCTTTCGTGCCTAGCTCCTCGCTCCCTGGTAGGTCTGATACCAGAATGAGGAAATAAAACTATTTTTTTATTCCATTCATAGTAACCTTAGATACCACATATATTTATAATGAGACGCAAAAACAAATTACATAGATTTTGAGGGGATTGGGATGGAGGGATAAGGGATGATATGGAGGGATAAGGAAGAGGATAAACAGGAGGAATAAGGAGCGAAAGGATAGGAGGAATAAAGGGAAGGAGGAGAAATAGAAGAAATACAGGGATAGAAAAAAAGCTTTCTGACATTCAAATGTGCATACACATCGGAGACAACTATTTCTAAGCTACTTCGAATGTGGACGCGCTCACATTGGAACAACTCCTACTTTTTCCTTCCTTTGATCACTTCTTTGGGAATGCAATGGACTGAACTAGGACATTTAAGGTTGAGGGTTGTATTACGAGGGTCTCCATAGCAGATCCTTCTTGGTTTAGGGAGATTTCAAGGAAAATTTGGATTTCTTCTTGGTCAATTTCTTCCAACCATGAGGATTGCTCACTTGTGGATCTTCCCTAGATTTCTTCCCATTGTTCATTAGATCCTAATGTATGCACCTTATCATAGTATTTTTAAAAATATTTATCATTCTCATTTTCTTTAGGTGTCGATATTATGTCAAAAAAATTCTATCAAAAAATACACCAAACCTCAATCTTCTCCTTGCTCCATTCCAATTCCAGTAGCCTATCTTTTTTATTCTTTGTATTTTTGGAATTGGGACTGACCACACCAGTGGGCTTGTAAAAGGTAAGGTACAAATCCTTGTGTTGTTTAGTTGTTAGTAAATTGACCTCTTATAGTAGTGTGCAAGCCTCTTCTACAATACTTTGATGGGCCTGTATCTATAGCCACGGTTCATGTTGAAACTTCTTGGAATTGAAAATTTTGGATAGAGATTTCTTAAATACTCTTTCAAATTGTAAGGACATGAGTCCTATATTTTTTTGAGACCTATGTCTTTGATTTTCTCTTCTAAGAGGGAAGTTGTCTTTCTCTTGAGTTGGCACACCATAGGTAAGTACACAGGTTTCTTGTTAGAGATTACCTTTCCCTACCCGCTCTTGAAGGTAATGTTAATAAATTATAGTTGTCTCAACATTTCAAGATAAATGATTATCTTAATAGCCTACCTTGGTAGTAGGTATACTAGCTTAATAAATCCATGCATATGGATGATTGTAGTGGTGTCAAATAAAAACTAGTCCCCCTAGTGTAGAAATCTTACACTCCTTTCATGAATGTAATGGGGTTGGGTTCCTTTCATAGCAAGAAGAGTGGGCATCAATAAACTATCCATAAAATAGTAGTAGGATAATATTTTGTAAAAGAATCCCATCCATGCAAAGATAGACTAATGGTTACTTGCTATAGCTATGCATTTTAGCTAATGCTATATGTACTAGGAAAGACCTATACCAAAAAGGGGGGATGTTCCTAAAGCCTTGTATCCTTATATGAATCTATTAGACGAAGAAACTACAAAAATTGAAAATTAAGGGTTGACCATTGGGGTCATACCTTAGCATGTGCAATAACACTACCTCCTCTCAAGTGATAAATATTTCATTTTCCATACCAAAGAGGAAAGTTTTCATACTTAGAACATCCTAGGAATCAATTTTAAAGAGAAACAAACTCAAAGGGAACTCGAGCACGATAGCCATTTTATTATCCTCTAGGAGATTTATATTTAAGTACTATAGGGGGTTTGGGAGCTACGAGTAGAAGTTATTTTTAGGTTAATTTTGAGTCCCTCTAGGACTATCAAAATGTCTCACATAACTTGGGATAAAATGGAAATTCTAATCCACCCATCAAGCCCCCTAATATCCTTATTTTGGGAGCTATAGTGGGAACCAAAAGTCACTACCATTCATAGAATCCTTGCACTTGGGACACCATGTAGTTTTTCAAGAAAATTATCCATGTTCTCATGGCGAAAAAACTAATCTCCTTCATTATGGTTCTATAGTATGCAACCTCTTTCAACCCTTTGGTGCTCTTTGATCATTTGGATTCTACTACCTTATCGACCACATCAGTTTTTAGGTGTGCAACTTTAGCTTTCTATGGTTTGACACTAGTGCTCTTCTTCACTTAGGAGTACATCATTTGGGTTGATGAATTCTTCTTCTTGGACTCTATGGTTTTCAGTCTATATATAATCATAGATTATTTTATTTAAACTCCCTATGCTTCCACACTCTTGTAGTATCGGGTGCAATTGTGTATTAGGAATACCAAGAAAATATATATATTTTAATAGCCTAAATTTTTTGTCGTTAGTAGTCTAGGTGCATGTTGTTGTTCTTGAAAATGTTTGGATGAATTGGATGGAGCCACTATCTATATTCCTAGGGCATATTGGTCTATGTTTCTCCACTTGTGATTGGATGATTTTGAATTTTCACAACTAGGAGTGACTAGCCTTTAATGCATAAACACCACACTTGGTAGGTTTTAAATCAAGGCTATTGAAGGGTTAATCAGATGACTTATGTTTAATTTATTAGTCATAAATTTATGCTTAGCAATGAAGGGTGCCAAGTACCTTTTTTAAGTTCCTCTCCCAATGTTTGTTGTATGATTTGGTAATCTAGTGACCTTATTTCATTCTTCTCCCTTAAAACTGATAAAATATATTTTATCTTTTCTTGCTTTGGAATATCTTTTGTAAATGTTGTGTAACAACCCTCCTTGGTAGGAATTATTCTTAACAATGAACTATGTATTGAAATGTGGATGTCTAATGCATAGTCTTATTTTATGTCAATAAGAATGGGTAGTTGTACTTTACACTTTGATTCTATTATTGCAATATGATTTTGCTAATGTATTTGTGGTTGTAGGACTAGGTTCTCTCATCGACAAATTAATATGAGATAATGAATTGAGTTGAGATAAATTTTTGGAAATTATGGATGACATATTCATCGATGGCACAATGGTAAAAAATACCCTTCATGTAGATGCATGGCATTTGTTCTTGTTGTATGGTCACACCATTAGGTTGGGAACTTGCTTGTGCAAAGAGTGTCCTCAATATGTTTGTGATAGTGTTTTCTTATATTAAAAGAGCCACCTACTTAAGGATAAAATAATGGTGTGCAATATTGTTTGCTTGAGTGGATTTTATGCTTGTGTGTTGTAAGCATAGATTGATGGATTAAACCAATAAAGTATTAATATGTTGGTAACCTTAATACTTGAGAATATTAGTATCAATTTTAATAATTAATATTAACAATTGATACTAATTGATAAGTAATTAATATAAACACCTTATTTATAGAAATAATAAGGTTAGGATGGAGTTAATAGATTAATTCTTATAGTTGCTTAAAATGGTTTCTTTCCTAATAATTGCCTTGTTGGTACATTAAGAAAATAATATGATTGTTTTGAATTTCTAATGTTGAAACATTAAGAATATAATATTGCATAATTAAAGAAATTAATATTCTTGCTCAACCATGCTTTAATTAAGCTAAGATAGTATTCTTGAGCATTTTTTCCAACATTCATTAGAAAACGTTATGATTTGAAGATGACCAGTTTGAATGGTTTCATTGTGGATGAACATTTGGTTCTTAAGAAACCATCCCTAGGGTATTTGAAGGAAGGTTTGGATGTGTTTGAAGAATTTTTTAGAGATATTCTTAGAGCTATAAGGAGGAATAATGCAAGGGTGAATCAAGGAGTCCATCGGATCTAGCGTTGAGTGATAATGTACTTGTTTTTATGGGTATAGAAGCATTGGTTTAGTAAATTTTATCTCTACTAGATAGCTTTGTAATTGTGCTTACCTTCATCCTACTCTTTGTTTATCTTGTCATTGTGCATTTTGTGTTCTTCCCTTGGTTATGGGTTAGTGAGAGATTTGTGTGCCTTGTATCAAGTTTTCCCCTGGTAAAATCCTTTTTTGTTTGGATTTTTTCTAGCTTTGGTTTGGTAGGTCACAGCTTGTTGTGTGCACCATGGTTGCCTTGCTGGCATTGATTTTTGAGGTAGTGGTTGCCAATGTGAGCATTGTATCCATTAGGGTGTCCATTACATAAGTTTTTTGTAGTGCTTTTTATAGTCATTAAGGCATCCCTTACATAAGTCTATTGGAGTGGTTGTTGTAGTTGTTGGGTGTGTACATGTTAGCCTTTATGTTCTCTACATAGACACCATATGTCTTGGGTAGTCACCAAGTAAATTTAATGTGGATTGTCAACTTCTAGTTGTGTACAATATTTTCCTTGTTCATGTTTATCTACTATGTATGATATTGATATCTTTCACCTAGGTTAATTCTCTAATCCATAATACCTTTTTCCTTTTATTTTTAGCTCAATTTTATATTGTTGGTTGGGTGTGTTATATTTAAAATTGTGCTTGGGAGACATGTTTGGAATATTTTCTATTATTGTATTCTTGGTATTTTATTGTGATTTGATTCACTATTGTAATCTACAATACTTTTAAGTAGATTCTATCTTATTATAATTAAGTGAATGGAAAACTTAGGTATTGTGAGAATAAGGGAATGAATTGAATGAAATAAAGCATAGAAGGATCAAAGGAAATTTTCTTATGAAAATTGGAACAAGAAAGATAGTGTTGATCATATTGTTTTTCAAAATAAGGGATAGAGTCTTTGCTTATGAAGTCATTTTAGATTAAAGTAAGGATAACCCTTTTATGTTGATGTTTTTCCTTATGGAAATGCTAGTAAAGAAAATTTATGATCTTCTATGCTTGTTTGATTAAATTTTGGGAAAGGCTTTGGTTTAGAAGGAAATAATTATAATGGTTTTCTGATACTTGAGTAGGTAGGTAAATAATTATAGAGAGAAGTATGGGATTATATCTTTGGCTATTTTAAATGTATTGTGCATGTTTACTTGTAATTACATAGAACATGTTAAGTAGAGAACATGAAATCCTCTCTTATTTGTGTAAATATATTATGCATTTTTGCTTGTAAATACATAGAGCATGTTAAGTTGCATTACATAGAGAGCTATCTTGATCCCTAAGTGTTCCTCAAGTTCATAGAAAATTCCTTTAATGAAGAAGATCATAAAAATGAGATGGTGTAGAGACCACTTATGTGGATTGGATTTGATGTACCTTGGAATGAAAATTTTTACGTAAAAGAAATTTTGCTTTGTATTGCTTAGATGAAACTTTCAAATTTATTTTAAAGCATGGCAGTTTTGTAAAATGGAGTGAGCTTGATTATTGAACAAAAGCAAAGGATGTTTTGGAATATGATATTTATCTTGCCAAATGTTCCTATTTTTTTTAGTAAATAAATGATATCTTATGACCTACTTTGATGGGATTTTCATATGATATTTAATTTTTTTTGATAGCTTAATGATTATTCATTTTTGTATTATAAAGAAATGCTTCTTTTACATAGATTTATAATAGCACTTAGATTGATTTAACTATGGATGTGGTAGCTCATTGAAACTTATGTTTAATTTGAGATGTAATGTATCAATATATTTCTTACTATAAGTTTTTTCAATTTCGACATGGTGCTATAGCTTATGCATCTCAATTTCATTTGAAGCATTTGTTTCTAGAGAGAGTTATTGTTTTTATAAATGCTATCTTGGGTTAGGAAAGAGGTTCCTAGGATGGATCTAGAACTTCTTTTAGGACCTAAGTCAAATAAATAACCCAATTCTAGGAGTTGTGTTGATGCAATAACCAGGTAGAAATGAGTCCTAGAAGGAGTTGCAAGAATGCAATAGCTAGGTACTCACAAATATAGGAGTTATGATGATGCAATAGCCAAATTATTATGATTTTGATAAACCTTGAATGATGAATATCATGTGTTCCATAACTAAGAGGTTATAGAAATCATTTACAATACAAAAATGGTGGTACCTTGAATGTGTAGGTTCGAGTGATCATATTCATTACCATATGAGTGGTAATGACCTTAGTTAACCCATGTAGGTGTGGTAACTAAGTACCAAGGCTTACACTTGATTAAACTACCTATATGAACCTAGGGTAATTTTAGGGAATAGGCATTCCCATTTACGTGTTATGGGCCTTAAATAATTATCCTTATGCTTTGCTCATAATATCCTATACTAGTGAGGGTATAGAAAGGTGGGGCAACCACTTTTATTTCCTTATAAATGATGAGGTTTAGTAAGGTGAACCCTAAAAAATATGGGATATTGACCACTCCTATCCATTGAGTGTTGGCTACAGTGACATTAAACTCAAATTTGGTGAATCCTTGAGGATGCTAAAAATAAATATATTGGGAATCTTGAGAACCTTGATTGTGTTTTATTCTTAAAAAAACTTTCTCTTGGGTTAGTTTTTATAGGTTGTTACATATTGGTTATCCATCCTATGTGTGTTGTTGAAAGGAGTGTGATAGTATGGACTCATAGTCCTCTCTCTCTCTCTCTCTCTCTCAACTAGACACATAGGATAATGTAAGGGGATTCCTTGGTACGCTCCATTAGGTAATTAGGGATATTTAGTTGTTTGGTGTGGAGATCACAACCACATTTTCTATTCTTTTTTTGTTTGTTCAGTACCCTCAACTACCTTCACTATAAATGGTGTGCCCTTATTGTTGCTTTCTAATTTATTAGGGTTCCATATCACCATCATAGGGTACCTTTGGTATAGGCCAATTATGCATTGACCTTCTCCTTGGATGATCATTTGTTTTATTTATGAGGCCTATCTCGTATCAATTTTGACTTTTGGGCTATCCCTTTTCTTTATTGTGATGCTCCTCTCTATTGAGGAATGCTTGCTAAAACCAAATGAGGACTTGGTAATCATCGACCTATAAATAGGGTCAACATTAATAGGCCAAATTATTTGGATTTCATAAGTCTCTCAAATTCTTGGAACTAGTTTCACTATGATCTCTATGGTTTTAATGGATGAGTGGGTAACTTATCCATTACCATTGAAAATTTTCTAGGGAAACCTAAGGTTTATCATAATTTTCCCAATGATAGTCTTGATATGTTGTTTTATCTTTAGCATGCATTTTTCTAGATCAGGTTAATATTAAATAGCCTTTATTTAGTCATCCCTTACCTCAAGGTCTTAGGGGATCATAGGTAGGAGGGTTGTTGGTGAATCCTAGACCTAATATTTGGAGGTTCCATGTCCTTGAGGATGAAAGGTTTCTCTTCCTAGATTATATGTGTACCTACCTTTATCAATCCAAGAGCATTGTATCAGTTTAATTCCTTTATTTTAATATCCTACACATCCATCTAGTTACTCAAGACCAAAGCATAGACCTCATCCATATGTTGATCAAATTTTGACCAGCTTCCTTCTACCAAGAATGCTTACACCACCACATAATTCTTTTCTAGAACATGCTCCACATGGTGTATGTGAGGTGGCTCATAAGGAATTTTTACCTTAGTCTCATAGCTAGTTCTAAAAAACATGTGGTTCAAATCTAGGGACAAGTGGCCCCTAATCTTGGACATGAAGTCCTAAGAGATGCAAATGTTGAAAGATATCGGTAGCTCAATCACTACTATATCCTAGTTTATGTTCATAGTTATATGACCATGGAGAGCAAGTGAAATATCCTTTATGATACCAAATATTGGCATTGGGATATCATCTACTTGTAAGATGCTTTAGATGACCAGTTCATAGGAAAGTACCAAGGCATCAACCACTCACTTGGGAATGACTCTAGAGCTTAATACAAAATTTATGAGGCAATTACGAATTGATTTATCCTCACATATAAGAGTCAAGTAGAAGGGTATGGGTTTCATTCTTTTGGGACCTGGATCAAATGTATGTAGAACTACTAGTGTTTTTTACCCTTTGAACATATTTTGCATGTCCATTACCTCGTCTAGTTAATTTATTTATTTTTAATAAGGTTAGTACATCCCAAAGTGGCATTGGCATAGTGTATTTCTTTAAATGATTGATTGGATTGAATATTTCCAATGGTTGAGCTCTTGGTGGAACTCCTAGGATCCACTAGGTCCTTGGCATCTTGATAATGAGATAGGATGCTCTAACCAATTCTGGCATTGACCTCCTTAGTTCCACCATATTGGATTTTTGGGGCTACCTATATTTAGGTTCACTAGATCCCAATGTAATACTTGTGGTTGTTGGATTAATTTTTTTATCTTCCTTTAAAGCCCTTATTTTCCCCATGTGAGGAATCCATATTGTACTTGAGGTCAATTTTTTTATAGGGTATTTGCTCTTATAGTGGAATCATAAACTCTATTCTCATCCCATATTACCAATGTCTACTTTGATGGCTTGGATCCTAGTCTTGGGATGAATTTTGGGGTAAACTTTGATTGGTCAACCTCAATGGTTGTGTTGTTCACTCTATGTATGGGGCCTGAAGCATGGGATATATGGCTTTTTGTAGTTCCTCATGGCCATAAATGTAGGGGTTACCATAAGTATATTCCAAAGCATATGTGTCTTATATGTAACTAGTTTGGACTAGAACTACATATCTTACCAAGTTTGAGGGGGCTTATTGCATGGAGATCAATACAAGAACTACTTGGATCCTGAGGACTTGGGGTTGACTAGCATCTCTATTCAATTAAGGTATATATCTCTAGTAGCCATTTGGAGGAGGTTGGTACCCCTATTTACCAAACTAAAAATGAGGCTTGGGATATTTCTAATAACTAAACCTCTAGAAATTTTGTTTTCACTTGAGGATCACCATTTTTTTAGTCAAGTTTTTTATAGATTTATTTAAATTATCAATTTCTAAGTATTAGGAGGTTATGGAGGGATGAATCATGAAAGAAAATTTTTCTTATATTGAAACTCAGTTGAAAACTAGGGTTTGTTAAAATGTGGTAAATTGCATAGATGGAGATTGTTGGTAGGGGAGTTGAATGTTAGGGAATAGGTTTATTGGAGGATTTAAATCTAATCTCCCAATATGGATGAGGTCTCTTTCATCTTGAATGACAATCCTATAGGAATCTAGTAAATTTTTCCCTCCTCTTGAATTTATCATCATAGCTATATCTGAATCAAAATCCTTCAAATAATAGATATAGGATATACCTAATGGAATTCATATTTCTTTAGGGATTCTATGATAGGTTATATAAAATATGGAATTAAATCATCCATAGTATTCAGATAGGATCTCTTAATAGTTTATAGTTTCTCTAGGAGGGAGATCCCATATACCTTTTCACTAGATCTATTTGTAAATATATTTACAAGCTAGTTCCAATCAGAAATAGATTGCAAGGTGAGTGATATGTACTACTCTTGCACCTTCCCATTGAAAGAAGTTACCAATAACAATAAATATTTCAACATTGAGACTAGGATCTCATCCCATGTTGGAGGTGCTCTATTAGGGTTATTACATATTTTTTTTATGAATAATAACAAATATTTCAACATCGAGACTAGGATCTCATACCATACGGTAGGTTCGATGGCCATAGACCTCTATTGTTCCATGTTAGTCGTCTTCTATGATTTGGTTTAGTGTTGTATCCATATTATATCATCAACCTCTATTTATATAGCCATGGTTTAGTTGTGGAAGTATAAATTGGAGATTTTCTCTTGCATTGGACATTGTTATGGGTCTTGAGCTCATACATCATTAGGTTTACCTTGAAAATAGTGGAGTCATTATACGATGATTTCTTTGATTAGTGGAGTCACCAGGTGAAATTTGAAAATGCTTAAATAAGTAGATAATTGAGAATTAAACTAGGGCCTTATTTTAATTTTGTATGGTTTGTACCATCAGGTGTGTCACTTTAACTATTGGCAACTAGATCTACTCCAATTAATGCTTGAGAGTGATGACCACCCACTTTGGTTTTCGGTGCAACTGATGCCTATGCCTTACATGAAGCACACAATTTGGGAAGTCTAAGGAGTGTGGGATGCTTCTTTGATAATGATATCTCAAGTTTTTTTACCAAGGCCATATCCTTATTTGGATGTCTTCTTGGCACACTTCTTCCTAATATAGCCTAGTCTATCAAGTCTTATCGATAAAATGGGTTAGAAGGAAAGCAATAAAGGAAAATAGAAAATATTATCTCACCTAGACTAAGGGGTGGTGATATACTAAGAAATACAAAGGTTCTCTATCCACGATGGAATTAAATTAACACATGAACCACCCATACGAGGAAAGTGAACACATCTCATTATAGTGTATACGTTTATTGTTATGAAATTTGCACAAGGAACAAATACTAGTCATGGAATTCCCATACAAATTTACATATACACAAATAATGGGATAAAAAGCAAAAGGACATAACTCATATATATATGAGTTGTGACTATTTTCTTTTTACCTCATTATTTTTGTATATGTAAATTTGTATGAAATTCTCATACAAATTTACATATCCACAAATAATGGGCTAAAAAGAAAATAGTCACAACTTATATATATGTGTGTGTGTTTGTGTGTGTGTGTTGAAATAAATAAAATACATATGCTATAATGAAATGTATTAAAGGGGTTTGTACACAGAATGAATCGAGGCTTGAGTCTAGATCAATACACAAGAGAACTGAGAAAAGTACACTAATTGGGTCAGATAATAGGTGCAAGGAACTAGCACTCTTCTCTACCTAACTAGGATGAAAAATTGGCTATTTTTATAGCTTGGATCTATATTCAAAATTTTAATCTTTTCCCAAACAAGAACGAGTAGAAAATCCACTGTCTTCCTTAGTCATTATGCCCAAGACATGGTGCTAGTAGGTCTAGAGTTGGTGGAGGGTGTAATCGTCATTATTATAATATAGATTAGTATGCCTATTTTGACCATGGTCTTAATAAGATTTCCTTATTCTAGGATTTTGTGCTCTAGTGACCCTAGTGATACCCACATTTATCTCCTAAGGAAACTCTTCTATCGATTTCAAATTTAGCTAAAGTTGCATGGGTCTCATTATTAGACTAGGTCAATGCTTGTCCTACCTTATCTTATCCTAGGCTTACAAAAACTAGAATTATGTTTCTGGTGTAGTGCTCATAGATTCATGTGTATTTAAATTCTCTCTTGGTAGCCCGGTCACCAGGTTTGAGTGATGGATCTTGGCACAAGGTCCCTTTAGGGTGTCTAGTTGCTATAGTTATAATCTTCCTTGGTGTTAGCTTTATTATGAAGTTTTTGTTTGAGTGTGAATTTACCACCTAATTATACCTGTAGTGAAAATTCACTACAAAAAAAATTGATGGCTAAATGTGATACTTGGAATTAGATAAAGGGTGAAACTATATGTAATCTAGTTAAACTGTAACCTCTTCCAACTCTAGCATAGGTGTGGATAGATACATCAGTGGAATGTATTTTAGGGCTCTAAAATATAGAGAAAAATTGATCTTATGGTAGTGTATCATCTCACAAAGTATGCTCATTTTTGTTCCATAGCCTATCCTTATACGATCTATGTTGTTTTCGAAATATTCTTAGATTTCATCTTTCATATATGCAATATGCCCTAGTCCATTGTTTTTGATAGGGATCCTAATTTTACTAGTCACTTTTTCCAAGATCTATTCAAACTATAGGGCACTCAACTTAAATTTAGTTCAACATTACATCTTCAAATATATGGCCAAACAAATATTTTTAACAAGTGTTTGGAGATGTAACTTCATTACTTTACATTTGAGCATCCTACATAGTGGGCTTAGTGGTTTTCTTTAGTTGTATGGTGGTATAACACTTATTATCATACCACTAGAAATATCACACCATTTGAGGTAGTACATGGATACCTTCCTCCTATATACTAAGTGGTTCCAAGGTCCAAGCGATAGATACCACTCTTTTTTAGTGTGCAACACTCCTCCAATAGCTCAAGGAGAATTTGGAGATGGCCCAAAACCATATGCATTAGCAAGTTGATCAACACTATTTTGAGTGTAATTTTGATATAGGTAATATGGTATTTCTCTATCTCCAACCATACAAACAATATTTAATATATCTTCAAGGATACCAAAAGCTTTTAGAAAACAATTATGGTCCTTATTCGGTACTACAATGATTTCTTTGATTGCCTATAAGCTCAACCTTGTAACAACCCAAAAACTTGATCCAAGGGAGAGAGCTAATATTTTTACAAGGATTAAATTACAAAGAGGACCTAATATTTTTCATCAGTATCAAGGCATAACCATCTCAATTTTATTGTCACTATAGATGACACTGTAGCACCCTAAAATTGGCGCAGTAAAATTGTCATAATTACACTCACCTTAGTAAATATTTTAAATTCAAATTTTTAACCTCCCAAACCGCCCATTAACCGTCGGGTAATCCGTTTCCCCCTTTTTCATGCCATTTTTAGAGGTTGTTTTGACCGTTTGATGATATCGTCGCCGATCAGACGATATCGCCCCATATCTGACGATTTCGTCTGGGCTAGGACGTCTAGACGATCTTGTCGCAAAACTGATTGTTCACAATTAGCTTCTATTACAACGGGCCTCTAATCCAGGCAGAAGCATGTCTGTGCCATTAGAGACCCTTCCCCGTTGGAGATCTCCCAAATAGGGATGATCTCCAACCTCCTAACTACTCCCCTAAGCCTATTTAGTCCCTAGGACCTTCCCTTCCCAACGCCTGGCTGAAATTCTTTGTAAGTTAACTTCATGCACATTAAATCATCCTAAATTTTCATTTGCAGTAGTCCTATATCAATTTTGTTTTAGGTGCCATCTTGTTTTTCAGTCGGAGCAAGCATACATCGTCATCGACGAACCTGTTCAGATCGAAGGTGACCCTGTCGAATCAGAGATGATTTCATACTGATGCGAGATGATTTCTACTGCAGTCCACATTGAGGCAATCAGTGCCATAAGTTTGCATTTCTTCACATTTTCTCTGTTGTTTTATTCTGCAAATTGGCTAGTTTATTTGATATTTTATGTTATATTGCATTTTGGAGTTCACCCATCTAGAACAAAGGCATAATTAATCCATAATTGTGATTTAATCAGCATCATTCATACATGTTTTGGTCTTTAAGTTTTAGTTCAGTGTTTTCACTATTATTTTGCATAGTTTCCCTCTACTAGAACAGTAGTATTCTCTGTATTTTGCATTCGTTATTTTGTTTGCAGGTCTTTGATGAATTCGTCTGGTGAATTCATCAGATCTCAGATGATCTTGTCTGATCTCAAATGATTCTATCGAATTCCAGACAATCCTGACTGCTCCAAACATCAGAATCTCCATCAGACATCCGGATCAGGTATTCTTCTTATTCTTCTGTAATTTCTTTGTTTTCTGTATTTAAATCTGTTTTCTGTATTCATTAAAACTTGCATTTTCATATAGATTAATTTAGACTCATTTGGCCAAACCTAGGATATGAATGCTTAAGGCTAAAAATGAACACATAAAAATACATTCCAAACCTAGGTGTGGAAACTGCCATTAAATGGTTCCTGGTGAAACCACCATCCGTCAAAAAATCATCAAAATACACCTCCCTTGAGATGCGGGACCTTCGCAAAGTCCTCTCAGTCCGAGGTACCGCGACATCCTTTTCCCATCCTCCTTCCGGGCATGGATCCTATAGCCTGAAGGTAAGGATGCAAAAAATTTGGAGCGATACATTTTGGTGAACCCGACGTGAATGCATCATAACCTTTTGAAAACAAAAACAAAAACAAAACAAAAAAAAATAGAACAACTAAAACATAGATGCATTTTAAAACATTTAAAGTTTAAAATCATGTTTAGATGGTAGCTCCTAAGAAAATATTAGCAGTTACCATAAATGTAGAAAACCAATTGGCAGCAATAGAAATCAACTCTATGCTTAATGTACCTGAAACAAGTAGAAATCAATTCCTGTGGAACGAACTTGATAGAAGACTTAGTCTCATCTCATCTAGGTCCACACAACTTAAGCAAATCAAGAGGCTAGTCCTAGATAGAATCTTGGATCCTCATCAACTAGTTTTTTATCATGAACTTCAGAGAGCCTGCCATAGATGGTTAGATTATAGGAGAGCTCTAGTATCTTCAGAATTATTCACCTTCGAGGAATACCTCGAGAACGCAGCCATTATACACCAGTTCCTAGGTTGTGTAGAAGACCAAGAGGTTGTTCTTATAGATAGGGAAATATGGAATATAGTTCCATTAACTGTGTTATATCGAGAGTATTGCCACGAGCTTTACTTCTATCAACCAAAGATCTGAGACCAGATAATATCACTATAGCTCTTTTCATCAAATTTTTAAAAGAAAACTTTCAATTTGAAGAAGAACACTTCATGACTCCTGAACAACTCGAACCTATTAATGATATCTATAAATTATTTATAGAAAACTAGATTATTACTTTCAGTCTTATTTCTTGCATTTATTGTGTTATTTGCTGTCTTTACAATATTATTTCAAAAACAAAGAAAAATTAAAAAACTAAAAAAACTAAAAAAACATAGCAAAAACTTAAACATTTCATTTCAAATATTGTAGTAGGTATATAGTAAATATATACCTCTTAATTTTGTTGCATATATATATATATATATATATATATATATATATATATATATATATTTGCTGAAATCAAAATTTAGCACCATGCCTAAACTTAGGAATGGTAAAGAAACTTTAGGAGAAGAAGAATATTGGGTACAAGATACAACTAGAGACCCAAATGTCCTTCCTGGAGATCCAATTCCGAAAGGACAAACTCTAGATCAATCAGAACATGACCTAGGTGAAGATAATGAACAAGAAGGAAGTGTTAAAGAGGATGGATCCTCATCCCCTAGAGTAGCTCCGGATGGAACTATTGCTTTTGACAACATAGATCATTTCAAGAAATTTCTCAATGATAACATTGATGATCTTAATGTGGCAGTTCGTATTGATAAAGGTCAAATTAGTAACACTCAAGAAGCCTTGGAACATGTGTTTGATATACGCACTAATCCTTTGTCTTTCATTGATCAAGAAAGTGATAAGGTTGGGCCATCCAATACAGACATGGTCACTATGATTCAAAACATGTCAAAACAACAGGCTATCCAACCTCCTAAGGAACCTGTTATTCAACCTAAAATCAATCCCACACAAAAGAAACCTTCCTTCACTACTTTATTTCGCCAAACTATTGAGCAATATGCTTCAAGTAAACAAAAACCTAAAACAAAGCCAAACACCAATTTTCAACAATCTGGAATACAACATAATACAACTTCAAAATTCCTTCATAATACTTTTCCTACCAATAATTTACACAATAGTAACATGGCATCTAATCTTCATGTTCCTCCATCATATGCCCATAAAACCCATGTCAATGCCTTACCAAACCAATATGGGGGGCAAACTAGTAATCTGGAAGACATGGTGAAATAGTTAGCTTCACGTATGAACCAGATAGATACCTACCATCCCTCGTATAATTATCGAGAGATATGTAGTCAACCTTTGGATCCCATAGTTGTAGCTCAATCATACCCTAAGCATTTTCCCATGCTTATCCTACCTATATATAAAGGAACCGAGGATCCCATAGAGCATCTTCACATGTTTAGGATAGCATGTCATGACATATCACATGATGACTTGCTATTATTAAAAATGTTCCTAAAAAGTTTAGGTGGAATGGCATTAGAGTGGTACTATCAATTGCCCACTCATTCTTTGAGAAACTTCGAAGAAACAGCTGAATCATTTGTCCATCAATTTAGTGCCTACATCGAGAGGCATGTAACTATTAAAGACTTATACAATTTAAAACAATAAAAAGATGAATGTTTTGCCGATTTCTTAGCTAGATGGAGGCAATTGACAGGAAAACTACACTTTGTGCTACCTTATAGGGAAATGTTGGACATTTTTATCAACAATTTACAAGAACAAATATCTTATGAGCTATCAACTGCTACCTTAACTACCTTCGATCAAGCTATAGATTTAGCTCAAAGAGTGGAAGATGCCCTCATTAGGATAGGCCAACTTAGGAAGAAGGATGATGAGAAAACATCCAGAAATCAATATAAAAAAAAACAAGTTGTTGGTGACGGAGTCACTGACAACAGAAATGTTGCTAATATCAATGCAACGAAGACAACAAAAAATTTTATATTGAAACCTCCTGACAAGCCTCCTCGAGAATTCACTAGATTAAATCAACCCTTATCAACTATTTTACCTCAATTACTCAAAAGAGGTTTGATCCAATTACCAGCTATCCGGGAACCTGATCCAAATATACCCGGATACAAAGCTGACTTACACTGTGATTTCCATAGAGGACCTGGACATTCTACCAATGCTTGTAAAATGTTGAAACATAAAATACAAGATTTGATTGACAATAATGAAATGGAAGTGCAAGCCTTCCAACCTAAACAAAACCCTCCTAATAATACTCAAAATACCGTTCCCCAAAATCAAAATCAAAATGCCAATCAAACTTTAGACATATTTCAACACCCTTTACCAAGACATGGTAAAGAGGTAGCCAATCAAATCGAACATCATAATGTTCCCCCTCCTACCCGATATGTAGGAACCATTAGCGGACAATTACCTATTCAGGATCCTCAAATATTTGACACAACCTTATCCATGGTTATGACTAGGCCTTTACATAATTTTCAAACTTATGATTCTAGTGATATAGAATCAGATAGTGAAAGTGAACTAGATATTACTTCAAACCAATCGAATAGTTCTGAAAACGAATCAGATCCTATTCAACCCGTCACAGATGCTATGGTTCTAGAAGAACCATTTCCTAGATGAGTTACTACTCGACCTTCTTCTAATATATTCCTTTCTAATGAACAAGCCATAAATGCTCAACCGAGACCAGTTCAACATCTTCATTATAACATTGTAGGTACCATTGGAGTCGTTACCCGACAACAAGCTCAAAATTCTCAACAAGAACCAAACCAGAATGAGGGATCAGTTCCATTTGTTCTGAAAAACCCCAATAAAGGGAATCATGCTCCTAATGTTCAACCTAAACCCCCTTACAATATTAATGAGCAATTGTCCAATACTACGGCAGAATTTCCCTCTTAGATTTATTAAGATCCTCTCCCACCCATAGGGATGAGTTGATGCTTACATTAAGCCAAATAATGGTACCTCAAAACATTCAACCCGAAGCTATGGCCAATACTATCATCACTTGAGAGATTGATTGTATTGACTTTCGAGATAAAGATATCCCACAACACAGTTTACATAAGGATAATCCCTTATACATTACTGCTCTAATTGGAGATGTAGCTGTTAAACGAGTCTTGATTGATAATGGCTCATCTCTAAATATTTGCACTTTTGACTTCTACCAATGATTTGGATTTAGAAGTGATGAAATGAAGAAAACTGATATGATTATCAAAGCTTTTAATGACGAAACACAAGAAACGTGTGGAGTTATTACCCTCCCATTGCAATTTGGTCCTAGAACCCTAGAAACAACCATGTTTATTGTACATTGCCCAGCATCGTACAATATACTTTTGGGTCACCCTTGGATCAATGCCATGCGAGCGTCCCATAAACCTTACACCAATGTGTTAAATTTGAGTTTAAAAATCAGTTGGTCACTATCCATGGTGACCCTAGACCCTTTGATATGTGTGCTTTGGCAGAACCCGTTGGAGTGCAATTTTGCCCTGCTCTGTCATCCACACATCCTAGTTCTTATTTTTCATCTAAAACTGTGAAACACACACCCATAACTTCACCTATTTCCCCTCCATTGATTTCATCCTCCTATATAGATCAAAAACCCTCTAAACAAATAATTTTAGAACCTCAAAAAGATCTTAAATCTACAACCAATCCTTCAAGTTCTATCCCTATAAATTCAAAACTTACAGAAAAAACTATCATACCTTCCACATCTCAAGATATAGGTAATAAGCATTCTACATATTATGCCCTTTCTGATGAACTTTTACCCGATTTATCCACAACCTTAATATTAGAAAAAACAAATGCTTTCATGCAATATTCAATTCTTTTGAATAATTTACCGCCATCTCCTCGTACTTTGGGCCTCCCACAACCTATGGGAAGTACTTACCAAGTCGGGAGTTGTGCCTTCATTTATAAAGGATATGACTGGGGAAGAATCCCCAGGAATATCAAAACTCACCATGAGGGATACGCTCGATGTTATTTTACCAATTATTATATTAAAGCTAAACCCATGATGCTTAAAATGGGATATAAAGGGAAAGGCTTAGGACCTTTCAAAAATGGCATGAAAGAACCTTTCAAGGTAGAACCATGGCCTGCCCGTTGTGGTGTGGGCCTATTTCCTAGTAAGGGTCAACCCTTTCCTTTTGAAGATGATGATCAACTCATATGTTATCAAGATTATTTGGATAGGCATGTTGATTTGCCTCTTAAAAATTAGTCATTTTCATGCAACATGCTATCCATAGCTTACCCTGAAATGATTGCTGACCCCGATGAAGAGTTGGAAGGAGATATCTTCCATGATGTCTCTATTGAAGAGATGTTACACAATGGATTTTATTTTTATGGTTCTATACCAACTATAGCCCAACTTGAGGCCACTAATCCTCAAGATGAATTATCTAAATTAACCTTACAAGAATTACAAGAATTGGGCATTTCACCCACCTCACCTAATTTTGAAAGAGATCTACACATGGAGGTAGAAAACGTCATTAAAATTAATATTGGAACTTAGGATAATCCTCACATAATCAATATTGGATCAGAATTAAGTCAAGAAAAACAAGAACAATACATTGCATTCCTTAAAGAGTATGAAGATGTCTTCGCTTGGACATATGAAGATATGCCAGGACTAGACCCTTCTGTAGTCATGCATCATCTAGTGGTCCATCCGGATGCTAAACCAGTTAAACAAAAACTTAGAAAAATGCATCCCAAAGTGGCTCTGCTAGTCAAAGGGGAGTTATAAAAACTCCTAAATGTTATCTTTATACAAGCTATTGATTATGCTGAATGGATCTCAAATGTAGTTCCAGTCACCAAGAAAGAAGCTACCAAAGTTAGGGTTTGCACAAATTTTAGAGATATTAACGTCGCAGGCCCTAAAGATGACTTTCCTCTTCCAAACATGGATCAAATCATTGAATTTACTGTCGAGAGTGGGATGATGTCCTTAATGGATGGATTCTTCAGCTATAATCAAATCAGGATAGCTCCTGAAGATCAGGCTAAAACAACCTTTATCACCCCATGAGGTACCTTTTGCTGGAAAGTGATGCCATTTGGCTTAAAGAACGTAGGTGCAACTTATCAACGAGCTATGACCTATATTTTTCATGATATGATGCATGATATCCTACATGATTATGTAGATGATATTATAACTCCCTCTATTATTGAAGATAATCATTTAGATGATTTGAGAAAAGTTTTTAATCGATTACGAGAATATCTTATTCGATTAAATCTAGCAAAATGTATATTTGAAGTTAAGTCCGGTAAACTATTAGGGGTTTTAGTTTCTTTACATGGTATTGAAATCGACCCTCTCAATATTACGGCCATCACTGATATGCCTGCACCTACTAATATATTTGAGTTACGAAGTTTACAAGTTAAAATTCAAGCTATCCGTCACTTCATTGATAAGCTGGCAGACAAAACTAGTCCCTTTCTTAAACTCCTTAATAAGGATGTCCCTTTTAATTGGGACACCGAATGTAGAGAAGCTTTTGAACTTCTCAAACAATACCTCTTTAATCCACCTGTTCTTTCACCACCTAAACCTGATCGCCCATTTCTCCTATATATTTCAGCTTCAAATTCTGCCTTAGGAGCTATGTTAGCTCAACTTGATGATGAAAAGAGAGAACATGCTAATTATTACATTAGCCGAACCTTCATCAGTTATGAAACCCGCTACACAGAATTAGAAAAACTATGTCTAGCCGTCGTGTTTGCTATGCAAAAATTACGACACTATATGCTTAGTCAGAAAATGTATGTCATTGCCAAATACAATCCCTTAAGGTATCTCATGAGTCGACCTTATTTATCGGGTCGCACAACCAAGTGGGTTCTTGCTCTAAGCGAGTTTGATCTCACATTTATCAGACAAAAGTCAATTAAGGGTCAAATCATAGCAGATCAATTAGCTGCTATACCCTTAGAGTCTACCCACCCCCTCATCATTGAGTTTCCTGACGAATGCCTTCAATTAGAGGCAGACCATATTGAACAATGGTCCTTATACTTTGATGGAGCTCGATGCATGAGTGGGGCTGGTGCAGGTATTATTTTAATATCCCTACAAAACCATATTATTCCTCTGTCCTTCAAATTGACATTTGCTTGCACAAATAATACTACTGAGTATGAAGCTCTAATCCTTGGATTACGAGCTGCCTTGGTGCTAAAAATTAAACATATTTTAGTTTTTGGTGATTCTCAACTGGTTATAAACCAAATTAATGAATTTTATCAGACCAGAAATGATAAACTGTGCCCATATAAGGCCTATGTTTTACAACTAATGTCTCTATTTGATCAAGTTACCTTGGAAGCTATTCCTCGAACTAGCAACCGTGCAACTGATGCTATGGCCACAACTGCATCTCTCCTGCCCTTGGAGTTAGATGACGAATATGCCACTATCATTATTTGTCGACTCTAGGAACCCGCTTCAAATAAGTCATGCTTATAGCCTTTGGATGTGTTTCTAATCAACAAAACTACTCTTGAACCTTGGTATACGAACATATTTGATTTTCTCCAAAATGGGACTTTCCCTGCCAATTCTACTAGAAACCAGCATCGGTTATTACATCGACGAGCAAGCCGATTTGTAATAATTGGCAATACTTTATATAGGAGATCTTTTGAAGGTATCCTATTAAGATGTTTAAACTTAGAAGAATCTACATCAGCCTTGAGTGAAGCCCACGATGGATCTTGTGGAGGACACTTTAGTGGTAGCGTCATTGCTAAAAAGCTACTTCGGATAGGATAATTTTGGCCTACCATGGAAACGGATGCACATGAGTATGTGCACAATTGCGACAAGTTCCAGAAACACGCTGACCTTTTCCATGTGCCTGCACAAGAGCTGCAGGCTATTTCATCTCCATGGCCCTTTTCCAAATGGGGTTTAGATATTATTGGCAAAATCAATCCTATGTCATCTGATGGACACAAGTTCATCATAACCGCCACTGAGTATTTCATGAAGTGGGTTGAAGCTATGCCTTTAGCTTCCTGGGCACACAAGTCTATAAATTTATTTTTAATCAAATCATTTGTAGGTTCGAATTCCTGCAAATCTCATCTCTAACAATGGAACTTGTTTCAAAAATAAAGATGTTAAAAAATTATGCCAAAAATATAAGATTCAACATCGCTGGTCCACTCCCTATTATCCTCAAGGTAATGGTCAAGCGTAAGCATCTAACAAAACCTTAATCAAAATTCTCAAAATATTGGTCAATAAACCGGCCGTGATCGGCACATTCAATTATATCCACCTTGTGGGCCTATCAAACTAGTGTTCGAACCCCCACCGGAACTTCACCATTTGTTTTGGTTTACGGTGCTGAAGTAGTTTTTCCATTTGAATTGGAAGTTCCTTCTTTGGCTCTCGCTACTTCAAGATACCAAAGTAGGAGATGAATATCGTGCTGGCAGACTCGACCAACTGGAACTCCTAGATGAAAAATGCATCAATGCTTTGGAACATCTCCGTGCTTACCAAAACAAGCTTAAAAGATCATATGCTAAAAAAGTTCGTCATCGATCCTTTGAGATCGGTGACCTTGTCCTAAAAGAAAATAAAAAAAATACAAATGCAACTAAGGACCTTAAAGGTAAATTTGAGCCCAACTGGCTTGGACCATACATTATTACTGCTAAATTTGAATCAAGAGCATACAAATTATCTACCTTAGATGGTAAAGAACTTAAAGAGCCCATGAATATTTTGCATCTTAAACGTTACTATGCATAAATTTGGTCACTTCATCCATGTATATATTTGGTCAACATCACTATCTTGTATTTCTTTCAAATTAAAAAAAAATCCAAAAACATTCATAATCATCAAAAAAATCTTCAAAACTATTTGTTGCATTTATTTATGGCACTTGTTAAATTTTTTGTTCAAAAACAAAAATAAAACCAAAAAACAAAATAAAGAATAAAAATCAAAACAACAATATGCTTGACTCTTTCGAAACCAAAACAATATCAAGAAGAAAGAGAGAGTCAACATTCTCAAAACTTCTCAAAAGTGTTTACATATATATTTTCTTACAATTATTGCAGTTATATGTTTCAAATTATTTTAGATAAATTAGCATTTATTTGGAATCCTTCACTTGCACACTCACAACAATAAATATCTTGATTTTATCTGGCATGATTACTAATCTCTCTTATATCAAAGTTCACAAAGTTCAATTAAATCAAGTTTGAGCATAGAGAATTGATCTTGTTATTTACTTAAACCAAGCACATCCTTTCACAATAAAATGATTATATTTGTAATTTCCATGTTTTGCTACATAGTAGAAGTGATTTCTTGAGCGAAAATTTTCCCTTGCTATCCTATCATGCACATGGTCTAGAATATTTGAGAATTGGCAAAAGGACAAGCTCACCCCTACGCAGAATAAAAATCCCTTGCTCTACAGCTAATCCGAGCAAGTATCCCTAGCAAAGAAAAAGAAAAGAAAATTTCAAGAAAAAGAGAAAAGAAAAATGTTCTTTTATATCATTACAGCAATATTTCAAGAACTATCTCAAAAATCAAGCAAAAAATACAAAAAGAAGAAGAAGCAAAGTTCAAAAAGAAAGCAGAAAGCAAAACTGCAATAAAATCCCCTCTCCCTACCCTTTGAAAAGAAAAGAAGAGTTGATGATCTTGAATCCCTAGAATT
This sequence comes from Wollemia nobilis, assembly GCA_028583015.1. Lineage (NCBI taxonomy): Eukaryota > Viridiplantae > Streptophyta > Pinopsida > Araucariales > Araucariaceae > Wollemia > Wollemia nobilis. Next base: position 161,526 of record JAQPPZ010003615.1, on the reverse strand, counting down.
CTCAATTATTCGAAAACTGTGAGGTAAGTCCCATAACAGGTGGTTTGTGCCCAACCTGCTTAGCCTTGGGTAACTCCTAGCGTGGTGATATGTCTATCACATTAGCGACCTTCTTTTGTACAGACCTATGTCCGCTTATGGATTAGCTAGCTCTTGATAATCCGACCTACATAGTAGTCTAGTATGGTTATATGCATCTACATCATGGTTAATGAACACTTATTTGGTTTCTTCAAATCACTTGTATCATATTATCTTGCTCAAAACTGGTAAATGCACAAAGAAATTGCACACACATTTGTATTTGAGAGATTTTGTGTATCATTATGATAATTCAAGATCAGAAATGAATTCACATATGCACATGGGATTCCTTATAAATCTAACTTTTGTCTTCAAAATACTTTGAAATATTATTTTTGCAACTTGTTTGGAATAAATCAAGTACAGTTGCTTACCATAAAGACAACTATATAATAGAAAAATCAAAATTTCTTTCAAAATATACAATCAAAACATATATATTTGGTTGACTTTCGCGACGATGGTATAGTTCCAAAACCAAAAGTGGAATTTTATGCCTAGCACAAGTCCTCATCTTCATATTTTTTGTTTATTACAAAATCAACCATGCAATAAAACTCTCTTTTTGCTTTTCGCGATGATGGTATAAGTCTATACCTACATATTTTATGCCTAGCGCAAACCATCGTAACAATTTTTATTCCCCATTTATTTAAAAATCATGAAAAACATATGAATTAAATCATTATGTTACACAAATTATGCTTTTAAAAAAAAGCAAACACATTTTCATTATTTCATCTCATTATGTCAACCTTCAATTTTGCAATGATGGTATAATTCCTAACGAATTATCCAAAAATTTTATCACATTTAGGAATTTATGCCTAGCAAAAATCATTTTAACATTATTTCATGCATACTATTTTTATGAAAATCTGAAAACAAACCATCATCACCATCACTTTCACCATTGCACTAAAGTCTTAAGACAGTCTCTTAAGCACTCTTTTACTTTTAACAATATTTCTATCCTAGGATTAGCTTGATGACCGAGTGAGCAGCGACTCCATGAAATGGTCTATAATAGCGAAAACGTCCTTTGCAATTATTGTTAGAAGTCTCTTTTTATTTTTTTATTACATCACATTACAAACAATCAATTTATTACATCAGATTATTTCATTTAAAATATTACTGCATAACATCAAAAATTTTAAATTTTCAAAACAACATAATTTCATGAATCCTCAATCCAATTATCAAATCAATCAAACAAACATAAAAGCATCATAAACATACACATAACACAAGTCATATGATAAAAAAAAAAACATATATATATCCATAGTACATATGTACATCATATCAAAACTAGGTTGGTATGCCATAATCTGTACCTCGGCATACTCAATCCTCTATCAACAAAATAATAATAATACAATGCTATCAATGTCAATCTGTACAAAGCTATGCAGTCCTCTAGCCTCGAGATCCCCTTGAGCTCTCCACATCATCTCCTCCCCCACCTTGAGGTGGACGAGGTGGCCCCATCGTAGTCTGAGTAGTCCTAGTCCTCGATTGGGACGAGGTCCTCGACGACTTGATCCCGATCGAATCTGCGATGTTGGCTGGAAGGGGTAGTCTATATGCCTCTGGCACCAGCTGATAGTACAATGTTTGGTAGAAAGTGAGTTGGGCGATAGCCCGTGTCAGCTCCCCAGTGCTCGCCCCTCCACCCTGTGCCTTGAGGCGTGCAATCTTGTCTCGTAGCTGTGCCATATCAGCTCGGTGGCATGCAACCTCATCCTGTAGAGTCTACACCTGTGCCTGGAGACGATCTCTCTTCGCTCAAAGAGTAGCAGTCTCGCTACTCTCCCCTGTCTCAACGCCCTTGCCCTTATCGGGCGATGGTGGCCTCTCCCTCTGTGGAGATGGGGGTCTCGCCTCCCTCCTCTCCCTCTGCCATGGCATCTCCTATGCCTGTGGCCTCCTTGGCTCTCTCCCGTCGTGACCCTGGGTCACCTACATCACTGCCTGGTGCCACCTCCCTATTCGACGCACAACCGCATGTATCAAAACCTATGCCCTTGTCATCTGAGGAGGGCAGATGCCTGTGTACCAGGCATCGTAGCCATTGGCTACACCTGCGTCGTCCCCATCTACTGGCTGGATGGGGGCATCATCCCTATCCTGACTCCAGAACCGCTACATGTCTGGAGCCCCGCTAACTATGGTGTTATCTCGGATAGTACAGGAAAACTCATAATCCCTCAGAGATGGGATCCCCTGTTGCAGACTGAACTGCCTCAAAACTTGGTCATAGCGGTGGAGCTCCACCTCTCCCCTCTCCATATGTAGCTAGCAAACTCGCCTAACACGATCCAACTCCTGTCCATCCTCGGCCCACCCTGGATGCTACCTCCATGGCCTCTAGGTGATCTGGTCTAAGACTAAGTCATCCAATAGTCTCTGGGACATAGGAAGGTCGATCCACCGTTGTGACCCTCTTTGGAGCCATCAGTAGAAGACTCGGGGCCTCTCCCCGTCTACCCCTATCAGAGGAATCCCTACCAACCTCCACACTACAATGTGCTCCCAGCACCAAACCTGTAGGAGCGATGTCATCACCAGACATTGGCCACCCTTGTACATGACCCCATACAGGATCTTGTATAATCGACATAGTACATAGCTGCCCCAAGAGAACCTGTAGCCGTGGTCCTGCATGTCGTAGATCACATCTACCAGCATCCACGATACCTTGCACCTGCTCTGGTGGCACAACAAAAGTCCACCAACCACTCCAACTAGCACCCGTGTGAGTCTAGATGCCCCAGGAATCTGGCGCAGTGCCTCGATATTAACTTTGCCCTTCTTCAGGGTGAAGCTCGGGTCACCACACAGTCATCCCATAGCATGGCCCTGATTGGTCGTAGGAGTGATCAATCGTCCTTGTATGGGGATTTTTAGAATCCTCCATACATCCTCTAGAGTGGGAGTCATCTCCCCTGTCGGTAGCCAAAAACATGAGGAACCCGGATTCCATCTCTATGCTAGGGCCGTCAGTAGCCCCATATTCGTAGACACCTGTGGCATCTATGCCACATGCTACAAGTCGGCTTGTGCCAGCTGATCTTGCTCTACCTATGTGATAGCGGCCAAGTCATCCCTCAAACCTCCATACTTCCATTCCCTGCTCTTTAGCAAACCTCTCTGCAAACATAAACAACAAAACAATAAACAATCATTAATAACAAATTCAAGTAATTAATAATGCAAGTTAAAGTTCAATTTTATGCAATTGATGATATTGTCCACTATTAGACGATATCGTCCCCAATTTGAGCAGAATCGTCTCCGATTTTGCAAGTCGAAATCGTCTCTAATTTGATGAAATCGTCCCCCTTTCGTTGATTTCGCCCTTGGATGAAATTGACGAAATTGAGACGATTTCCTCGAAATCGGGACGATTTCATCTCAATGACGTCGACGGCCCAAAAATGGCCGTGATGCTCAAAATTCATCTAAAATCTACCTAAAAAGCATGTAAAATCAAATTAAAGCACTCTAGTTAAGTCTAGACTCTTACCCGTAGACCGCGTCGGACCTCTGTTGATCTATGCGTCGTCTCCACCATTTTTGCTTCAGAGCTCTAAAAACTAGAAAATGAACAGTAAAAAATGAATTAGGGTTTTACCCTATTTTTCTTAATTTTATTCAAAAATAATTTTTGCTTTTTAGCGTTTTTACCTCAAACGTTCGATTTGGGTAAAAACACGGAGGAAGCACCATAGTAAGCTGTCGTACGATTCGACCAAGAATCGTCGCCTAAAAATGGGAATAATTTTTTCTTTCTCGTAGATCGAGAAGAACTCATATTTAACGCATTTTCTTCAAAAAATTCGCTAAAGAGGGGGCAAAATGTAGCACCCTAAAATTGGCACAGTAAAATTGTCATAATTACACTCACCTTAGTAAATATTTTAAATTCAAATTTTTAACCTCCCAAATCGCTCGTTAACCGTCGGGTAATCCGTTTCCCCCTTTTTCGTGCCATTTTTAGAGGTTGTTTTAACCGTTTGACGATATCGTCATCGATCAGACGATATCGCCCCATATCTGACGATTTTGTCTGGGCTAGGACGTCCAGACAATCTTGTTGCAAAACTGATTGTTCACAATTAGCTTCTATTCCAACGGGCCTCTAATCTGGGCAGAAGCGTGTCTGCGCCGTTAGAGACCCTTCCCCATTGGAGATCTCCCAAATAGGGATGATATCCAACCTCCTAACTACTCCCCTAAGCCTATTTAGTCCCTAGGACCTTCCCTTCCCAACCCCTGGCTGAAATTCTCTATAACTTAACTTCATGCACGTTAAATCATCCTAAGTTTTCATTTGCGTAGTCCTATATCAATTTTGTTGCAGGTGCCATCTTGTTTTTCAGTCGGAGCAAGCATACATCATCGCCGATGAACCTGTTCAGATCGGAGGCAATCCTGTCGAATCAGAGATGATTTCGTACTGATGCGAGACGATCTCGACTGCAATCCATATTGAGGCAATCAATGCCATAAGTTTGCATTTCTTCACATTTTCTCTGTTGTTTTATTCTGCAAATTAGCTAGTTTATTTGATATTTTATGTTATATTGCATTTTGGAGTTCACCCATCTAGAAAAAAGGCATAATTAATCCATAATTGTGATTTAATCAACATCATTCATACATGTTTTGGTCTTTAAGTTTCAGTTCAGTGTTTTCACTGTTATTTTGCACAGTTTCCCTCTACTAGAATAGTAGTATTCTTTGTATTTTGCATCTGTTCTTCCGTTTGCAAGTCTCTGATGAATTCGTCTGGCGAATTCGTCAGATCTCAAATGATCTTGTCTGATCTCAGATGATTCTGTCAAATTCCAGACGATCCTGACTGCTCCAAACATCAGAATCTCCATCAGACATCCGGATCAGGTATTCTTCTTATTCTTTTGTAATTTCTCTGTTTTCTGTCTTTAAATCTGTTTTTTGTATTCATTAAAACTTGCATTTTCATATAGATTAATTTAGACTCATTTGGCCAAACCTAGGATATGAATTCTTAAGGCTAAAAATGAACACATAAAAACACATTCCAAACCTAGGCATGGAAACTGCCATTAAATGGTTCCTGGTGAACCCACCATCCATCGAAAAATCATCAAAATACACCTCCCTTGAGAGGTGGGACCTTCGCAAAGTCCTCTCAGTCCGAGGTACCGTGACATCCTTTTCCCATCCTCCTTCCGGGCACGGATCCTATAGCCTGAAGGTAAGGATGCAAAAAATTTGGAGCGATACAGACACTCAAATGGAAATGAGTTTCCAACTTCTTGTAACTTTTTGGGGTTCACTTTTTTAATCTCGCCATTAGAAAAGATACCACTAGTGGTCCATCCATTTTCCATACACTCACCTGTATGTGATAACTTGTCCATGATGTAGGGATTACCCTTTAAGGTCCATTTAACTTAAAGGTGATATCTATTCCCTAATCCTACATACCCCCATCTATGTAGTATTACTATGACATGGTTCATTAGTGTTATTTATTTTTATCTACCCATGAACTAAGACCATTACCACTCTCCTAGTAATTATCATGGTCGTGATTGCCTACCCACAAGGTGCCACAACTATACTATCCTATGAATGATCTGGTGGATTATCCCATACCAATACACCATTAATATTCCAAATCCTCACCACTAGGAGTCATCCAAACCTCAATGGTAGGACTCATCCAAGCCTCACCATTAGTACCACCCAAGCCTCAACCCTAGGGCCACCCAAGCCTCACCACTAGGGTATATCATTCACAATTACCTAGTTGAATTATCTACCCATAACTCAATTAATATTGGTTACAAAACAACTCTAAGGATTACTACTATAGTGTTAAACTAGCTCATAATCTCCTTCCATCCCAAGGATCCCAACATCAAAAGGCTAGTTTACCAAAAGGAAATATGGTACTATATTAAATAATACTCAAAATCAATATGAACATAACATATTTTAAATACTTCGTTCAATCATAACACTAGAATTATTTATTTCCTTTACTTACATGAAAAGATAAAATTAGCATCTAAAAGATTCATTACCATATTTCATCAAATAAATTATTTTATTCTCTTCAATAAACAATAGGTCTCATGTTGGAAATTTTGAGTTAGTTATGTTATCATTGATGTCAAGAGTCAATTTCAGCAATCAGTGCAGGACTTGGAAAAAGAAGAGTTAAAATATTTATATTTAAGTCCAAGCGATTTGGTTAAGAGATCCACATGATTGGTCAAAAGGATGGTTAAATACCCTAAAGCAAAGGCCTAAAAGGGACAATATTATAATATTTATTATTATAATATTAAAGGCGATCAAAAAATATCTAAAGGCGAAAGAGGAAAACACCTAGGCCAAATGGAAATAATATTATAATATTTCATTATAATATTAAAAGTTTAATTATGCCTAACTTAGTTTATAAATAATTTATAATATTTATATTATAAATTTATTTATAAAATAAAATGGTTTATAGCCCAAAGTTGGGTTGGGTGCCAAAAATAATTTATTTTTTATAATATTTTTTGACGTGGGAGAGAGGGAGGCATATGGTATAAATACCATAGCACTTCCCCCAAAAAGACAAGTCTTCAAAATTAATTCATGCATGTGAGTTTAGAGTGAATGCAAAATATTTTCATGAGCAAGCAAAGGACAAAGGCTATAGTTTTTATGTGCCCCCAAAATTTGCAGAAGTCAAAGCGATTAAGGTGAAAAGGCTAAAAAACAAACCAATGGTTGGGCTAGTGGTGAATCTGAGGTGTGCAAAAAATTTTGAACTCATAGGTGCTATGTTAGATTCCCACTGACGACGTGGGACAAAGCCCTTTTTGTCTTTTGGTGGGCAAGGAGGAGTCAAAGCACCCTAGGTGCCTTTGACTCCCACGTGAGCGCTTACCTCACACGTCAAGGGAGTCGTGGATAAGGTTTTGCAATCACTTCGACCAGGGATAAAATTCCATTGGAAGCGCGCAAGGAGATATTTAATTTTTTGATTAAATTTTGCATTATCTAAGGTCATTGGTGGTGCTCAAAGCGCATAGTTTATTTTTATGCTTGGACTATAGTGTGAAGAGGAAAATTATTAGCACATGGGTCATTTGTATTTTTTCAAAGTGCTTAGGGAGTTAAAAGGGTAAGGTAATTAATTTTTACCTTAGAGAAAGTGAGAAATATTTTATTGGAGGTTAAAAATATATTGCATTGTTTTATAAAGTTAATTCTTTGAAAAATGCAATACTGAGTTGGGAGACATAAGTAGTGTTTGGATTGTTTCATGCATTAAATTTCCGAAAGGGTTTATTGTGAAATTGAATGGGTGAAATCTTTATTTGATAGATTTGGAGATTATAAGGTGTAATTGAGAATTAATAATTTGTGTATGGTGAAATTTTTGAAGGAAATAGTTGAGGATAGATTTTTTATATCTAACCATTGAGATTGGCAAAGAGGTTTATTGTGTTGAGACAGATTTTGAGGTCATTTATCCATCAAGAAAAAGGTATGGTTATATCTTCCTTGTGAGTGAAATATTGTTGGGTTGAATGTTATGAATGCTAAGTTAGAGTGAAAAGGTTTGTTTGATAAGCATTGTTGAATAAGCTTTCATATGTTTGATTGGTGAATGTTTGTGAGAAAATTTGAGTGAGAAATTGAGAACTATATCGAACTAGGGTTTGTGAAAGATCATGAGTATAATTGTTATGTGAGGTTGTTTGATAAGCATTGTTGAAAATATTTGAGTAAACATTCATGTGCATGATTAGGGTTTGTGAGTATCATTGTTATGTGAATTTAGAATCATCTTGAGTCAAGGTTGAGTTCCATAGTGTGAGTTGTTGAAAGCATTGTGAAACACTTTTTTAGGGTTTATAAGCAAGTTGTATTTCATTGAGTGATTTTTTGAGTGGAGTTGTTTGAGCATAGTTTATTGAGAGTGTTGGAGTGATAGTTCAAGTTCTATGAAACAAATTGTTCTTTATTCTTAATTGATTTGCAGAGATTTTGGAAGTGATTGAGTGTGTGAGAGTGAAACATATTGAGTCTATAACCATTCTCTATATGTTTCTATGGTAAAACAAGAGATATTGAAAGTTATTGAGAATTTTTGAGACTATGAAGCATATTGAGTATCTAACCATTCTCTATATGTTTCTGTAAGTTAAACAAGATTTTGAGTGAAACTTGTTTGTATGATTGAAGAGGTTTTATGTGATAGATTGAGTTGACTTGAAAAATAATTTGTGAAATCTAGTGAGCATATTTGAGCAAGTTCTAGAGTGGACTTAAGGACGAATTTCTATGATATTTTGTGCTTACAACTCGATTTGAGGTAAGTCGTAGTGAAGACTTATTGAGCATATTGGAAAAGTTCTAGTGAGAACTTATTGAGAAGATTTGAGGTAAGTCTTGGTGGAGACTTGTTAGTCTCACTATGACACTAAGAGGGGGGGGTGAATCAGTGTAGCTCTTAAAAACTTAAATCTTCAATTCTTAATGCTAAAATAATGAAAGCTTAAAACTCAATAAAGCAAATATACCAAAAGAGCATCACACAACACAAGATGTACCGAGGTTCACCAGTTTTGGCTACTCCTCAAAATTGACTGTTTGGACTCCCATCCAAATCCAACCCTTGCAAAATACCAATTTTATAATCAATTTACCAGCACCCACTAGAAGGAGCACCAACCCCTGATTTATCTGCACCAACCGAAAGGAGCACCAACCCCTGATTTATCTGCACCAACATAAAGGAGCACCAACCCCTAATTTATCTACACCAATAGAAAGGAGCACCAACCCCTGATTTACAAGAACCAAATGGAAGGAGCACCAACCCCTGATGCCAAGCACCAACTTGGACTTCTGTTCTAAAACTAGAAGATTGACATAAAGATGCCTTCACTTTTACAAGACCCTGATTGGTCTATTGCTTTCTCAACATTGCCCACTCTTCACACAACACACACCTGCTTGCTCTCCTCTTGCTCTCTTCGCAAGATTAAATCCGCCTCGCTTTAATCCCGAGCGCTCTCTCTCTTTTTAGTAGCAATTTAATTCTCCACGTAGACCTCCTTTTATAACAAAGTTCTGACTCTATTTTTAACTTCCATATTTATGCATGCAACCCATAACTACCCCTGTAACTGTCGTACTGACTTTAGTTCACTGTTCTTATTTTAGTTGCATGATATTCTTCTATAACTACACCTATAACTATCGTACCGACTTTAGTTAACTCTTCTTATTTTAGCTGCATGATTTTTCTCTATAACTGCCCCTGTAACTACTGTATAACTTTAGTTAATGGTCACATATCTTATTTTGGCTAGGTTCTCTTCTTAGCTCGTGAAAACACAACATGTCACAATATCGCGACACTTTCACCTCCTTGCTTCTTTTGTTTTCTTGCACCTACAAAAACACATGTCACGATATCATGACACTTTTGCCTCCTTGCTTCTTCTATTTGCTTGTACCCACGAAAACACAACATGTCACGATATCACGACACTTTCACCTTCGTACTCTTCCTTTTTACTTTTGTCATGATATCGTGACACTTCTGCCTTCTTACTTTCTCTCTCCTCCTAGAGTCGCGAAAATGTGACATGTCGCGATATCGCGACACTTTTTCTCCTTTGCACTTTCTCTTACCTTCGGGTCACGAAAACGTGACATGTCGCGATATCATGACACTTTTTCTCCTTTGCACTTTCTCTTACCTTCGGGTCATGAAAATGCGACATGTCACGATATCACGACACTTTTTCATTCTCTTCCTTCCTGCCCTTTTCGAGTCACAAAAATGCGACATGTCGCGAAATCGTGACACTTTTCCTTCTCTGCCTTCCTACTCTTTTCAAGTCATGAAAATGCGACATGTCACGATATCACGACACTTTTCCTTCTCGGCCTTCCTGCTCTTTTCAAGTCGCGAAAATGTGACATGTCGCGATATCGTGACACTTTTCCTTCTCGGCCTTCCTGCTCTTTTCAAGTCGCGAAAATGTGACATGTCGCGATATCGTGACACTTTTTCCTCCTTGCATTTTCTCTTCGCTTCGGACCACGAAAATGCAACATGTCGCGATATCGCGACACTTTTTCCTTCTTGCATTTTCTCTTCGCTTCGGACCGCGAAAATGCAACATGTCGTGATATCGCGACACTTTTTCTCTCCTTGCATTTTCTCTTCGCTTCGGACCGCGAAAATGCAACATGTCGTGATATCGCGACACTTTTTCTTTCGTACAATCTCTCTTGCAATATGTCGCAAAATCATGACACTTTTTCTACTTGCCTTTTTCTCTTCCAACATGTCGCGAAATCGTGACACTTTTTCTTCTATACTATCTCTCTTGCAATATGTCATGAAATCATGACACTTTTTCTACTTGCCTTTTTCTCTTCCAACATGTCGTGAAATCGTGACACTTTTTCTTTCGTACTATCTCTCTTGCAATATGTCATGAAATTGTGACAGTTTTGCTTGCTTGCGCTTTCTCTCCGAACATGTCACAAAATCGCGACAATTTTGCTTGCTTGCGCTTTCTCTCCGAACATGTCACAAAATCATGATAGTTTTGCTTGCTTGCGCTTTCTCTCCGAACATGTCACAAAATCATGATAGTTTTGCTTTCTTCTCAACATGTCGCGATATCACGATAGTTTTCTTCCTTGCTCAACATGTCGCGATATCGTGACAGTTTTTTCCTTGCTCAACATGTCGCGATATCGTGATAATTTTCTTCCTTGTGATTTTCTTTTGATTTTTAGCATATGGGCCACTTTGATCTTTTGGATAATCACTGTACATACTCTGAAGATCCTCTTAACTCCTGTCCACTGCATCAACCGATCTGTCTGACTGTGTTGACAACAATGACAATACTGTTGCTGCACCTTGCTCATCAATCTCCCCCTTTGGAATTGTTGGCAACACACGTGCAATTTCCTGTAATTCTTCTCCCCCTTTGACAATAATACCAAAGGGCTGCTGCAGACTCCCCCTGAGTCCATGCACAACATTCTTAGGCACACGTTATGACAGTTAGTAAAAATTACAAATATGAGCAAAAATATAATCAAATATATAAATGCTCCCTCTATGTACAACACATTGTCGCTACAATATATTCTGCCTCTGCTGTGGATAAGAAAACTGACTCTTGTTTCTTACTGTTCCACGCGACCAACCTATCTCCAAGATAGAATGCACCTCCACTGGTACTCTTTCTGTCATCTACACATCCTGCCCAAATATGCATCTAGAAATTTGTCCCAACACTATCCTCAAATCTGTCCCAACATTGTCCTCAAATATTTCCCAAAGGCCTTCTTCAAAGGCTCAATCAATCATGCTCAAGTAGTACTCAAAATGAACTCAACAATGAATGACAATCTCAAATCAAATCCACTTCATAGAAGCATAAAGATAATTGTTAGAGACTTAATATCTTCTAACCTCAATCTCAACTCAACATAGAATGATGGAATAATTTATTTCATAGAACTTTAAAAATCACTTCACACATAACTTGACTAGGCTCAATCAAATCAACTCAACCAATCATCACCAAGATGGAAACCATATGGCTGCTCAATATAAACCTCTTCTTCAAGCTTCCCATTCAAAAATGTTGATTTCACATCTGTCAACAAAATTGACAAGTGACTCACACTTGTACCAACTTTTGTCCAACACTGTACCAACACTACAATTTAATCGAAACACATATATGCGGCTAGGGCAACATTATTTCACTAACCAAATTATCTTAACTATTATAATCCTTAACTTTGGACAGTGGCAGTAAGAACCATCACCAGTACAACAATGACATATAGCAATACTACCAATAATGACAACTCTCAATTTAATCACCACCCTTCATGGCACTTCCACAAACTACATGAACTGAAAACATACTTCGACAACTATACGACAACTTCCCTAACTACTTGCCTTTCATCCTCAGGTAATCAAACAAATACATAGGAGCATTAAAATGAAACTTCAAGATTGCTCCCCCTGAGGATGTGCTACCCGGAGTTGCTTAGTGCAATAGCGGAGTAATCTCCTTCAATCCAAGGAGACACGATTTCCTCTCTTCTTTCTTTCTCCAATATTTCTTGAACTTAGGCTGAAGGTTTTCAACTGCATCCCTATTTTGAACCTTTTTGTGAACTTGAACATTTCTCTTGGGTGGTTGTCTCTTGTACATCCTTGATGGATGATTATTTTCCTTTCTTTGATGCACATGGTTTCTTCCCTGTCTGTGTTGCATTCTTTGCGTCTGATGAAATCTATTGTCTTGCCTTAGATTAGATACAAAATTTCTTGGACAAGACCTTGCTATGTGCCCATGACCATTACATTTAAAACATTGCACATGGTGTTCAACAGATGTATTTCTACCAGCATAACTCTTTGATCTATTATTCAATCCACAATACATTGCCTTGTGACCATAAAGGTTGCATCTAAAACAATAGCCATTACAAGCATTATTATGAATAAAGTGAGAGTGATAGAACCTCTTTTGTTGTGGTTGCTTTGTCTGTAGATCTCCTTTGAGATTTTCTTCCTTTTGAAGTTTCAGCTTCAAAATTTTCTTGCTTTGATCCTTCAGTAGTGGACTTCTTCTTCTCTCGTAGATTTAGAAGATGAAGGTTGTTCAGCTTCATATCCAAGACCAAGCTTAGACATGGGGCTTCTTTGTTGCCTTATCATTTTATCTAGCAACTCTGTGCTCTTCTCAAATTTGAGATTTGTATTGGCCTCTTCTAGTTGTTTCCTCAATAAAACAATCTCCTCTTCTTGTTTGCCGCAAACATCGCTTTTATCATCCAGGTGTGACTTCAAAGCTTCTTCTATTTTCTTGGCTTTATGAATTTGCAAGAAGAGATCTTCAATATTATCCCCATATTCTTCCAACTTCTTGGACAGTATTTTGTTCTTTTTCCTTTCTATACCCAACTCTTCAAGTGCAGCGATCAACTCACCTTCTAGATATACTTCAGCCTCAGCCTCAAGTTTTTTATTACATTCCTATTTTTCCTCTGTTTTTTCTTCTTCGAATGCCATGAAAAGAGCTTCATATGTTTCTTCTTCAGAATCCTCACTGGAGATGTCTTCTGATGAACTAACATTCTTGGAGATGAAACTTTTCTTCCTGAAGTTGTTTCTGAAATTTGGTTTTTTCTTCCAGTCACTTCTTTCTTGGTGCGATCCTTCATCACTTTCGTCCTTCTCATTAAGTGGACATTTAGCTGCAACATGCCCAATGCCTCCATAGTTGAAACACTTAAATGGTAGCTTTCCTCTGTATTTTCCTTTTCCCCTTATTAGTTTCCGAACAAAGTTTGCTTTCGTTTCATCTGATGTCTCTTCTTCCTCGGATTCTTGTTTTGCTTTTATATTTTTATGTGCTTTAAAAGCAACTTCTCTTTTCGTGGGTTTGGTTTTTCCTATTCTCATCTCATATGCAGTCAAAGAACCATGCATCTCATCCATACTAAAAGTATTTAGATCTTTAGCTTCTTCTATTGCTGAAACTTTAGAATCAAATCTTTTGGGAAGAGATCTTAGTACCTTTTTCATGATGACAGCATCTTCCATTTTCTCGTTGAGTCCTCTAATCGCATTAATGATTCCATTAACTCTCAACATGTATGCCTCTATGTTCTCATCGTCATTCATCTTTAATGCTTCGAACTGAGCTCGATGCGTTTGTAACTTGGCCTCCTTGATCTTATCATCTCCTTCATGAATGCTCCTCAGTTTGTCCCATATTTCTTTTGCCATTTTACAACCCATAATTTTTACTAGTTCACTATCCATTAATCCGCACATGATAGCATTCTTTGCTTTTGAGTTATTCTCAAACAATTTCTTATCGATAGCATCGATTGGAGAAGTGGTGGGTATTGTGTATCCACTATCTACCGAATCCCAAATGTCGTATCCCAAAGCACAAAGATATGTCTACATCCTGAGTCTCCAAAATGTGTAATTAGTTTCATCCAACAATGGTGCTTTGTTTGATGAGAATCCTTCACCACCTGCCATTGTCTCACTTCCAAGATCAACCCTAGCTGATTTAGCCTGACAAGGGAAACTGGCTCTGATACCAATTGTTAGTCTCACTATGACACTAAGAGGGGGGGTGAATCAGTGTAGCTCTTAAAAACTTAAATCTTCAATTCTTAAATCAGAAACAATGAAAGCTTAAAACTCAATAAAGAAAATATACCAAAAAAGAATCACACAACACAAGATGTACTGAGGTTCACCAGTTTTGGCTACTTCTCCAAATTGACTGTTTGGACTCCCATCCAAATTCAACCTTTGCAAAATACCAATTTTACAATAAATTTACCAGCACCCATTGGAAGGAGCACCAACCCCTGATTTATCTGCACCAACAGAAAGGAGCACCAACCCCTGATTTATCTACACCAACAAAAAGGAGCACCAACCCCTGATTTATCTACACCAACAGAAAGGAGCACCAACCCCTGATTTACCAGCACCAACTGGAAGGAGCACCAACCCCTGATGCCAAGCACCAACTTGGACTTCTATTCTAAAACTAGAAGATTGACATAAAGATGCCTTCACTTTTACAAGACCCTGACTGGTCTATTGCTTTCTCAACATTTCCCACTCTTCACACAACACACTCCCTGCTTGATCTCCTCTTGCTCTCTTCGCAAGATTAAATCTGCATCACTTTAATCCCGAGCGCTCTCTCTCTTTTTAAGCAATAACTTAATTCTCCACGTAGACCTCCTTTTATAACAAAGTTTTGACTCTATTTTTAACTTCCATATTTACGCATGCAACCCGTAACTGCCCCTGTAACTGTTGTATTGACTTTAGTTCACTGTTATTATTTTAACTGCATGATATTCTTTTGTAACTACACCTGTAACTGTCGTACCGACTTCAGTTAACTCTTCTTATTTTAGCTGCATGATTTTTCTCTCTAACTGCCCCTGTAACTGCTGTATAACTTCAGTTAATGGTCACATATCTTATTTTGGATGGGTTCTCTTCTTAGCTCGTGAAAACACAACATGTCGCGATATCGTGACACTTTTACCTCCTTGCTTCTTTTGTTTGCTTGCACCCACGAAAACACATGTCGCGATATCGCGACACTTTCACCTCCTTGCTTCTTTTGTTTGCTTGTACCCACAAAAACACATGTCACGATATCGCGACACTTTCACCTCCGTACTCTTCCTTTTTACTTTTGTCATGATATCGTGACACTTCTGCCTTCTTACTTTCTCTCTCCTCCTAGAGTCATGAAAATGCGACATGTCGCGATATCGCGACACTTTTTCTCCTTTGCACTTTCTCTTACCTTCGGGTCATGAAAACGCGACATGTCACGATATCGTGACACTTTTTCTCCTTTGCACTTTCTCTTACCTTCGGGTCGTGAAAATGCGACATGTCACGATATCGTGACACTTTTTCATTCTCTTCCTTCCTGCCCTTTTCGAGTCACAAAAATGCATGTCGTGAAATCGCGACACTTTTCCTTCTCTGCCTTCCTACTCTTTTCAAGTCACGAAAATGCGACATGTCACGATATCGTGACACTTTTCCTTCTCGGCCTTCCTGCTCTTTTCAAGTCGTGAAAATGCGACATGTCGTGATATCATGACACTTTTCCTTCTCGGCCTTCCTGCTCTTTTCAAGTCGCGAAAATGCGACATGTCGCGATATCGCGACACTTTTCCTCGCATTTTCTCTTTGCTTCGGACCACGAAAATGCAACATGTCGCGATATCGTGACACTTTTTCCTTCTTGCATTTTCTCTTCGCTTTGGACCGTGAAAATGCAACATGTCGCGATATCGCGACACTTTTTCCTCCTCGCATTTTCTCTTCGCTTTGGACCGCGAAAATGCAACATGTCGTGATATCGTGACACTTTTTCTTCCGTACAATCTCTCTTTCAATATGTCACGAAATCGCGACACTTTTTCTACTTGCCTTTTTCTCTTCCAACATGTCGCGAAATCGCGACACTTTTTCTTCCGTACTATCTCTCTTGCAATATGTCACGAAATCGTGACACTTTTTCTACTTGCCTTTTTCTCTTCCAACATGTCGTGAAATCATGACACTTTTTCTTCCATACTATCTCTCTTGCAATATGTCGTGAAATCATGACAGTTTTGCTTGCTTGCACTTTCTCTCCGAACATGTCACAAAATCGTGACAGTTTTGCTTGCTTGTACTTTCTCTCCGAACATGTCATGAAATCGTGATAGTTTTGCTTGCTTGCGCTTTCTCTCCGAACATGTCACGAAATCATGACAGTTTTTCTTTCTTCTCAACATGTCGCAATATCATGACAGTTTTCTTGCTTGCTCAACATGTCGCGATATCATGACAATTTTCTTCCTTGCTCAACATGTCGCGATATCGCGACAGTTTTCTTCCTTGCTCAACATGTCGCAATATCGCGACAGTTTTCTTCCTTGTGATTTTCTTTTGATTTTTAGCATATGGGCCACTTCGATCTTTTGGATAATCACTATACATACTCTGAAGATCCTCTTAACTCTTGTCCACTACATGAACTGATTTGTCTGACTGTGTTGACAACAATGACAATAATGCTGTCACACCTTGCTCATCAAGACTTGTGGATAGATTAGTGTAAGCTTTTGTGGAAGCTTACAATGCAAAATTGAGGTAAGTCTTTGAGAAGACTTGAGAGCAGAGTTGATTGATTGATTTGTTCAAACCTTGAGTTAAGTTTTAGGGCAGATCTAGCAGAGTTGATTTGTTATTGGATCAAGCTTTGTGTTAAGGCTTGAAGAAAAATTTGAGGATAGAATTTGGTGGATATTTGAGGATAGGTTTATGCCATAATAGAGACATATATTGAGAAAATTTGTTCTAGACCAAAGGATTGTGTTTAGTGCAGATTTGAGACAAATATTGAGCACATTTATGCTAGACTGAAATACTATGTTTAGTACATATTAGAGACAGATATTGAGCAGATTTGTGCTAGATCAAAGGATTATCTTTAGTACATATCAAAGATAGATATTGAGTAGATTTGTGCTATATCGAAGGACTATGTTTAGTGCATATTTGAGATAGAGTTGAGAGTAAGCTTTGGAGGTGACAGAGTAGAGTACAATAGTATATAGTGGATAGAGATCCATTATCTAGGACAGCGAGGATAGAGATATTTTGAGTGAGGATAGAGTCTTCTGTGGAGAGATATCCATAAGCCAGAGCAGTGGAGGGACTATTCTTCTAGAGGATCACTAGCCAGAGTAGAGGAAAAGGATTTATCCTATGGTTTGGTGCCCATAAATAAGATTAGGGGATTGGTGTCTCCTTTGGACAAAGGTCCATACAAATTATAATAGGGAAGGATTCCCAAGAGATTTGTTGAGAAAAATTTAGTGAAATATTTTCTCCGTGGAGTAGCCCACATTGGGTGAACCACATTAAATTGATGTCTTTATTGTGTGTGGTGATTTGTGCATTTCTTTGATTACTATTTTTGATATTGCATTGATATATTGGATAATATTGTTTGAGTAAAGAAAAGTAAAAAGTGGTCTTATACTGTTCACCCCCCCTCTTAGTATAAGCTTGTGTTCTTCATCTCGTATACATTGGTTGGTGGATCAATATTTATGTAGAATAAAAAATACATTTGGAAATAATAAGTAGAAGGAACAACATGAAACTAACATTCAACATTAGAATCATTTTAAATAAAATCAAACAAAGTGAAGCATTTAGAACTTATAATTTATACTATTCTTATTAATATTTCATGCTTGATAAATCTCGTACCCAGCCCCAATCTCCTTTCCTCATTTTATTCTTCCTTTCCCCCAAAAAATTTCTTAGCCAAAATATTATATTTAACTTTTGTAGAAGCGAGGAAGATTAAGGAATATGAAGTTAAAATGTTAGTAAGTCCCTCATAATTTTATTTCTTACCCATTTTGAAAATTTTTAATCTTTCATATCCTTCTATGCTCTTCAAGTATAAAATTCCCATGTTATTTACATTAATGGAATTTAGAATACCTTTTTATAAAATGTTCCTTTCCCTCCTTAAACTTTTTAACTTTATAAGACTAACTTTATTCAACTATTACTCTTTTTTTTTTTTTAAATGTAATAATAATTAAATTAATTTCTCTCTTCATAGAATTAAATTCATTAATATCAATATATTAATATATACTATTAACATGGTCCGAGGTGTAGACCAATTGGTTCATCCAAACCCCATAAGGGGGGAGGAGGTCCAAGGTTCAAATCTCGAGCCTCGCCGGACTGAATGCTTGTCCCTTTCCTGGTGCTTTCAGCGGCATAAAAGTTTTAAAATGATTGTGGCATGGTGGTTATAGGGGCGTACTGCATGAAGATCTGTGTGGTGGCTTCTAGGGTAGATAGCGCAGAATACTGTGGCGGTCATAAAATCTGGACAGCCTGCTTGGATTCGTGGTGGCTACCGATTCCACCATGTAAATTCAAAAAAACAAAATATATATATACTATTAACATCAGTATTTAATATTTTTAAGTATTAATAATACTAACATTTTTATTAATACTTTACTTGATAAAATATAAACAAATTCCATATTCCAGAACACATGCATAAAAGCATTCCTAATGATAAATTATAAGTCTAAGAAACACAAGGGATATTTCTAGAAGCTATCCTTGCCTAAACAAAAATACAAGTAAAAAATAAGCACGAACATGCACAAACAATATTTTTTTTCCTTTAAGTAGGAGGCATTGGCATTACGATAACTTCAAGGGTATAAATCACCCACGAAGGACCCCTAAGAATAGGGTAAGGGTTTTTTTCTTTTATAGAAACCTCCTTTCCCAATGATACATTTCAACACACATACACATGAAAATGCTTCTACATGATTATTTTACCCTTGTGGCTATTTTATGAAAAATTGATGGTTATGCCATTCCAATCCACTCATAAGAGTACTAGGTTTTGCAAGAACAAAATTCATCAACAATACCATATTATAAAATTAGCATAATCTTTAGATAACACAAAGTACAACTAACAACTCATCTTGATAGAATAATAAAGGATCATGCATTAATTATCAAATCATTAATATATCATTCAAACAAGATAATGTCCTATACAGATGAGTCACTACATAATTATAAAGGACCATTCAAACAAAAATAAGAATTGGTTTCTCATTTCATCAACATCTTTCCAAGTAGCACAATTCTTAAAAAAATTGTCCCGCTAAACCTTACATTGATCTAAGGTATGTTTTCTCAAGATTTTTGAATGAAACCTTAGAATATTGATAGGTCACATATCTATAGCTATCAAATATTTCATCTATATTTTAGGTACATTCCAAACATGAGATGGATCAACAACATACTTCCTAAGTAGGGATATGTAGAAAGTTTCATGGAATTTTGACAATTTGGGTGGTAAGGTGAGCCTATAGGCTACTAGGTTAATCTTATCAGTGATTTCAAAGTGCCCAACAAAATGAGGATCTAACATAGTTGACATGATGGCACTTTTCTTGGGTCACACTCTTAATAATACTTTATTTCCTACAAATAATTATATTTGTGACATTTTTAGATTAGCATAGCTCTTTTGGCCATCATTTGCTTCCTTAAGCCTTTGTTGAATCACCCTAACCTGCTCCTCAATATCCTTGATAGTTTCCAATCCAATAACCACTTGATCTTCTAGATTATACGTAGATAGAAGTGTTATGCACCTCCTTCAATACAAGGTCTCAAATGGAGCCACCCCCAAGGATGCAAGGTATCTATTATTATATGCAAACTCTAACACATGCAAATAGTCTTCCCACTTAGATCTATGCAATACATGGAGACCATATCTTCAAGAACTTGGTTTACCCTCTCTATTTGTCCATATATGTCTATGTGGTAAGTATAATTGATATTCAAATTGGTTCCCAAAACACGATGAAGAGCTTACCAAATTTTTGGTATAAATATGGAGTTTCTATTTGATATGATTACTTTAAGGAAACCATGCAACAATTATTTTCTTGGAAAAATTAGTTTCCATAACCAATGCATCATCCCTGATGTTCCCTAGTATGAAATGTGCAACCTTTATCAAAATTTTCAATCAAGTCAACATGATTCCAGGTAAAGGTCATTATATTCCTCCTACTACTCAAGGCATCATATGCCTTATTTTCTTTTCCTTTGATATATTTTATACCAAATTTATGTTTAGCTAAGAACTCTATCCACCTTCTTTGCCTTGCATCCAACATTGGTTGAGTAAAGATATACCTTAGGATTTGGTGATCTTTTCCCAAAAAGTAGTGCCTCTAGAGCTTAAGAGCATGGGCAACCGTTGCTAGCTCTAGGTCATGCATAACATAGTTTAGCTCATTCCTCTTATGTTTTCTAGATTCATATGAAACTATAGATTTATTTTGGGATAAAAATCCTCCTAATCCTTCTAAATAAACATATGTGCATACAATAAAATTCCTAAAGGATCGGGTATTTTGAGAATTGGTGTTCTAGTTATCTTATTTTTTAGAATTTCAAAGGTGACCTCACATTTCTCCGTCCATTTGAACTCTTTTATTTTTCTTTTAATACCAGTGATAGAGTATGCAACTCTTGAGAAGTATTTCACAAATTACCTATAATAACCAGCCATCACCATGAAAATCCATATTTCAAACACATTAGTAAGTTCAATATAGTTAGTATAGCTTCAAGTTTCTTTGTATCAACAACAATCCCTTTTGCAAATATAATATGTCCTAAATATTTGTTCTTGTGAGATGTGGAAGTCACATTTTGAAAAATTTCCATAAATTTGATTCTTCCTCAACACTTCTAATACCAATATCAAATATTAGTCATGCTCTTATTTGGTGTAAGAGTAAATCAAGATATCATCTAGAAATTAAAAAAAAAAACTAATCTAGAAAATTATTGAAGACATTGTTCATTAGGTTCAAAAGGCCTTTGGTGCATTTGTCAACTAAAATGGTAGAACTATGAATTCATAGCTTCCATATCATGTCTTGAAAGTTATTTTGTGAGTGTCCTCATGAATTCTCAACTAACGACTTAGGTTAATTTTTGAAAAAATAGTGGTATCCTTTAAATTAATAAAATGATAATAAATTTTAAGTAAAGGATACATGTTCTTAATGTCACCTTATTCAAAATATTGTAATCAATACATATTATTAAGGAACCATCCTTATTTACAAACAACACTAGATCACCCTAGTGTAACACACTACCTTTTAATCAAAATTTTCTCCAACAAGTCTTGGAGTTGCACATTTATTTCTTGCAATTTGATAGTGGTTATTCTAAAGGGTGTCCTTGCAATAGGTTTAGATTTAAGCATTAATTCAATAGTGAAATAAAATTCACATTGACATGCAACACCTAAAAGATATTTTGGAAACACATTCCTAAATTCATGCATTATTGGATGTTTCTTACATAATTTTGAATCTCCCTTACTTTCTTCCTTTCCATTTATTTTCACCACATTCAAAATTCCACTTATTTTAATTGCCTTTTTAATTTTCATGGATGAAAATAAATGTGGTTGAAAATACCCTTGCTTACTTTAAACCCTTAATATTTACTTATCATATCAATATAATCCATCTGCATTTCTTGTAAATTGATTAGAACCTCATGAGATCTCATCCAATCCATCCCTAAAATTATACCAAAGGCATGTAATAGTTCTACATATCAATTCTAAACAATTGATCCATTGGGTAAGGAAATCTTGGCATTGGACAAGCATTGATTCATTGAATAGGTTTGTCCAAACCCATACTCAACATCCCCAATAATACTAGTAGAAATAAAACTCTTTATGGCTTCACAATAAATTAAAATATTTACATTTCAATTGAAAAATTTACCATTTAACAACATAGGAGTTTCCTGACCATCTACATTATAATTTCCTATGGCTACATAAATTCGATGAGTTTGCTCTTCTAGGTTTCCTCTATACTATGATCGTTGGGGACACTTGTTTGCATAATGAGGACATTTGCAAATGAAACAACCTATCATAGATGCATGAGACTTCTCTTGTATTTTATCCCTTGTATCCTCCTTTAGTATTGTATCATTATGTTTATATGGATAGGATTTTGGATTATCTTTTATCTAAAATTTCCTCTTGTTATTTCCCTTGTATTCATTATTCCTAATCCTAAAATTTTGTTCTTCTCTTGGATCCCTTATTTTGTTCATTGTACCATATTGTAAACCAAACACTCTTTCTCTTTATAAGTTATTGTCTCTCTTCTTCTATCAACACTCCATAATTAAAGGTCTTCTTAGTGTGCTAATTTATCTCTTCCTATCGAGCCAAATCATATACCTTCTATATGGTTTTGGGTTTAAGCAAATTGATTATTGTTTAGATTTTAGGATCTACTCTCAAGATGAACTTTTGCACCTTCTAATGTTCCTTAGTATCATATTAAATAACACTTTTCAAAAGTTTTATAATTTTTTGATAATAAGCCTCCATATTCAAGGTGCCTTGTTGGAGTATAGAAAATTCATCAAATTTCTCTATGTAGATTTAATCTACTAGGAATCATTTCTTGAATGGCCTTACAAAATAATTCAATTTTAGATACACCAATTGGATTCCTCTACCTACCTTGAATGTATATCAATATTCCAAGGTAACATATTAGAGATGAAGGGTTTCCAAACAATTTATATTTTAGGCAAGTAGTGGAAAAGTAGATTTCTAATTCATTCAATCAAAATTTTACTGCATCACCCCTTTCTTTTCCACAAACTTTTGGTACACTAAAATTCTTTAATTTCTTGGCAAGCTCAAGCTCAATCTGAGATTTACCCTCTTGAAATATTCTAGCAAGATTTTCTTATCTACCCTTTGAATTCCTATTAATGGATTCTTAGTTAATAAGTATTTTCAACATTTTTTGTTATTGCTCTATCTTCTCTTGTAGAAACTTAGCTATTGATGTAAGGTTTTTCATTCTCTTGTTGGAATACCCTAAAGTTCTAGTTTACTTTTGGAGATGAGTTGCACTTTCTTCCTACATAGTTGACCCTGGCTTCTTGGAAGATCTTCTCAACACAGGTGCCATCTCCAAACCATAAAAAGAGCTAGGTTAGGTTATGATTCCCAATAATAATCTATGCTTTCTAGGATTTTTACTCCTTGATTTGACCGGTCAAGACAATGTGCAATACCCACCTTGTCCTGTATCAATCTAAGGTCCCTATAAAATTTATCCTTCCTAATATTAGCACATCAAGTGAAGGTCTTAGGTTATTTTCATGGAAGCATTGAGTCCTACAACCTAGGATATAATACCAACTGTAATGACCCACAAAATCCACCCAAGGAAAAAAGCTAATTTAATTTTTCTACAGGGATTAACTTTTAAAGAAGACCCAAATTTTTCTTCAGTATTAAGACATAACCATATTGAGTTCATTATCACTATAGATGAAACTCAAGTGGACAAGAGTGGTCAACTTCCTATAACTTCTTGGGATTCACTTTTCTAATCTCACCATTAAAAATATTCCACTACTGAATTCCCCATTTCCAATACACTCATTTGTATGAGATAACTTGACCATGATGTTAGGATTACCCTTTAAGGCCCATATCACTTAAATATGATTTCTAATCCCTAATTCTACATTCCTCCATATATGTAGGATTACTATGGTGTGATACCTTAGTGATTAGTTAGTTTCATCTACCCATGAACTAACTAAGACCATTACCACTCTCTCGGTAATGATCATGGTCATGCTTTCCTACCCACAAGGTGCCACAACTATACTATATTATGAATTATTATGTGGGTTTTCCCATTCCAATACATTATTAAGATTTAAAATCCTCACGATAAGGAATTTTCCAAGCCTCATCGTTAGGACTCATCCAAGCCTCACAACTAGAACCACCCAAGACTAACTACTAGGGCCACCTAAGCCTCATCGCTAGGGTATATCATTCATAATTACCTAGTTGAATTGTCTACCCACAACTCAACTAGGATTGGGTACAACCCAACTCTATGGATTACTACTATGGTGCTAAACAAGCTCATAATCCCCTTCCAACCCAAGGGTCCCCACATCAAAAGACTAGTTTACCAAAATTAAATAGGGTACTATATTAAATTATACTCAAAATTCAATATCAACATAACATATTTTAAATACTTATTTCAATTATAACACTAGAATTATTTATTTTATTTACTTACATGCAAAGATGATATAAAAATATAAAAGAATCGTCTACCATATTTCATCAAATAAATTATTTTCTTCTCTTCAATAAACATAACTATCCATTTTTAAATCAATGATTTATTTCCAAAGGACTTAACATAGAATTAACATTAAATCATCTTGACAATACATAAAAAATATTTACAAGGATATCCATTCTTTTTTCATCATCGATGCATAGCATAACTTCTACACATTGAGCCTTCTAAGTATTTCATATTTACAAATACACTTATTTCAATACAAGAATACATAATGATCACTAGACACATCTTCTTTCCAAAAGTTTCTATTTCATAGAACTTATCCATTGAGTCTTTTAAACATAATAATAGGGATCATCAGCTCTTTGAATGAATATGCAAGCCTAGCATGCATAATGCAAGAAGAATACACAACAAAAGGCAAGATCTCATTCTCTAAATTTTAACATTAAAAACATTCTCCCAATGTTTAATAGTCATGAATGAGAGAATCCCATACTTCTCTCATTCATAAATGACTCTTTTGCTTAAACAATCCAAGCTAACCCCTTGGATAAATTTACTACTCAATCCTTCAAGAGTAAATAATAACTTCCTCATTCCTTAGACATAAGTTTAAGTACATTATCTCCATTTATGAAACTTTCAATGATATACTATTTTACTACTCTCCTACTAAACCAATCATTTTATTGTTTGTGGAAAACATCCCATAAGGGATGCCACTTTCAGGTAAGACCAAAGGAGGTAGGGGTATCTCTTCCACAAAAATCACCCAGGGCTCATACTAGTCTACCACCTTCGATGCACTCAAGGAGAATTCCTACAACAACAAAAACAAGGACACACAAACACAAAAAACACAACCAAAACACACACACACACACACACACACACACCTAAACAACAAAATATGATCAAAAAATATAAACAACAACAAAACATGAAACACACAAAAAAACCACAAAAAAAACATAATGATACAAAGACATAACAAACAAAAACATGAAAAAAAAAAATTAATTAATTAAAAAAAAAAACAAAAAACAACAAACAACAACAAAAAACATAGAAAACACACACACACACCAAAACACAAAAAATACAAAATACCAAAAAATGTAAACATACAAAAACAACAATAATTAAATAAACACTAACAAAAAAAAAACACCCAAAATAAACTAAGCCATTGGAGCTATTAGCTATATAGACAAAACCCCCTAACAATCTCTATCAATGATAGTAATGAAGAAATACACCAAAATAGAAAAGATCAAAATAAATTGCATAACCATAGTAAGCATCTGAAATGTCACACCAAAAGGGAGTTGCCATCCATCCATCCTACCATTGAAGCTTTGACTATTGAGACAAAACCCTCTAACATCCTCTATCATGAATAATATTGAGTATTTGTTTTGGAAGTTTGGGATTCTATCATGAAAAAAGCTCTACACTACTTATCATTTTAAACATAACTTCTTACATTTCCATCAATATTTTGAACAAGGATAAGATTAGTATTAATTTTTTTTGGCCTCCACCTAGGAGGATAAACATAGCACTTAAAATCTCCTTTTTCAAGATCCTAGTTTTTCATAGCATCTACCACTTTATTTTGTTCTTTAGGCACATGATTGAAAGCAACCTCCTGAAAAATGTTTATGATTAGCCTTTAATCTTATCTATAATATTTTTGATTCTATAATCCACCTTCTTAGACCCTAAATTTGATTTTAGATAATTGATCATAACTTGAGAGTCTAACTCAAAAATCACCCTTCTCCACTATAAAATCCATAAAGGCTTGCACATAATATTGAAATTGCTGAAAATGATTCAAATAGGCATGCACAAATTGACAAGAATGAAAAGAACAAAATACAAACATATTTATTAATTTTAAATCAAGTCAAGTTACAAATCCATCCGTCTTAGGGATACCCATTTTATACAGCAATTACAATAGTTTGAAATCCCCCTTAAGGGTAGGTGCATTTCAAATGCCTTTTAAAATGACATGAACTGCTCTAAGGTGTCGATGACATTCTTCTCCACGATTAGAGGCATTTTTTGCCTTGCATGTCAAAACCCTGTTGATCCTACGTGCAATAAACAATAAAAAACATAAGTAATAAAGGTTACCTCTCTTGATAAGGATTTTTAAATAAATTGTATGAACACATGACATTACTAGCATATAATCAAGAAAATGCAAGAAATATAGTAAACATATGAAAAACAAGAAAAGATGCCATGAATCATGTAAAGGAAAAGCATATGTATCTATCTGATGGCCTAATTATGAATTTG
The DNA here is from genome assembly GCA_028583015.1 of Wollemia nobilis. Taxonomy (NCBI): domain Eukaryota; kingdom Viridiplantae; phylum Streptophyta; class Pinopsida; order Araucariales; family Araucariaceae; genus Wollemia; species Wollemia nobilis. Next base: position 134,733 of record JAQPPZ010003615.1, on the reverse strand, counting down.
AATACATGGAAGCATGAAAAAGATTCATTAGTATCCTAATTGCAATATTGAAAGCAAGACTACTAAACAAGCTAATTCTATCGGTCAAAAGTCTCTATCAAAGAAAATAAACATGAATTAAACCTAATCTAATAACATTGAAAATATCTATGGTGAGAAAATAGGGAAATCAGTGATAATACCCTAACTGCGGCTCTATGGTGCGGTGAGCACTGTTAGCCACGATTGAGCCTGAGATAAGTTTACCCTCCAATTCAGAGGTCGAATCACTGAATATCTCTACCAAATTGATGGTCAAGGATTGCATTTGTGTCCTCTAACATATTTGGTGGTTGAATTGCTCTGATTGCACATGGAATTGGTGTAATTGTGTTTATTGGATCTCCTAACCTCTTAGGGTCTCCATGGCTAGAATTGACATTTTAATATCTCAATTAGGGGTAAGAAAACAATGTCACAATGCACTTAGGTGAGTGTTGAATTTGACAAGTATTTACTGCTCAAATTCACCTATGCATCTCTAGATAGTTTCCCTAATGTGGAGGGGTATTTAATAGAACTTAGGAGGGTTATGCCCTAGCTTCATGAGGAAGCCAAGATCAATATTGGGTAGTTGAGTTTGTTGGATGGAAATATCCAAAACCTTCCTCGCTCAAACCACTCCAACGTGCAACAACTTGGCCATTTAGAACCAACTTTGAATCGGTCAAAGACCAATTTATTCTGAGGCTTGATTGTGGCTAAAAAGCATAGTCAGCTCTGCTAAACATGGGTATCAGCATCGGCTAGCACTGAATACGAAAAAATTCCCAAATGAGTGGTTAAAACCATTGCTATACCTTGGTATTTATCCAAGGTCTTTCATATGGTCTTCTAGCATGTCCCATATGAGAAGTACCCTCGACATGATGTGTTTTAGGTGTCTACAGATGCCCCTTTTGAGATGTGTTGTGAGATTGAATAATGCTGAGAAAAAATATACCTCTTAAAATGATGTCGTAGGTTGGATGATGATCATTAGTTTGATCAAAATTAGATGCTCAGGTTCTAACAAAAGGACGTGCATCCTAGAATCATTGCTTCTAACTGGATGGAAGGCTTAAATTTTTAAATCTTGCACTCATCATAAGACATTTGGGTAGATTTGGTGCTACAATAGGATTTCAAGCCTATATAACTAAAAGGAAGAGAACTACAAACTAAAATATCATATTTGCTTTTTACCCCAGCAGAGGGTAAGCTTATGATAGTCATTGGCAATGATTCATAAGATGAACGTAATTTTGACAAGATCAAGAGATCTACGATCAAGGGATCTTCTGTTGACTTTGATTATGATTATGATATTACGACTACCCCCCCAAGTTATGAGTCGATGAAGGTAGGATAATTAAATTAAGTGACGAGTTGCTTGACCACTATGAATAACTTTGAAAAAAATAATATTTAGCATTTGATAATTGATTAGACCTAATCATCTATGATTGCAACTATTAATAATAATTGTACATCTCTATTCCATGGAGCGATCCAGCCTTAATGGCCTTCTTAGGGAATCAAAATTATAGAAATTCCAATTAGGTATGTGTTGAATCATATTGTTCAATGATCTGATGAAAATGTCATAGAATAAGTGATATGAATACCTTGTTCTCATGGAGTAGTCTGGTTGTATGGGTCTTCTTAGGGATTGAAATGAAGCATATCAATTCAACTATGACCAATCTACCCCAAATTTCCTTATGGTAATCTAATCATCCTATCGAATTGCATGGAGCACAAGTCATTGAAACTACCAAGTGTATAGGGTAAATTACTAGATACGAGGTACATTTAGCTTTTTAGTTTATCTGATTTTTTGTTATTTTATGAATTTATTTACAATTCTGATCAGGTGGGTATTTTTAATTCATCATTTTTTAGCTTCTCACGGTGTGATTTTTTAGCATTTATTATGGTTTGCTAGTTGTGTTTGGCAACAAAAACTAGGTTTTCAAAATTTTCTAGCCACGGTTGACAGCCACGATCAGCAAACCCTAGTTCTGAACCCACGGGTGTCAACCATGGTCAGGAAAAAAATAAGAAATATTTAAAAAAATTCCTATCATTTTTGACGTCATTTTTAGTTTGACAGGTTTCAAATCTTGAGCGCTCTGAGAGGTGATTCAACAATTCTGACATGAAGTGCTGCTAAAAAATTGACCTCACTACCACCTGGACCGATGGTAGCCCAACCTAGAGGAACTAGTGCGACTAATATAGAAGCACACAAAACCCTCGACCATTTTATTTTTACCAGTTTTAAAATTAACCTCACTAATTAATGGGTTAAATGAACCTCATTTAACCACCGGTAATGAATCTCACCCTAGCTAGTTTTAAGGGGAAGAGTGGGAATGCAAAAAGTGGAGATCTTATTTTGATTATCATTGGGCATTGACTTGCCTTACTATTGGTTTTTTTAATTTCTAGTTGGTTTTATATGAGGTACAGGTTGGATTTGGAACTCATGACTGGAGCATATTTGTAACAACCCAAAAATCAACCAAAGAGAGTGAATAATATTTTTAAAAACACAAGGTTCACAACCAACCCAATATATTTTATTTTCTATAATTCACAAGTCTTTACCACATTGAGCTTTAGTCACCATAGACAACACTCAATATACAAGAGTAGCCAACGTCCTATGTTTTCTAGGGTTCATATTACTAAACCTCCACATCTAGAAGGATGCCAAAGTGGTTCCCCCACCTTTCCTATACCCTACACGGTATAGGACAATGTGATCATAATGTAGGGATTATGCTTTAAGGCCCATAACACTTAAAGTAGAGTGCCTTTTTTCTAAACCTAATCTAATTCCATCTAGGTATATTATTTAGGTGTAAGACTTGGTTCTTAGTTACCACACTTCCATGGACTAACTAATGTCATTACCCATCAATTGGTAGTTAACATGGTCACTCAAACCTACTCATTCAAGGTACAATTACTGCTATCTTGTGAATGACTTGGACAACCTTTCTAGTTGTGGAACACCCGTTTCTACATGTTCAAGGTGCCTCACTTTATAAGAATTTGGATATTGCATAAACACAACTCCATTCAGCTTTGTCATTTTCCTAGATATTGCATTCTCACAACTCCAAGATTGGCTATTTTCTTGACTAGGGGTCTAAATGCAAATCTAGATCCAACCCAATAACTCCTCCAAACCCCTAGGAAAAATTCAATTAGAATATAAATTTTCCCTCTAAATAAAAAATAATACTTTAAACCACAACACTAGAATTGAACATGAGAACTAAAATCTAAAATCCTATCATCTTACAAAACATAACTTCAATAATAACATCACTATGAAGTATTTTAATCAAATCAAAATCCATCCAAAGGCTATATCAGCTAAATAAGAAAGCATATTAATAAAGTAGAAACCATGATTTGCTTAATTCAAATGCTTAACTTAATTCTATCTAAAGGTGCATTTCATTAATTTATATGCCATAAATTAAATAAACCAAGTGCTTAGCATAAATCCATGTAGATATATTTTCAAATAAATTGATAGAGAGCAATACTATACATCTAAAATATTTCAACATAATATTATTGAGCAAAACCCAAAGCAACCTTTTAAACAATTAAAAACAATATTTTGTTTGTACAAAGATCAAGATCACAAAACTCATCTAATAAAGCATTCTTTTATATAGCTTATGTTTCCATGAAAACTTTACATTCAAATGCATCATGAAGCCATCCATGATAATCTCTGAGCCATATATATTTCACAATCCTCTCCATGAAGGGAAATATATCCACAAAACTTGGGAAAACCTTAGACATCAGGAAAGATCCAAATGCAATGCATTCTAATAATGTTGTCAATGCTATGCAAACAACCATGCATGAAAACATAATAAAACAAACACAAAAAGATAGAATCCCATAATTATCTTTCTATAATGGCCCCTTTACCCCCACAAGTCTCAAGAACCATTATAATAGCTTCTCTTTCAAAACCAAGCACAAATAAACCAACTTATAAAAGAGAATACCATACTTATCTTTGTAATGATACCTTAACCTACACAAGTCTCAAGAACCATTATAATAGTTTAATTTTCTTTAAATCAAAATATCCAAACTATCATTCTTAAAATAAATACCATCACCATATAATAGTCTTATAACAACAAAAACTAAAGAATAGAAACTAAAAGAGTTGATTTTCTAAAATTCAACTTCTATTTTCCAAATATGAAACTGACCAAATATTTATTTTTTTAACTTTATCTCCTATTAAACTAAAAGATATTTCTATTTAAGCTAACTTTAACTTTCAAAAATCTAAAACAAACTTAAAATTCCATTAAGCTAAAATAAACTTTAACTTCCATAAAGCTAAAATAATTTTCTATTTAAATGGAATTTACTTTCTACTAAAAATAAAATATCATCAACCTTCATTTAAAATCTTTGCAATATTATACAAGAGGGTCCAACTACTCTAAAAAAAATAAGAAGACAAAATTATTCCTCCAATACTATAATTATTCACAAACATCCATACAATAATCCATGACATGCATATATCTAAAACCTAATTACCAAATAAAAGCTAATTGGAACTTAGACTTTAAAAATATTAAACCATTTATTAGGCTACCAACCATTAGGTAAAATCTCAATACCTTCTTTCCATCCAACCAAGATATAAATAATGTAGTAACACATCCAAATAGAGACATCAATATAATAAAATAGATATCATGGTAACCCCAACCAATAGTGAAATAGAACAACCCAATACTTTGAACAAGCTTAAACATACAAGACACTGAAGAGATGGGTGTATAGGCTAAGAAAATTCAACTAACCACACATACTAACATGGAAATTAGAATAAATATAAATAACTACCACTAATGGATTCATCTACCAATAATATGAAGGAATAGGTTAGCCAACCAAAGGTTAGGAACATAACCTACTTACTGCCATGATGCTAATTGAGCACTTTAATAGAAATAGAGATGATGCATTGGATATAATAGCACTCAAAGAGCTTACAAGCATCATACAAACTCATCTAAAATGACTATGACAACCAAAAGGAGCTTTTCATACTCAAGCAAGAAGAAGACCATAGCAACACCAAGACAAGGAAGAAAAGAAGCAAAATAAGAAGTAAAAGCTAACCAATAAAAACGAAAATTGCACCTTTGTAAGCCTTCTAACATAACATAAATTTGGTGTTATGCTACAAAGTCCTTCCTTTATCCCAAGCCTTTGATTCCTTTCTTCTTCCCCCGCAAAAAAATTCCCTTGCTCAACACATCCTACTAGATTCAGAAAGGCTAGGGCATGCCTTCTTGCATGGTGGAGGTTACATAAGAAACACTCAAGAATTTTCCTCCACTAATGCCACTTTTATGCTAATTAATGTGCCACCCAAGCATGACAATAATAAATAAAGGATTAATCTAAATTTTGCAAGCCATTTGCAATTCATTCAAAACACTAGGAAAAATAACACAATAATTAAAGTATCTCTATGAATTATTTTATTAATTTTGTTTATTAGTTTCAATTTCTAATATTAGTTATTAGAATTGACACTAATATTTCCAAGTATTAATATCACCAACTAATTAATACTTTAATAGTTTTGAAGTATTAATGTTACCAACTAATTAATACTTTAATAGTTCTTATCCAACAAAATCTATGCATACCACATACAAACATAGATTCACACCAACAATATTACACACCATTGTTTTATCCCTAAGTAGGTGGTCCCTTTTAAGATAGTCTAATGCTATTGCCAACCTATTAAGGAGACTCATTTCATAAGAAACTTCCTTACCCAATGGTGTGAGATGAAATAAGAAAAATGTAATTCATCTAAATGAAGGGTATTTTGTTACCTTGAGCTATCGATGAGCAAGTCATCAACATCATTTTACAAAATATCTCTCAATTTAGGTGGTTTATCCATATGATCCCACTAGTGAGAGAAACCATTCTAGCACCCACAAATATGTCAGTAGTATCATATTCCAAGCACAAAGTACAATTACTCAATCATATTGACATCATAAAATGAATCTATGAATTAAAAATTCACACCAATACATAATTAATTACCAATAATGAGTTCTACCAAGGAGGGATGTTACAGGATTTAACTTGGATGGTACTACCATGTCTTGAGATAGGAAGGTTAGAGATCACTTGGACAAGTCCTCACATTTCTCATGACATACCATAGATGGTTTACTTGCAAAAGTGTATACCCTCACCTAAATCTATGATGAAGATTCATGAGTCTCCCACGTGTTTGCCCTCTTCACCTCCTTTTATCCAAGGGATATGGATGGAAGACCTGTCTAGTTAGGATAGGAAGGCTGACAAAAAAATCTAGTACGGACATGATAGAAAGGAATTGTTAGAGTTTTTTCTCCATCAATGAGTGGAAACCTCCATAAAAGTGAGCACAAGTAGTTTGGGATGGAAGCATATAGGGATTTGGCAGGTGAAATTGTTTTGGGAGGACTTTTTTAAATGACAATGTGTATATGTGCAATTAAGGATATATGCAAATTAGTTGTAACAAATACTTATATGTAAATATATGGTATTGTATTTCTCTTTTTTTAACATGATTTGGCAAGGATATCATGGCATTGATTTTTATTTATGGTTATGATGCTACTAATTTGGTGTGGTTCTACAGGGCTAACCTTGATTACAGGTGGATAATGTCAACCTATAAAATTGACAACAACATTGATGATACCTTTAAATTGATTAGAGAAAGAGCCAAATAATAAAATTTGCTTACAGTAATTATAAAATGAACTGACTAACCTTTATATTGGTAAATTAACTATTTAATATTGATATTACCTTTTTATGGTTAAAAGAAAGGAATGATGATTGCCTTATTGAAAAATTTGTTTAGTTAGAATGGTAAGCCATTACATGACTAAGCTACCAATTTAATATTAATTTGGTCATTGCTTACTAAATTGATGCACATTGTGGGTTTGAAGGAGAGGCCAACATAATATTAAGGTGATAATTAAATTTGTACTTCAAAAATTGTTATTGGTTTGTTTAAGCAAAAGGATATGATTAATATTTGTTCCATGCACATGATGAATTCAATTAATGTGGTAGGCTCATGAGTATTTTTATAGGTGTGTAAGCCTCTTGTGACTTTCCAAATGAAGTAAATACTCAATAAGATTTTGAAGGATGGCTATTTTTGGATTGTGAAATCAATGAGCTCATGTTAGTGGACTGAGCAAAAGGGTGGCTAGCCTTAATGGCTATTATGCTTCCGTTATGCCAATTGGGAAATGAAATTAATGGACATCTACTTCTTAGGTAGAGAGCACTCATTTGAGGTATGAGATGCCTAGGGATAAGAGGATAAATTCTTGGAAAATGCACATGGTCTTCTAGGAAGCAGTAGGAGAGAAGGTATAGAAGGGGAATAGAGGGAGAGGATGAGCTTGAAAGAGAGAATTAGGTGAATAACACTAAAATAGGTTGGTAAAATTGATGCCTAAGTCTTGGGTTAAAAATAATATTTCATGCTTGATCATCTCTTAGAAACCCTCTTGGATTTTCATAATGCCATCCATCTCGAGCTACCTCTGGTACTCATGGGTAACCATTGTAAGAAAATCCTTAACTCTTCCTTGTTTAATGTCTTAATTTTCTCTCTGCCGATGTGATTCTCAACCATATGTAGCACCCATATTATATTTTTTTGGTATCTATTTTATATTGGTTGTGACATCTATGTTATACTTTCTAAAATCGATCATTTTATATTGGCTATACTACCTTGTTATAGTTGCTATAACATCCATTTTATATTGGTTGTAGCACCTTGTTATAGTTGTTGTAACATCCATTTTATATTGGCTATAGCACCTTGTTATAGTTTCTATAATATCCATTTTATATTGGTTGTAGCACCTTTTTATAGTTGTTGTAACATCCATTTTATATTGGATATAATACCTTGTTATAGTTGTTGGAACATCTATTTTATGTTGGTTATAATACCTTGTGATAGTTACTGTAACATCCATTTTATATTGGATATAGTCCCTTGTTATAATTGTCCTAACATCCATTTTATATTGACTGTAGCACCATGTTATAGATACTATGTTTTTAAGACTTATGTAGCACTTATGGAAATATTATTTATGTAGTTTAAAGTTGTAGTTCACATGCAAAACATAGTTTATTTTTACCTAAAGGGATGATAGTAATCCAAACCTAAGGCATCTAATCAATAATGTCATGTAGCATCCACCTATGCAGTGTAAGGTAACCTCAGTTATTGCATTAGACATCGGGTGTGGTAGATTTCCTTACCATGCTAGGCTAAAGGATTTGGATTACCCCATTTGTCTTAACTAAGAGGTGATGGCCATACATTAAATTTCATTTCCCCAATGCAAGCTACCCAGGTGGAGGATATTATATCCTCATTTTTTGACTATAGAACCCTCAAATATCACTTAGGATAGGTTTGATCAGCCTGAGGGATGTTGGACGTCATTGCATTTTCTTCTAAGCATAAAATTTTGTTGGAATGAGAGATCATTTGTAGTGGTCCACTTCCTTTCCCGAGTACAAAGTGCTCATTGTCGTATATCTCCACTTAATGTGTTATGAAATCCTCCCCTACCTTAGAAAATAAAATCCTTGTGGTGTTGTTTTATTCTATGGGAGCTTAATGTTAAACTTGGGTATTTAAAAATTTTAATATAATATGGATATATATAGGCATTAAAATTTCTAATGTATTGTGAAATACTTAGACAATAGTATTCTAATGTATTGTGGAATATTTGGATATTAACCTTTCTAATGTATTGTGAAATACTTAGATAATAGTATTCTAATGTATTGTGGAATACTTGGATATTAACATTTCTAATGTATTGTGGAAATACTTAGATAAATGGAATTTCTAATGTATTGTGGAAATACTTAGATAAATGGACTTTCTAATGTATTGTGGAAATACTTAGATAAATGGACTTTCTAATGTATTGTGGAAATGCTTAGATAAACATACTTTCTAATGTTTTGCGGAGTACTTACATAAATAGACTTTTTAATGTATTGTGGAAATACGTAGATATTAGAATTACTAATGTATTATGGAAATACTTAGATATTAATATTTATAATGTATTGTGGAAATACTTAGAATATGGTATTCCTAAGGAATTATGGAAATATATAATGATCTTTGGTTGAGGATTAAATAAACATGGATAGTATGGTTGCATTAGATTCCATTATGGTTGAAATGAATCCGAAATGTGTGTTAGAAAACATGATTCATGTTAGATGGATTACAGATAGAGGCATATTTAGGACTAATGTATTTTTTTTGAATAAAATAAAATAGAGATATGGTAGTGGGTACTAGGTATTAATGTAATGGAATGGACTTAAGAAGCAATAATGGATATCATAGCTTATTCTTGGAGAAATAGAAGAAGGTTTCTCAACTCCTCGATATATATGCATGAGGTCCATTAGAAGGGACTATGGGGTTCCCTCTAATGAGAGTTTGTATGTGTAGCTCTATGGTTGATGCTTTATCACATTAAAATAATGAAGGAATATGTTCCTTGAGTTTAGTGGGATATAGGGATTATGGAGTCCTTATGTGTCTCTAAGTTGTAGTATTGAGATGGGAAAAAAAAGAACAAAGAGGGGTTCCTCCATTGATTTTATTACAAAATTTTTCTTTAATAAAAAGGATTAAGGATATTTAAGGTTGGGTTTTTACCCTTAGGGGTTTTCCAGGATACATGATGTGTTATGTGATTGTGTGATATATCTCTATCTTTGGATTTTTCTCATACTAGTAGTTACCATTGAAAACATGTTGGTCATTATAAAGAATGGGAATTCCATTATATTCTCATGGTTTATGTTTTATATGATTGGTAGTAATTTAATAATTAATTAGGGTGATACATATTTAAATTATTGATGAGTCCTAAAAGAAAGGATAGGATTCACTAGTCATGAGTAAGTAAGAGTGTGGGTAATACATAGTCTGAACAACCCTAATGATAAATCTTAATTAACTATATAATGAAACCTACTAAATTATGCTTAGATAAGAGGCACTAAGAGGGTGATATAGATATCTTAGGATACCTAATAATTGATATGAGATAGATAGCTTAAGTTAGCTCACCACTGAGATGAGACAGATAGCTAAGATATATCATCGTTGAGATGAGACAGATAGCTAAGCTATATAATCATTGATATGAGAAAAATAGATTAAGACATATCATCATGAAGATGAGACAGATAGCTAAGCTAGCTCATTGTTGAGATGAGATAGATAGCTTAGGCTAGATCATCATGAATATGAGATAGGTAGATAAGATAGCTCATTATTGATATGATACAAATATCTTAAGCTAGCTCATCATGGAGATGAGATAGATATCTAAGCTAGCTCATAATTGAGATAAGAAAAATATCTTAGGCTATCTCATAATGAAGATGATATAGATAGCTAAGCTAGCTCATCATTGAGATGAGATAGATAACTTAGGCTAGCTCATCACCAAAATGAGATAGATAGCTTACACTAACTCATCATTGAGATGAGACAAATAGTATAAGCTAGCTCATTAGGAAGAAGAGATAAATATATTGACTCATAAAAATCCTAACAAGTCTGTAAAAAAATGTACCTATCTTTTGTTAAAGATAAAATTAACAGGATTTGACAAAAATCCTAATGAAGCCTATGTTGGATTTCTTAAAAATAATATTATGTATTTTTAAAAGACCTTAATTGAATTAACAAAGAGACTAATCCAAATATTATCTTGTAGTATGGAGGAGGTCAAAATCCATATTGAAGTGTTGGCAATTTTGGGTACTTTGGGTACATTGCCTTTGCTCAAATGTATAAGTTGTCATTGATGTCAAGAAGCTCTTGAAGGAAGTTGATTTAATGTCAAATAATTTGTTTTGATGAAGGTTACGGCATGACAAGTTCAAAGGTTATTCAGAGCATGGACAGTGAGTTTCCAAGAAGACCATAGTGGCCCATTTGCAAAAGATCAAATAAAAATACAAGTTAAAAAAGTGTCACGATATCACGAAATATACAACAGGCAAGAAAAATAGTCACAATTTTGCGACATGTTAGAGGAGAGAGAAAGAGCTGGAAAAACTTTCACAATTTCGCGACATGTTAGAAGAGAGAGAAGAAGCAGGGAAAATTGTCGCGATTTCGTGACATGTTGGAAGAGAGAGAAGAAGTAGGAAAAACTATCATGATTTCATGACATGTTGGCAGAGAAAAAGGCAAGTGGAAAAACTGTCATGATTTTGTGACATGTTGGCAGAGAAAGAGAGCAAGGTGGAAAGTGTCGCGATTTTGCGACATGTCACATTTTCGTGACTTGAAAAGAGCAGGAAGGCAAAGAAGGAAAAGTGTCGCGATTTCGTGACATATTGCAAGGAAGGTTGTACGGACAAAAAAGTGTCACGATTTCCTGACATATTGCAGGAGGGAGAGTCCAAAATAAAAAGTGTCACGATTTCATGACATAATGTAGAAGAGAGAGTCTGCATTGTGAACTATCACGATTTCGCGACAAGTTCGAAGAGAGAGAAAGTAACACAAAAAGTGTCACAATTTCGTGACATGTTGTAGAGTTCAAAGTGAGAACTATCGCGATTTCATGACATGCTGCAGAGTTCAAAGTGAGAACCGTCACGATTTTGCGACATGTTGTAGATGAAAATGTTCCAAGTGAGAACTATTGTGATTTCATGACATGCAGCAAAGGAAAGTTTTTGAAGTGAGAACTGTCGCAATTTCATGACAGGTTGTGGAGAAAACTTACGGATGAAGAAAGTGTCGAAATTTTGCGATAGGATGAAGGGAAAGCATACGGATGCAGAAAGTGTCACGATTTCATGATAGGCAGAAAAGAAAGCAGACAAAAGCAGAAGTGTCACAATTTTGCGACAGAAGCAGAAAGGAGGTCGACGAAGGGAGAAGTGTCATGATATCGTGACAAAAGCAAAGTTGATGCTAACAAAGACATAAGTGTCACGATATCGTGACAAGAGCTTAGTTGAAGTCGACAAAGGTAGAAGTGTCGCGATATCATGATAAAATCCAAAATAAAATGTACGGATGCAAAGGTGTCGCAATATCGCGACATGTTGTAGTTTCGCGACAAAAGCTACAGAAGAGTTATAGAGGTAGTTGAAGCCGAAAAATTTAAATGTGAGTCGACGAAGATTAGGGTTTGCAGCCGATGAAGTTTAGGGTTGTGCAACCGACTAAAAATCAGGGTTACAACCGACTAAGATTAATGTTTTGATCTTGAAAGTGTTATTATAAAAGATAGGTTGTTTTGAAGAGTTAGGAGTGTTGTTAGTTGCAACGTTCGTAGATAGTGTGTAGAGTGAGAAGTTCGATCGCCAAGAGCAGAGTGTAAAATTCGATCGAAGCATGTAGAGTGAGCGAAGAGTCATGGTGAATTGTTCTAAGTGCCATTGTGATTGTGCAGATAGTGCAAAGGTTGAAGTTCGACCAAGTGCGACTGTGATTATGTAGAGAGAGTAGAGGGCATAAAGAGAACAAAGGGCAAAGACGAATGTGAAGTACTGTTGTATGAGGATAGAGGTGCACTGGTTCTTTGAGAAGAACTTGAGGATAGATTTGGCAAGTCTTCGAGAAGGCTTGTGTGTAGAGGATTGATTTGTTCAAGAGTTGGATAGATCTGATAGACAGAGGAATACTTGTACTAGACCGACTGACTGTGTTTGGTACAGGTTTTTGAGCTGCTGTGGACGTGTCATAGAAGGCAGAGGTCTCTTAGGCTAAGCATTGAGGATAGGAGGTCTTCGGTGGAAAGGAGTTCCACGTGCTGGAAACAGGTAGAGGCAGTTGATCTTCTAAGGGATCATTTCCAGAGTAGAGGGGAAGGTATCTCCTTTGAGTAGAGGCTCATAAATTTTGATTGGGGAAGGTATCTCCTTTGAGTAGAGGCTCATAAATTATTATTTGGGGAAGGTATCTCCTTTGGGCCGAGGCTCATAAACATTGTAATTGGGAAGGATTCCCAAAGAACTTTGAGATAACTTTTAGATAAAAGTTTTGTGGATGTAGCCCAGCCATTCTGGGTTAACCACGTTAAAATTGGTGTCACTTTGTGGATGATATTGTGCATTGCTTTGATATTGCTTTGGATATATTGCTTTACTATTTTGAAGTATGATGAAAAAGTAAAAAGAGGTCTTATACTGTTCAGCCCCCCTCTCAGTATAATCTTGTGTTCTTCAATTGGTATCAGAGTGGGTGCCTTCGAAAAGTTTAAAATCTTGAAGGAAAAGCTAGTAAAGAACACAATGGATCATTCAAGTAGCAATGCAACACCTATTCTTGATGGGTCATATTTTTGTCTTTGGAGTGCAAGGATGAAGGTTCATCTAATGGCACTTGGTAATGAGGTATGGGAAGTGATTGAAGATGAGTACACTATTCTTGTACATGGTCCTAATACTAAAGAATAAATGCTTCTACATCACAACAATTCAAAAGCAATGAATGCAATCCTAAAAGGCTTACAGAAAGTAGATCTCACCAAAGTGATTCACTGCAAGACAACTAGTGAAATGTGGAAACAGTTGAAGGTGGTTCATACAGGTGATACAAATGTCGGAAAGGCCAAGTTGAGACACTTCAAAGGTATGTTTGAACAACTCCAGATGAATGATGATGAAAATATTAGTGACTACATGCTTCGTATGGATGAGGTTGTTAACTCCATGAAAGACTTAGGTCTTGAGCTTGCTGAAAATGATGTTTGTGATAAGATTTTAAGATCTCTTCCTAATATATTTAGTGAAAATATTTCTGCTATTGAGGAAGCTAAAGATTTGGATAAGTTGAAAAAGGATGAGCTCCATAGTATACTTGCAGCATTTGAGTTGAGAACTCAAGTGAAGGTTGATGTCAAGAAAGAGGCGACTTTCAAGGCTACCAAGAAATCCAAGGATAAACAACTTCAAGAGAGTGATGAGTATTCTAGTGATGAAGAGACATATTACAGCAAGAAAGGCAAGTTCTCTAGAAAGCACAAAAGCATGAAAAATATAAGATGTTTCAATTGTGGAAAGTTTGGTCATTATGCTACTGACTATACTGTTCCCAAGAATGAAAGTGATGAAGACAAATAGGATTCTAAGAGCAAGGATTCTGAAAAGCACAAGCATCACAGGAAGAACAAAGATGAGCACAACAATCAAGGAAAGAGGTATTCTCACAAGCACAAGAAGAGTTTCTACCCATACAAAGCAAGTAAGAGTTCTAGTAGTGATAGTGAAAGTTCTTCAAGTGATGATGAAAATGATATGTTGTTCATATCAAAAAAATAGGAAGAACCGAAACATAGATTCATTATCATGAAATGTCTTAGATGTGGAAATTTTGGTCACCTTGAGGATGATTGTACAAATAATGATTTTGTTTCTAGTATGTATGAGGATGCTTCAGAAAACTATAAGGAAGATGCTTGTATGGTTTTTGAAAAAGGTAGCACCTCTAGTGATAAGAAATCTGAAAAAGGCTTTGATGATTCTTAAAGCAAACAAATAAAGGATCTTGAAAGTGAACTTATTAATGCTCTTAGTGCTTTGAAAAAGGAAAGAAAGAAGAATGTTAGACTCAAGGATAAGTTAGATGAATGTTGTATGGAGAGAGATGATCTTATAGAAAATCATGATTTCTCTATAGCTAAGACACAAGAACTCAAGGATGAGTTAGAGTCTAAGGTTCTTGAGTATAGTGAGTTAGAACAGAAAATGGCTTCTTTGAAAGAGGAAACTAAAGAGTACAAGGATAAGCTTTACAGGTTTCAAGATAGCTCCAAAAAGGTTAAGTCACTCATCAAAGGTCAAAGAAAGACAACAGATAAAACAGACCTTGGTTTTGTTAAGCCACACAAAGAACAAGTTGGAGAGTCTAGTAAGAGACTCCAAAAGGAAGAGAGTTCTGATGAGGAAAGTATTTCAGATCATGAGTCCTTGAATGATAGATGCGCAGAAATATAAAATAGAATTCAGAATGAGAAGAAGAAGTTTTCGGGACCTAAGAGGTCAAATAAAGGAAAATTTCAAGGCAGATGTTTTGCATGTCATAGGTTTGGTCACATGGCTTCACATTGCATGGCTCAAATGAAGAAGGTAAACGACAATTTCAAAAGTGCTAGTTTCTTTCAAGGGTATTGCTACTCTTGTAAACATCTTGGGCATAAGACAGTTTATTGCAAGGCACATAAAAGGAACAGGTTTGGTCAGAACAGGTTTGGACAGAACAATTTTGGTCAGAATAGGTTTGGCCAGAACAGGTTTGGTCAGAACAAGTTTGGTCAGAACTGGTGAATTCAAAGATCAGGTTTACCTCAAAGAAACAACATCGTCAAGTGTTTCAAGTGCAACAATGAAGGTCACATAATCAGACAGTGTAGTTCTAAAATTCTAGAATATAGGAACAGGAATAGTGGCATGATCAGGTCCAAGGATCAAGACATGGAAAAAAACAAGGATGAGAACAAGAACAAGAACAGTGACAGGAACAGGAATATGGACAAAGAGTTCAAGAGAAGGCTCGGCAAGGAAGTTATAGACGCTGATGATGATCAGTGCCTAATGGGAGTTTTACTTCCACCCAAGATCAGTGCCTAATGGGAGTTTTACTTCCACCCAAGAATTAATCACCTCATTAGGAGGTGGGGGAGGGACTAAGCTAAGGCTCATTCTTAGTCCCAAGCCCCAAAGGTGACCCTTTGCCATTGATGACAAAGGGGGAGAGATATGAGTAATGGGGAGAGCTTCAAAGTGAAGAGGAGAGCTTCAAGTCAGGGGGAGAAAAACTTCAAAGGAAGATTCTCATTTGTTAGCACAGTTGGTTTTATTTTTGGCTCTTGAGAAGTGTTTTCAGTAAAGGTTTGCCATCAATGACAAAGGGGGAGATTGTTGGCAATTTTGGGTACTTTGGGTACATTGCCTTTGCTTAAATGTATAATTTGTCATTGATGTCAAGAAGCTCTTGAAGGAATTTGATTTAATGTCAAATAATTTGTTTTGATGAAGGTTATGGCATGACAAGTTCAAAGGTTATTAAGAGCATGGACAGTGAGTTTCCAAGAAGACCATAGTGGCCCATTTGCAAAAGATCAAAGAAAAAGACAAGTAAGAAAAGTGTCATGATATCGCGACATATACAGCAGGCAAGAAAAATAGTCGTGATTTCACGACATGTTAGAGGAGAGAGAAAGAGCTGGAAAATTTGTCATGATTTCGCGACATGTTAGAAGAGAGAGAAGAAGCAGGGAAAATTGTCACGATTTCATGACATGTTGGAAGAGAGAGAAGAAGCAAGAAAAACTGTCATGATTTCATGACATGTTGGCAGAGAAAAAGGCAAGTGGAAAAACTGTCATGATTTTGCGACATATTGGCAGAGAAAGAGAGCAAGGTGGAAAGTGTCGCATTTTCGCGACTTGAAAAGAGCAGGAAGGCAGAGAAGGAAAAGTGTCATGATTTCGTGACATATTGTAAGGAAGGTTGTACGGACAAAAAAGTGTCATGATTTCACGACATATTGTAGGAGAGAGAGTCTAAAATAAAAAGTGTCACGATTTCACGACATAATGCAGAAGAGAGAGTCCGCAGTGTGAACTGTCACGATTTCATGACAAGTTCGAAGAGAGAGAAAGTAACACAAAAAGTGTCACAATTTTGTGACATGCTACAGAGTTCGAAGTGAGAACTGTCGTGATTTCATGACATGCTATAGAGTTCAAAGTGAGAACCGTCATGATTTTGCGACATGCTATAGATGAAAATGTTCCAAGTGAGAACTATTGCGATTTCATGACATGCAGCAAAGGAAAGGTTTTGAAGTGAGAACTGTCACGATTTCACAATAGGTTGTGGAGAAAACTTACGGATGAAGAAAGTTTCACAATTTTGCAACAGGATGAAGGGAAAACGTACGGATGCAAAAAGTGTCACGATTTCACGACAGGTAGAAAAGAAAGAAGACGGAAGCAGAAGTGTTGTGATTTTGCGATAGAAGCAGAAAGGAGGTTGACGAAGGGAGAAGTGTCACGATATCGTGACAAAAGCAAATTTGATGCTGACAAAGACAAAAGTGTCACGATATCGTGACAAGAGCTTAGTTGAAGTCGACAAAGGCAGAAGTGTCGTGATATTGCAACAAAAGCCAAAAGAAAGTGTATGGATGCAAAGGTGTCATGATATCGTGACATGTTGTAGTTTCATGAAAAAAGCTACAGAAGAGTTACAGAGGCAGTTGAAGCCGACAAAGTTAAATGTGAGCCGACAAAGATTAGGGTTTGTAGCCGATGAAGTTTAGGGTTGTGCAGCCGACTAAAAATTAGGGTTACAGCCGACTAAGATTAAGGTTTTGATCTTGAAAGTGTTATTATAAAAGGTAGGCTATTTTGAAGAGTTAGGAGTGTTGTTAGTTGTGATGTTTGTAGATAATGCACAGAGTGAGAAGTTCAATCACCGAGAGCAGAGTGCAAAATTTTATCGAAGTGTGCAGAGTGAGCGAAGAGTCATGGTGAATTGTTCTAAGTGTCATTGTGATTACGCAGACAGTGCAAAGGTTTAAGTTCAACCAAGTGTGGCTATGATTGCATAGAGAGAGCAGAGGACGTAGAGAGCAAAAAGGGTAAAGATGAATGCAAAGTGCTGCTATATGAGGACATAGGTGCATTGGTTCTTTGAGAAGAACCTGAGGATAGATTTGGCAAGTCTTCAAGAAGGCTTGTGTGTAGAGGATTGATTTGTTCAAGAGTTGGATAGATCTGAAAAATAGAGGAAGACTTGTACTAGATCGATTGACTGTGTTTGGTACAGGTTGCTGAGCTACTATGGACATGATCATAGAAGGCAGAGGTCTCTTAGGTTAAGGATTGAGGATAGGAGGTCTTCAGTGGAAAGGAGTTCCACGTGTCTGGCAAGAGGTAGAGGCGGTTGATCTTCTGAGGGATCATTTCCAGAGCAGAGGGGAAGGTATCTCCTTTGAGCAGAGGCTCATAAATTTAGATTGGGGAAGGTATCTCCTTTGAGCAGAGGATCATAAATTCTTATTGGGGGAAGGTATCTCCTTTGGGCCGAGGCTCATAAACATTGTAATTGGGAAGGATTCCCAAAGAACTTTGAGATAACTTTTAGAGAAATTTTTTGTGGACGTAGCCCAGCCATTCTGGGTGAACCACGTTAAAATTGGTGTCACTTTGTGGATGATATTTTGCATTGCTTTGATATTGATTTGGGTATATTGCTTTAATATTTTGAAGTATGATGAAAAAGTAAAAATAGGTCTTATACTGTTCACCCCCCCTCTCAGTATAAGCTTGCGTTCTTCATGAAGATATGAGCAAGAGGATACTTTAGTTAAACTCCTAGCAAGAGTTGATGAACAATGAATGGAAAACCCTTAATTCTACTTAATCCTCCTTCATTTGTTCCATTTTGTTATTATGTTTCTTTGGTTACTGTGTCTTTTCTTGGATGGTTTCTAGCTAGTTAGTTTATCCATTGCTAGTAGTATTTGATTTGGGGTGCTCCATAGATTGGACTAATGTTATGTATTTTTGTGATCTCTTGTAGTGCCTTGATGCCTCTTTTATTTGATATTGTTTAAAATTTTAGGGGTCCCTTTCAAATCCCCTTATCACAATTAAATTAGAAAAAAATCATACAATCTAATTCAAAAAGTCAAAAGGTGAAAAAAGTTTTCAAAGGGCATAATGGAAACAAAATATTTGAAGATCAAAAGCTGATAAAGTTTAAAAGGAGGAAATAGAATAAAATTTGTGGATCAATTCATAAAATTGCAAGAGCTTCCACGGATGCATGAGGTAAAAATTATGAAGTTTAGATGATCTAAAAAGTTTTGACAAAAGGGTAAGAGAAATAATTTTGTGGACCTTTTGACAAAATTCTAGCTAGGTATAGAGGTTTTATAAATTTTTGATACAGGAAGACAAAAAATTTTCAAGAACCATTCAAAATGAATATCAATGGTCCACATTGCTTTAGAAGATAGGAAATATATGGGAGGGAAAAAAATCAAGGAGTAAGAAATATAGAATGTAAAAATGGTCACCAAAGGGGTCCAACATGGCAAAGTAGTAAGATGAAGGAATATCATATTGTGTAACCAATTATCCCTAAGACTTTACTACTAGTGCACAAAATCCCTAAAGCATAAGTGGTTTGGACAAATGATCAATAACTAAAAAGAGATAAGATCACCTACCAACACAAATTGGGCTCAACAAAACATGACAAAAATAACAACACCGCTAAGTCTAATAGCATTGAATACAATGGGTGGTAGTTGATAATATTAGTAGTAGATAAGCATCCATAGGATCAAAATTAATTATTCCATATCGAAAGACCATGATCAAGTGAAAAAATAGAAAGGCATAATTCCTACATAGTTTTGGAGGTAAAATCTCCCCCTTTTTTTTATAAATAGTAATTATTTAAGAATTGGAAAGCATTGGTT
The DNA here is from genome assembly GCA_028583015.1 of Wollemia nobilis. Classification (NCBI taxonomy): domain Eukaryota; kingdom Viridiplantae; phylum Streptophyta; class Pinopsida; order Araucariales; family Araucariaceae; genus Wollemia; species Wollemia nobilis. Next base: position 115,070 of record JAQPPZ010003615.1, on the reverse strand, counting down.
GGTTGCTTATTTGAGCCATTAACCAGGCCTTGTATGTAACTCTCCTTTCATTTTAGTCTATTTAATAGTTTTGGCCCAAGCCTTCGGTTGTTTTGTGGGCATGCTTTTTAACCCTCTTCTAGCATAGTTGTGTTTTTTGTTATACATATATATAAGAAGTTATGACTATTGGAAATTTTCTATCTTGTTTCTTGTTTATATGTGCATGTATGAGGATCCATGACTACTTGATTTTATATCCTATTTATTGTATATTTTTATTTTGAGCTATTTATGTTGAGAAGAGAAAGTTTTCCTTATGTGATTTTTATAATCAATTCATGCATTAATTTATCTCAATGTTATGTAGAAAAATCTCTTGACCTTGGTGCATTGCCTCTATTTAGCTTAGGATATATTTTTGTTTCTATTATCCTTGTTTCCTATGGTTTTTCTTTCCTTTCACTTTTCCTTTGTGTGAAAATTCTAGCTAGGTTAGGTTAGAGTAGATGAGCATTAAATATCACATCTTATAAGGAGATGAGCTTGTAAAAAACCTTGAAGGTAGTATGATTGAGTTACTTCTTGAGCTCGTAGAGCTACTTGCTATGTCCATGGGAGGTATGATTGTCGGGTGTATCTAACCCCTATAGTGAGTGATCACAAAAATTGGAGATGACAACACACATATTTTTTGACACCGACATGAACACCCCATGAGTCCAAAAATATTCCTATCCTACCCAAAAAAACCCTAATTCAAGATAAAAAATAATTAGACACTTAAAAAAGACCATTAAACTACTTGTGTAGTTAGAACAAATTAATAAATATTAATAAGAAGCTAACAAAATGTTAGTCCTACTAAGGGTTGTATATGACCCTTTGAGTAGCCATCGTATGAACCTTAAGGCTGTATTGGATATATATTAAGTCCCATATGCCAACCTACCATATAGTTTCTTGCATATACTCTAAGACTCTCAGGGAGTATTTTATGGTAGGCTAATATTATTCATAAGTAGGTATCATGGTTACCTCTCATGTATCATCTTGGGTCACATATCTAGTTATGCTCATTCTCATGTATTGTTCTCTTTAATACATCTCAATGTCTCTCTCACGTATGCCCATGTATATCAAGAGGACCATATTATTCAACATACCAATAATTATCTTAGAAGGGTAGGTATATCATAAGGTTCATGAATATTATGTATCCTCCCTAAGGTATATCAATTTTATTGGTATATCGAGAGAAGGTGATATAAGGCCATATAAAAGTCCTCTTCTTCTTATCCTAAACAACTATAGAAATAAATATTTTAAAATTTTAATCCTCCTTACCTAAATACATGGCAAGACATCATTATATTACTTGATGCTCATTAATTAGCTTGCAACCCTCACTCCTTGACCTCATTGCTTGAGTTACAAGGGGATCAAGTCACATTGCAAAAACCCACATATGAAGAGGAAGAGGAGGAATTTACTCCCTTGTAATCATCTCACCTATCCATAATGAAAAACAGTAAATCATATTTAAGTCCATGAATCATATGAAAACCTTCCTACATGGGAATAAGGAACCAATAAAAACTATTTAAAGGATAAATAAAGAGACTTTAACTACTTCTACTATGGAAGGGTATCTTTTAGACCTTCCTCAATAACCTAGGTCCACTCCCATAACTTCAAATCAAATAGATTATCTTATGGATTTGTATATGTATATCTTAATGCATCAACCCTTAACGACATGAGTTTGAATCCCTCCATGGTAACAATTTTTGTAGAAAGTGGGGAAAAAATACCCTATTCTCTTTAGGAAATCATTCATCCTTATGATCCATTATAGAAATACTTTGGGTTATCACTATTTACTATGTTTCTCAACCATCAAGTTCTAGCCAAATACAACATCTTGATATCCTTCCTAGTGCTCGAACATCTCAGTTCGTTATCTATAATGTCCCTCATATTATGAGTGTGAGCACAAGATTTACCCAAAAATTTGTTCCCATAGTTTATAACCTCACAAATTCAAATATATATATCCTAAATAGTTTGGGGGAAAATTTTATGATGCGTACATGATATGCCCCAATATCTTAGTGCTATCCTTTCTTTAATCATCAAAGCCTATTAATTTCTTAGAAAACAACCAATATCCCTTAAAAACCTATCTCTATATAGATCCAATATCTTTATTAATTTATATAATAATTAAACCAATGTGTAGCCTCTATCCAATGCTCATTCTCTAATCACAATTACTCCTATGTAGAATTCAACCCCTTGACCCTATTATAGCTAGCTACCCATTCCCTCCAAGTCTTGATACTCTTAATTTCTATATGTAATATGGAAAAGAGAATCATATAAATGACCTTAGGCTCTTTCATACTAACTATAATGGAATCACATATAATGAAGCATTACTTCTTAAAATATTTCCTAGAAGCCTTAGTGGTCCAGCTTTAGAGTGGTACTATTAGATACCACAACATAGTCTCAAAACCTTTGAAGATTTTATGACAATGTTCCTCCAATATTTCTTAGTATGCATTGAGAAAAATATCATCCTTAGTGACCTATATGCACTCAAACAAGCCCAAGGCAATATTTTCACCAACTTCTTGACTAAGTAGTGAGATCTAGTAGGAAGACATGAGTGCACACACCCAAAAAAGGAGCATATAAATAGTTCTATATGTAACCTACATGAAAATTTGGCATACCACTTAGAGATAACCAATATCTCCCCTTTTGAAGATGTAGTAGATTTAGCTAAACATGTAGAATATGCCCTCTTGAGGAGAGGTCATACTAAAACCAAAAAGGATGAATAAACACCATCTTCCTCCAACTAAAAGGGACAATATAAAAAAAAACATATTATGGATGATGGGATGACCATTTTTTTCCCAACCAATAATGTAAACATTGTTGTATCCCTATAAAATTTAGTCCTATAAAATTCCCAAAATCCCAAGAGAAAATTTACTAGGCTTGACACTATAGCTATCCTTGACCAACTGTTAGAGGCTCGAATGATAGAGCTACTACCTATTAGACCCATAGACCTTGAAAGGGGAAATATTCCTTTGTTCAAATTTGATTATCAATGTGCCTTCCATTGCATGAACGATCCTCCTAATAATAAATGTAAGACCCTTAGGAACCTTATTCAAGGTCTAATTGATGATGAGTGCATTATTATCAGTAAATTAACCTTCATATAATCAAGAATTGGAAAATTTCTAAGACCTATTATCCAATCATGACCATAAAGAGGCCAATTGCATTCAATATAAAATTATTCCACCACCAAACCAATAAATGGTGGGAATGTTCCATTCTTCCATTTGTGTTGTTACAAGACAACACAAATCTCAATCATTTGTCAGCATCCCAAATCTTGTTTTGTCCTCCAATATAAACATACTTATTCATTTGGAGGACCATTTATAATAATACATTCTAAAATATAGGATGAAATTACTTTTCACATTTGATAAATACTTGAAAGTAATCTTCAAAAATATCTCCTTGATATTTTAAAGACTTATCCAACCCATCATGAAGCTCTTTTCAATATCCTAAGTGAGTAGATTGTACCTCAATATCTAAAACCTAGGGACTTCACAAATGTCATAGGATCCCTTGTTGTAAACCTTACCATAGTATCATTCTATGAAAATGATCTCCCTTCTACCCCTACAAATAATATCCCCCACTACACATCATAGCTTATATCAACAATTTTTTTATCAAATGTATTTTGGTGGACAATGAATTTACACTTAATATTTATAGCCTAAAATTTATTACTCATATTGGGCTCACTAAGAAAGATATATATGAATTAGATCTTATCATTAAGTCATTTGACAACAAATATCATAATGCTAGTGGCACAATAGTCTTACCCTTGAAAGTTGGTCGTCGTATCCTCAATACCATGTTCCATGTTATGCCTTGTGATTTTTCCTATAATTTCCTCCTTTGTAGACCCTAGATCCATTCCATGTGGGTTGTTCATTCCACTTATCACCAATGACTTAAATATGAATACCAAGGTAAGACCTATTATATCCCAATTAATATTGAAATATTTACCTACTATCAAGTAGTTGAAGTGAAATTCTAGCAATTTGTCTTTGCACTTCTCTCAAATTTTCTTCCTCCTCTCAACCTTCCATAAGTAATGCATTAAGGTAATTAAACATAATACCATAAGTAGCTCAACCTAAGGATCATTCTAGAAAGTCTAACATTAATAAAATCGATGTTGATATAATAACCACGTAGAAATACATGACTATTTTGAGTCTCAAAATGATAATCAATCTAAAATCTAAAACATAAATCCGATTAATCAATAAAGAAATATAATAACATTGGACCTAGAAAAACTACCCCTTCCCCTCAAAACTTAATATTACCTCCTAGAAAGAAATAAATGGTGTAGATAGGAAATTATTATTTTATTTGTTCATTGGACCTAGATAAACTACCCCTAATCAATAAATTAGATTAATATCATTAGACCTAGACAAACTATCCCTTCACCTCAAACCTTAATATTACAACCTAGAAAGGAAAAAATATCATATTGCTCTGGGGTTATTATCAAAAAATCAGGAGAATGTGATCCCTCATATTCAACACTCCACTCTAAACCTTGATTAAATTCATTTAAGAGAGATTCTTGGAAAGCGATATTGATTGGTAATTCGTAATCAAAATTTTCAAATTTCTTAGTTTTGTTAGATAATAAATTAGATGAATGAAACTGAGCTAGATAATTTGGTGAGAAAAATTCAAATGGACTAGGATCACCCAAGATGGAAACAAATTAGTTTTTAAATTCAATTTTTAAATAATTATGAAAGGTAGAAGGGACATCCTTCATTGCATGGATCCAAGGACATATAAGAAGTAAATTAAAATATGCAAGGTACAATACCACATTCAAAAACGTATATAAAATATTAGGTCCAACCTTAAGGGGAAGAGATATGGTACCACAAGCTTCTTGGGACTTGTCTAAAGTTTTAATGATATCATTCGATTTAGTTAAATCTTCCTCTTTTAATCCAAAATTTTGAAAGAAATGATATGTGCATAAATGAAGGGAAGAACCATTATCAATCATAACTCTCTTGATAAAAGTATCCCCATTAAATGTGGTGATGTAAAGAGAAAAATATTTTTGTAAGTTTGAGGAAGAAATATCGTCATCCGAGAATGTGAGGTGATGCATCCCAAGAGAACTGACAACATTGACCATATCACTAGGGAAAATATCTAGTGGGATAGATTATTATTTTAGAACATTTATCAAGGCTTCTCCATGAGTAGAAGAATTTTGCAAAAGTTCTAAGAGGGAAATATTTGTTGAAAAACTCATATCCTATTGAGATCGTTGGCTCTGTCAATTTTGCACATGTTGTTTTGAAGTAGATGTTATCATATTAACCATATTACTGTAAGAAGGTGGTACATTCTTATAAGATACTTGATTAGCTACCTTATGTCCTTACTTAGGTACATTCTGGTTGATAGTGGATCCTTGTTGACTATTTGAATATTGATAATTTCATACATTAAGATGTCCTACATTAATCAAATATTGAACCTCATGTTTCAACTTCTTACAAGAATTTGCCCAATTTCCTATTTTGGGATATGCATAATGCTAACCTACCTTGTACCAATTGGTTGTAGTATCTGGTTTTCTTATATAAGGTAACTCAATTGTGTTGGCTTCTAATAGTTGTTTCAATATTGCTTCCATATATATATATATATATATATATATATATATATATATATATATATATATATATATAAAGCTTTGTAAAATTCCTCTATGGAGGTTTCTGAAGTATTATATTTTGTAGGTTTTTAGTAATGCTATTAACAGGTCTACTATTTGTTACACCATAACCTACCACGTACTTGTTCTTATACTGTGACTTAGTAGATTTTTCTTCTTTTACTTTGAGTTGTCCTCTTATAATAAGAGCTTGTTCCACTTTCCTTGCTAACTCAATTGCTTGATCAAAATATGTGATAGTAGTAGTCTCTAATGCATAAGATAAATGCTCTTGCAAACTTCTAATAAATTTCTTAAGCATATCTTTAGGAGGTAAAGTATATTTCAAGCATCCAAATAGACTTCTCCAACAATCCAAGAATTCTGAAAAACTTTCCTCTTTACCTTGTTTCAAATTATAAATATTTTTCATGGTTACATCTTTCTCAACATAAGTACTAAACCTTTGAACCGATAATTCCATTTTTTCTTCAAAATTCTTCATGGAATAATTAGGTAACTCATAGTACCACTCTAATTCCATGCCACCAAGACTCTTAGGGAATATTTTTAGTAACAACATGTCATCATATATGAGATAATTGCATGTTGTTCTAAATATTTTTAAATGCTCTATTGGATATTCCATACCCTTATATATAGGTAACACTGGCATAGGAAAGTACTTAGGATAATTTATTGTAGCAACAATAGGATCTAATGGATGATTACACATCTCTCTATAACTGTAAGTGAAACTCAAAGGCTGAATCATATCAACTTTTGAAACCAACTACTTTACCATATTTATCAAATTCTACGCTTTTGGATTATTATTATGCAATACCCCAAATTTCCTAAGGGTGGGATGTTAGAGATATTAATATTTTTGTGGTATGTGGTATCTTGTTGTATAGGATAACTAACATTTGGTGGAATAGAGGCAAAAGTGTTGATGCTAGAATATTAAGGAGGAAATAAAAAATAATTTTGAATGACACCACTAGTTGGAGGGACTTGTAGATTTCTTCTAACGTTGGTGGTTACAGTAGTGGTATAATTTGTATTATGAATAGGATTACCATGATTCAAATATTCACTCAAGGAGTTATCATGAGATGGTCCAACTTCCTAAAGTAGGGCTTCTTCCTCTAAAGATGCATCCAAGGTATGATTGTGATGTTGTAAAAGGTCCATATATGCTCAAAATATTTGAAGGTAAGGTTTCCATTAGGTCCCCTAATAGGATCAAGGCTATTATCAACATCTTCTTCAAGATTATGATTTTCTCTATCAATTTGATCATTCTCTTGGAAAATCTCATCAAACGTTAGAGGCCTTCGCTCACTCCCAAGGTTGGAAGCCATTATAAGGAGAAAAGGATTAGGGTGGAAAGGAAGGAACTAAGGGAAATAAAAACAAGAAAAATATGCTATGTTTTTAATGTTTTATGATCTAACACATAGAATTAATGACCTTGTCTAAAATTAAAAAAAAATGAGGTGTTCACGTCAGGTTCACCAAAGATGTAGAGGGGGAAAACCACCCTATCATGTATGATTATCAAGGCTTGATCCACAAGGAAGCTTTGAGGTGATTGTGAGGGCTGTATTATTATCTACACTCGATGTAAAATGGGTGGAAGGTTTCACCAGGAATTGTTTAAGGACTCACTCCAAGTCCACTAGTTTTAAGGAATGTTTGATGTATTCATTTCAATACAATCACCTATGTTTGGTATTTCTAGATCTATGCTATGAAAGATAAATGATAATGCATAAATACAATATGCAAGAATAAAATATTTAACCCTAGAGTTATTCTTTTTTGAATTCTTTATAACCATAAGGTTTCAATATAGAAACCTTCAAGCAATGGCTCAAGATAAGATGCACAAGCTATACTAAAACCCTAAGTGCACACTATATGTTGTTTTATTTTTAGATGCCTAGAAATAAATTAAATATTATTATTTTTAAATAAGATCTAGGGTTTGTAATAGAAATAAAAAACACCCAACAAATAACCTAAATACTAATTATGACACTTATCTTGTCCTATGGTTGATCCAAGATTTTATCCCTTATCCAGTGATATCCAGTGATTCTTGTTCCTGCAAGATAACTTAGCAAACACTTGAAAAATATAATAAATTTTAGGAGGCCATCGTACAATAATGCTTGCAGGTGCAAAAATCAGGACCCTTAGGTCCTTTTAGTTGACCTTTTCAAATATAAGTGAAAGTTGACCCTTGGAAGATGAACAATCATAACAGGATACAACTGAACAGAATGATAAAATACAACACAAAATGTAATAGTATACTCTATATGCACTCTAGAATGCAGATATAGAGTTTGGAGATAAACAACTTACCTCCAAATTGTGTTTGTGAAAAATAACACTCTATAAGGAGTGATTACAATTTTGTAGGCCAACAAAATCATGCTTCACAGAGACTGGGTATGATTTCATAGAAGCTAAGCAAAAACAACAGAAAAATATGAATTCACAATTATGTCACAAAGAAAATTAAGGTGCACATGCAAGAAAGCAAAACACCTGGTAGATAGCACAAAATAAATAATAAGGGTTAAGACCTTCGAATAGTCGATCTCTCCTTAGAGCTTCAACACTTGTCCACCAAAGTTAGCAATAGTAGTAATAAATCTAATGCAACAAAAAATGAAACTTCAACAGGATTATGTTTCACACTTGCGAGTTAGCTTGCTTGCTTGCATAAGAAGAAGAATATGAGATATTAATTATTAGCATGCAAGATAAATCACTTATACTATCATTCACATAAAAAAAAAATTCTTAGTGTCCAAAAGAATATTTCAAACCCTTCTTTTATAGTAGATTTGAAAGCAGAATGGGCAGGAAAAACCAAGGAAAATCGATGCCAAACATGCCAACTTTAAAAATTTAGGTTTCCTTGGGAGAAAACCCTAAAATGTGAAATCATGCCCCACAAATTCTGACTGCGATTTTGCAATGCGAAATTGTGCCCCTCAAAAGTGGATCGTGATTTCGTAACTATTGGACACCTACGTAGTTTTAATGCATTTTGGAGGATCAAACAGAGTCAGAATGAGATAAATCATATACCATTGAAAATATATTTCTAAGACCGATTCAATGGTGTAATATTTGAGGGGAAATGGGAAGTTTTGGAAGGGTAAAAGTTGGCTCAAATATGACCCAACCATTCAAGGAGAAAACAAGGGATCTAGGGAAAATTACTTACCTTAGTGGGTAAATTTTTTGTGCCTACAACAAGCTTTATTTCTCCTCTCACTCTTAAAATTAGATAATGGGATATATTATTTGTATTTGCATTTCTATATCATGAAGCATCATTTCCATATTATATCCATAGTAATATGACTCTTCAAGTGCTTGACTTTTGCTCTCCATTTTCCAAGTCTCAAGACTCTTGGCTTATCAACTTGTCACTTGCATACTAGATGGACACTTTACTCTACAACACTTGCACACATGACTATTGCACTTCTACATGCACTTCTAATCTAGGAAACTTGTGCACATTCTCACATTACATAATTGCACTCTTACATATTAGACACTTGTGCACATTATCTCTTACATGACACTTGTGCATTTCCTGTAGATTGACACTTACATAAAAAGGAAAATATAAATGACACACTAAACTATGGAATCAAATCTAATATACTATTTACAAATGTATAATGAAGGTACCATGGGGGTACATTAGCATGTAAAAAATAATATAATATACCTCAATAGAACCCTTGTCTTATGTGTTAAAAATTTGATCTTCAATTCAGTCTACTCTAGTAACTTGATCTTATAATATATTTAGAAAACAAATACCTAAATGATATTAAATTTCAAATCATATTGTAAACTAAGACAAAGTTTTGATGGTTGTTTTGTCTTCAATACCTTTTATTTATGGCATCCTTAGTCTCCTTGTTGTTCTTTCTCTCATCATATTTTTATCATGCTTTAATTATATGTCAAAGTAAATTTAAATAAGACTGAATATAATTATATTTCATAATATCTTTTTTTTGTGTGTGGAAAACATCCTAGAAGGGATGCCATTTTCGGGTAAGACCCAATGAGGTAGGGGTATCCATTCTACCAAAATCACCTAGGGCTCGAACCTGGCCTACCACCTTTGACATACTCAAGGAGCAAACAAACACACAATAAGATTAAATAAATAAATAAAATAAAAATAAAAATAATAAAATAAAATAAAAAACATGTTCCTTGAATGTGTCAAAAATATAAAGCACAACCAAACACACACACACAATAAGATAAAAAAAAAAACACAACACAAACCACATAGAAAAACACAATAAAAACAAAATAAAACACAAACATGACAAAAACAACATAATACTACAAAGACATAATCAACAAAAACATGAAAAAAAAAACAACCAAAACCTAAAAATTTAAAAAATTAAAATAAAAATAAAAAACAACCAACAACAGACAATAAACAAAAATAAAAAACATAAAAAACACTCACACACAAAAATATGAATTAACAAAATCATATATAAACACAAGAACAAGAACAACAAAAATACAAGGACAATAACAGAAAACACAAAATAACACAAAACAACAAAAAACAACACAAAGAACACAAAAACAAAACAAAAAAAAACACACACACCTCAAAAAACAAAAACAAAAAAAACAAAAAAGGAAAAAGAAAAAAAAATTGAACATAACAAAGACCTTTCTAGACCAAAAGACTTTTAAGGTAAGAATCAACAGAGGAAAAAAAAAAATAGTTTGAGCTAGGGAATTAAAATACCCTGATCGAACCAAATAGAAGCAAAAATAAAGCAAGAATAAACTAGGTACCTTCAGAACTGGATCCATCCAAAGAAATTATAGAAAGAAGAGCTTCTCTTATTTGTTAAGCTCACCATCTAGGAGGGTGGCCATAACAAGTAAGATCACCTTTGTCCAAAGCCCAATTAGCTAAAGCATCGAAAGTCTTATTTTGATCTCTGACCTCATGATTGTAATCAACTTTCAAAAATTCCATATGGATTAATTGAATCTTCTCAATAATTTTTTTATTCTCCAATCAACCTTATGATTCTTAGGAGTCTTCAAAATATTAATCATGAGTTGAGAGTCAGACTCAATTAACACCTTTTACCATCCAACCTTAGTATCCTCTTGAAGGCCTTTGAGGATACCATACCCCTCAGCACAGTTATTGGAAATAATACCCAAATTCTTAGAAAAAGTAAAAACAAGGGAGCCATCTAAAAGTCCACCAATTCCTCCAGCACTAGCTTTTCCAGGGTTCCCTCTAGAGGCTCCATCAATATTGAATTTTCCAAAATCCTTAGGAGGAGGTTGCCAATTTCTTGTCTTATCCATATTACAAATACTCACATTCCCTTTAAGTGGGTTGCCCTTAGAAGATTTAATATTCAATATTTGCATCACTTGATCCCATATTTGGTGGGAGTTTTGGGGGTTATTAAGGAGTTGATGGACTAATTCAACTAAGTTGGCTATGGCATTTTACCAAATAAAGTGAATATCCTTTCTATCTTGATTAAAAATTTGGATGTTCCTTTCATTCTAGATATTCCAAAGAAGAATGGTAGAACCCATCCAAAATAAATGCCTAATAAAGTGATCAACACCCTCTTGTTTAGGCCAATCCATCCAAAGATGTTCAAAAGTAAAAAAATTGGACCATTGTAAGCCAAGTAAAGTGGCCATTCTCCTCCATAGCTTAGAGGCTAAAGTACACTCAATAAAAATATGGCTGAGAGTTTCTACATTCTCTCCACATATTTCACATCTAAAAGGGCCATGAAAACCATGCTTCATAAGTTTCTCACCAGTAAGCATCCTATGATGCAATAAAATAAAAGTAAAGAACCTCACCTTAGGCCAGATATTTTGATCCCACAACTTAGAAAATATGTTAGAATATTGGTTGGGATTATTATGGCATAAGGTCAAATAACCTTGAGCAACTTAATACTCATCCTTAGTAGTGTTTTTCCATCCAAAACAATCTTTTTCATGGGACCAAGAGAGAAATATCATATGAAGGATACCTTGGATATCTTATCTTTACCTTTATGGGATTTGAATAGGCCAGTCCTCAATAGGGATCCAATATCTACCAACCTTTGAATTACCAGTATGGTACCAATAATAATTAGCCACCTTTATCCAGTTAGCTCGATGAAGCTCCTCCATCCAAGACCTCCAATCGAGAAACTGAGTTATCAAAGGCTTGTGACCATCCCAAGAATCTATCCAAAAATTTACCTGTTGACCATTATGAATGATCCAAAATAAATTTTTCTTTATCAAATCCTCACGAGTCTTAAGAAATTCTAAAATGGGAGAACCTTTGGTAGGAAGTTGATAGCAAACAAGGTCTTCATGAATTTTGTTCTCAACATATTTATCATGAAGATTATTGGCCCAAAGAACATTCGGGTTATGCAACATCCTCCAATATAATTTAGTAGATAAATATTTGTTGTTATTAATAGAATATTAGAATCCTAATCCCACTTCATTCTTAGAAAGACATAAAGTGTCTCATTTCACCAAGGCCCATTTTCTTTTCTCCTTAGTACCACTCCAGAGGAATCGATGACTGATTTGATCTAGTTCTTGAAGAACAACCTTTGGGATATTCAACACAGAAGAAACATAAATAGGAATATCTTGAAGGAATGATTTTTCCAAGATGATTCTACCCCCAGAATAAATCCACCTGTTGGTCCACTTTCCAATTTTCTCCTTGACTTTTTCCAACAACCAATTCCAATATTTTTTTCTCCCTCTGAATATTGATGGAAATACCTAAATAAGTGATCAGAAGGAAGGTCTTGTTATATATTAATTTATCCAATACCATGGATTCCTATATGGTAGAGCGATGAAAGAAAATAACTTTAGATTTGTCTTCATTGATCAACTACCTAGTAGCCTTAGAAAAATAGCTAATTATTTGCTTAATATTAGAAGCTTCTCTAACTGTAGCTTTACCTAAAAGAGTAGAGTCATCAAAAAATTGAAGATGAGATATAGGTCTAGCTCCATGAGAAATGGTAATTCCCTCAAGGGTTTTGTTTTCCCTATTTTTGGTTATAGTCCTACCCAAGCATTTAGCAAGAATGATGAATAAATAAGGGGATAGCGGGTCACCTTGCCTAATACCTTTGGAATATGGTAATGACTGAGAAGGACTACCATTGATAAAAACTAAGTAGGAAACTAAAGAGATACATCCCATAATCCAATCCATCCAATCCTTAGAGAAACCAAATTGCCTCAAAAATTTGATAAGGAAGTGCCAATCCACTCTGTCATAAGCTTTGGATAAGTCTATCCGAATGAACATGGAAGGCAATTTTTGCATATCCATGGAATGGATGGCTTCCTGAGAAAGAAATATATCATCTACTATTTTATACCCTTCCACATAACCCCCTTGTTCAGGAGAAATAATCTTATGCAAAAGAGGCTTCAACCTTTCTATCATTATCTTAGTAATGATTTTGAGAAGAACATTACATAAAGAAATAGGTCTTAAAGTTGACATATGATCAACCTCTTGAGCTTTTGGAACAAGAGTAATATAATTTTTATTGATAACCTTCAAAATTTATTTGGCTTTCCTAGCTTCTTCCACCACCTCTAATAAATCAGCATGAAGGATATCCTAGAACTCTTGGTAGAACTCAATGGGAAAACCATCAGGACCTAGGGTTTTCCCTTTTTGTATTTTAAAAACTACCTATTGAAGCTCATTGAGATTAATAGGAGCATTCAAAATAGAGTTCTCCTTAGAAGTGATAAGAGAGGGGATTGCTTGAAGAACATTTTGTTGAGAAGCTGAGTCAAGAAGAGTAGCAAGAAATATATTGGAAAAGTAATCGACAACAATAGAATTCATGCCATCCCAAGTATAGATAACATCTCCAGAATATGATTCTAGAGAAGAAATCAATTTGTGAGATCTTAGGGCTAGAAGATATTTGTGGAAGAAATTTATGTTTCAATCTCCTTCTTTGAGCCATTGAATTCTATATTTTTGCTTCCATAAGAGTTCTATTTTTTTCCATTCCTCTAAATGAGTTGTGAGTTTGATTTCATATACACTTCTATTCTCTGTGAGGCCATATAAATGGATTTTCTTATTCAAATTTTCAATTTAAGCAATAAATCCATGTTTTTTTATGAACATCCCCAAACTCCTTCCACTTCCAAGTCTTTATTTTGGATTTAATGTATTGTAGTCTTGTGGAAAAATAGAACATCTTAGTCCCATACCTAGGCTTACCTTCCTTCCACCATTGTTGCATACAAGGTCTAAAGGAACTATCTCTGAGACACATTAATTAAAAATGAAAAGGAGATAAACTCACATTGGTTTTCCACATTTCCACCATGACTAGCCAGTGATCCAAACCAACATTGTTAAGAGTCTTCACTTTAGGAATGTGACCATGGATTAAGAAATTTTCAGAGAGAAAAAACCTATCCAATCTCTCCATTATACAAGCTAAGCCTTACCTTATGTTAGACCAAGTCATAAGGCCATTATCTAGTTGGATGTCCATAATATGGAGGTTTGCAATATATTCACTCATGAGGTCAGTGCTTTTGTCCAAATTTCTATTTCCCCTCATTTTCTCATCCATAGAGAGTATGGTATTGAAATCTCCTCCGATCAAGATCCAAGATTCAAGAAAATAAGAGATAATATGAGTTATATCCTTCCATTGTCTTCTTTTTTCCTCCAAAGTAGTCAAAGAATAAACAATAATGCAGAGCATAAGTTGGTTGGAATTTCTACTTTGAATAGCTATAGCCAAAATACCCCAAATGCCAACCATATGGTGAATAACTACCTCTTTTGGGTCCCAAAGACAAGAAATGCCACTATAAGTCCCATGGGAACTAAGGGAAACCACTTTTCTAGCTAGCCAAATTTTACTAGCAATTGAGTCTATATCCTCCGTTGACATCTTCGTTTATTGAAGGAAAACAAGATGTGGATGATTTATCTAAATCATTCTTCTAATTTAATTTTGTTTTGAAAGACTCCCTTTGAGTCCTCTAATATTCCAAGTGATTATCTTCATTAATACAAGGGCTAAAAAATTTGGGAAGGGCATTAATCTTACCTTCCTCTACAAGATTTTCACCTTCTTTTACCATATGATATTGATTGGTCTTGCGACTTACCTTTTGATTAGAATCCATCTTTAGTTTTTTTCCCTGTTTCTTGACTTACTCCAATTGAATCTGAGATGGCTTCTAACCTTGAAGAATGCTCGTACACAGCCAAAAGTTTACTAGAGATTTCAACAAAGTATATATTGGGACCTATATTATTTGAAGATTTGATATTTAAAAGATTGTTTTTCTTGTTCAAATTTTCTTCATTTTTTTCAATTGAAAACCTTTGATGTGTTGGTTTGTCTCTGAGTTCTTCCCTTCATCTTTAAATTGTGTTTCTAAGATTTTAGTTTCTATTATTTCCTCTTCCTCACTTGGGACATCATTTGTGGAAAGGCTTTCAAACATATTAGCAGATGACTTTGATTGATCCTTCATAACTATTTTTTTTTAGTGTTATTCTTCTTAGGCATTTGGAAATCTGGTGAGTTTATATCTTCTTTATTTTGATCAAGAATTTTATTTGAGCAAGCACTAGCCAAATGACCATATTCATGGAAAATTCTACAATGAAAGGGAATGTTCTCATAGTTCACTACTTGCTCCCAAGTGTCTTCCCCAAATTGTAATGTGATCTTTTTAGGTAGGGTTTTGTCAAAATCCATTAAAACACAAATACAAGCATAAATAATTTGTTCAAAATTTTGAGTACAATTAACAATCATCATAAAAGTTCCTAAAGAGTTTCCAATTAAAGAAAAATAGTAGGATTCCAAAATTCAATAGGTAGGTCAAAGAGTCTAACCCACATGGGAGCTATAGAATGCATCTCTTCTTTGGCTTTAAATTTAGTATGACAGGGCTTCATGAAAGGCCCTATCCTTCCAAAAAACTAGGGACCCCCTTGAAAAGTTTTCTCTCTATATTCATTATTATAAAATTAAACATTAAAATAACCATTTGGATAAATAGATATTTGTAACTCACCTTTAGTTTTCCAACTTTTTGCAGCCCAAAATTTGAAAGCAGATAGGCTCGGATGAAAACCCACAAATCGATAAATTAGTCATCTTTTTTCTAGATCTTTAGTGCTAGTCTGAATTTTACCCATATCAAGCTTAACAATAGGAGTTCCATCAACTGCTTTAATACATCCTAAATCTATTTTCCTGGGATCAATATTAGGTATTCTTAGAGGTTTATGGGAAGCCCTAATATTAATATTAGCATTGGGTTGAGGCTGTCCACCATGGAGGGCATCCCTAAAATTTATTTTTGGGGCTGAGTCTTTGAAATTCTTACCCTTGATAGGGGTTTTCATAGTAGATTTATTTTGTGGATACACCTTAACACCAGATTCACTTGATATTTGAGCCATTTTTTGATCAGCTTGCTTGAAACTTATTTCGTGATCTCTTTAATCCTTGCCCTAAACACCATGGAAAGGTATGGTTTTAACTTTTATTTTGTGCATCAAATTGGAAGTTTTTGTCACTCAAGTTCATAGCATGATCTGTTGAAAGATAGATTTCTAACCCATCTTGGATCCACTGCAATATATCCTACTAAAATGTTGAGTATAAACCACAAAGATATTGTCCTCTAGGGCCCAAAGGCCCTAAAAACCAACCTCTGGAGCTACTTGCACTCAACCCAGATGAAACCCTCACACAAACGCTTGCCAAAAATCTCATTCACACAGGGATGTGCTAGAATATGTGTTGCTCCAAATGATCTAAAAATTGATGGATATCTTCTAGGGTTTTCAGGCATCTACCCTAAAAAATTTAGCTCAATACGAGTCCAGATGAATTAAATATGGCCAAAATAAGTTCAATAGTTTGGGAAGTCCTACGAAAAATGTCCCTCCTCAATCAGAATTCACAATGTCTTATATTTCATAATATCTTTCACAAGAACATTTAAAAATTAAGTAGGCACAATAATACCCTAATAAATTAACTTTAAACTAGAGAGAAATTTAAATTTAAATAAATAAATAATAATATAGTCTCCATTCATAAAACCTAATATCAACTAGATAAAATATTGTTTTTCAATCACTTAAACCTCACTTTTTATTTTTCAACTAGTTAAACCTCACAACTTTCTTTGGTGATGACTATAGTTATGAATTCTAGTTATGTTGAAAGCATTGAATGCATGTTTAAGACAATTTTTTGAGCACATGAGGAATATATTCAAATGGGAAAATGGTGTGATGTGGATCACTTATTTTCAAAGGATTGAAAATATGGTTATAGTGTGAGGTAGATCACTTCTCTTTCAAGAGATTCAATGTGGTTTTATGCTGATAAATATTAAAACTATTTATAATTTGTTTTGAAAAAATAATATGAGGTGGACGACTTATTTTCAAGTCATTCAAAGTATAGCTACAAACGAACATACTACAGTCAAAGTAAGAGATTCAATATTCTTACATTAAATGACTAGAGATATATACGATGTATTTGTACACTTCATTAAGTGTAAAAATACATTGTATATGTCTCTAATAACTTAACAATACAATTTGAATGTTACTATGAGGAACATCTTGAAATTAAATTAATTTGATCAAAGGTATTTGAATTAGGTTGATGCCAACCTTATAGATCCCATAGGTACCAAAAAATCCCTACCTATAAATACAATACCTGAATATTTTTTTTGCATCCTTCTTTCTCCTTCCTCTTCTATATTACTTCCTCCTCTTCCTCTTCTATTTAGTTGTAGTTAGTCTTCCTTGTGTATTCTTCCTTATGTATTCAATTTATCTCTCTAGGAATACAATATATGCTTTGGACATATAAATTTATTCTATCAATGTGATATTATTTCAACTTCATGTCTATAGTTTTTCTCACATTGTATCAGATCCAAGTCCTAGGAGTACTCATATAGAAGTATTTATATAGAAGAGTTTGATAAATACATCAAAAAGGGCTTTAACGGTGGTTTTAAATCACCCTTAAAGGCATTTAAGGAAGGTTATTCAACCATAATCTATGAAGGCATTGTAAAATTTTACATCATACAATGATGGATAAAAACTACCTCAAAAAGCTACCCTCTTAGAGTCTAAGAGGGCGGTTAAAAACCACCCTCTTAGGGCTATTAGGATGGTTAGTAATTGACCTCTTAGGGCTACGAGGATGTTTAGTAACGACCCTCTTAGGGTTAAGACCTCTTAGGCCTAAGAGGGTGGTCTATAAATGCCCTCTTAAACCCTAAGAGGGTGGTTTTAAACCACTATATTAGTCCTAAGAGGGTGGTTTTAAAATGCCCTCTTAGGTCATCCTAATACGATAGTTTTAAACCATTGTCTTAGGGTGACCTAGCTAAGAGGGTGGTTTAAAACCACTCTCTTAGGGTGTCACCTAAAAATATATATATAAATTATGCCTCGGTTGAAACATCATAGCACTCAATAGTGGATTACCCCAACTGAAACATGGCACTTAGTCAAAGGAGCATCTAAATCCAAACCAACATAGTGCCCATTTTGATGTTGAAGAGAATATAAAAAAAATCTTGCACCCACAATCAAAAGCCTCTTAAATTCAATGGAGTAAACAAAAGTTTTTAGACCTAGAACCAAAACCATTTGAATCCATGTTATTATTTTTATGTGTTATTTTGGAAAGGTGACCACTCTTAACCTTCTTAGTCAATCCCTTTATAGTGTGTTTGTTTGTATTGTCTTTACTTTAGAAATTATCCTCCTCATCCTTGATGGTTGCATATATATACATATCATAAGGGCTTTGCATTAGAGGTAACATTGAAAGTATCCCATGGATATGGTTTCAAATACAATTCATGTTAGTGCAATATTATATAACATTACATAAAATATAGTTTATTGTCAAGTATAAAATAAAATCATGCATATAACCCTTTGGACATCATACAAATAGGTTAGAAATAATTTGTAACTTCATTCCTAATGTGCTTTTGGAAAGATTAAAATACATCAAGGTCAATTCTCTAGTTTATTTCATTGTTACAAATTGGACATGAAGATTAGATTATAATAGAAACATGTCTGCAATAATAAGAGATTGAATGCATTACACCATGATAAAAGCATGCATTCAAGCGGTAAAAATGATTAGAAATCTAGATAAGAGTGTGGGTTTACAAAATATATTTGGGACATATTATAGTGGTAAATAATTAATCACGAAGTGAATCTCTCCTCCATAATTTAATGTTATTTCTAAACCCCTTAGATATTGTATCATGAGAACTATTGTAGATGATTGAGTACCAAGTGAAAATTTTGGTCTACAATTTTCATTAGATGCTAACGCTATTGCATATATCATAATGAATTCTAAAGTAATCCTATATGGGCAAAGATTTTGACACCATGAGCCATCATTTGTATATAAATTTAAAATTGCCATGAAAGGATATTATAAATTCATGATTAAAACGTTTTGACAACAATCCATATTCCTTCCAACTAAGAATTTTTATTTTTTGATGAAATAATAGAGGACCACAACTAGTTGAAAATAAAACAATGATATTTATCATCATACATATATGGGAAGTGCTAAATATGTCATTTGGTGCTCTATATAGATCTTCTAATCTATATGGATTTTACTTTCTAAGTTGGGATCCTTATTCAAGTTTAATTGACCTATGAACCATTTTGTCAGTGAATAGTCCCATGGTGAATTTGGCAAGAGTAGTAGAATAGACTAGTGATAACTATGAAGGTCCTAATTTTCTGATGGCTTTGTATAACACAGATTATTATAATATATCCAAAGATAAATCTAAATAATGCTTATTTTTATCATTTAATAATCATTTTGAACTTAAAGTAAAATGGTGGAGTCAAAGACACTATGCATAAGCATATAAATTTGGACACATACAATCATTGATATCTTAAACCTATTTGAAATAAATAAAGTACTTAAATCTTCTGAGTTTTCTCTACTATTGAACATCATTCATGTTGGAGTGATATAAATTATCTATTTGATATAGGTCATGTCTAGTTTGGCTATTAAATATATTTTAATCAATTTAAAGTTTTTCAATATTGTTAACAGTTGAAATATTTGCTTTTAAAGTCTCTATCTCAGATTACTTTATGATTAAAGGATACTTTCCTATTGTTTATGATTAATGGAAATTTTTTATTTCAACTAAAATTATTATTTTTATGTATAGGTGAATGGACAACCTGAGCACTCCATATAACTAATATATTTCTAAACATCCATACCCACCCCAACCATTAGAGATGAGGTGAGAGGGTATCCTGAGACTTCTGTTAGATACATAAATATCCATATATGCAAATCAAGTACTGCTACTAAGGACTAGGACTAAGAGTCAAACATGAAATATTGATTTCATAAATAACACTCACTCAACACAATAAACCTTCATTTCAACATATTACAACATGCATGCATGATTAGAATCTTCCTATGCCCTAGTGGCACTTGTATTATCTCTCTTATTTTTACCAACTTATATTCTTGTATCTAATTGGCCAACCTCATGCTCAGGATACCTACTAGCCTCACTCCTAGCTTGGCTACCCATTAATTATCTACTAGTATTTAAAAAAAAAATAACAAAAAATGTCTAACAACACTCATTAATTATTTTCATTAATTATAACTACTTTTGAAGTATAGTAATTAGACTTCCAACCATGCACCCTAACATTCTTCATGAACATATTGAAATTTGTCGTCATTTGCATTTTCATCTTGTGCAATTTTAGGTCCAATAAAATATGTTGCTCTAGAGACACTAACATATTCTACATTATATGCTTCAATGTATTTTATCCCTCTTGGAGGTGATGCGAGAACCACATACCAGCTAGTATCAAGTGGATCATTTACATAAAATACTTGTTTGGCTTGCGATACTAGGATAAATAGATCATATTTTAGTCTATCATAACCAAGTAATATATTCATGTTGATCACTGTGAAGTGCATTTAATCCTTTCTACATCCATTCCTCGTATCAATAACATTCACCCAGTCACATTTGAATAGGAGGTATTGAAACCGATAGTAATCCAACAAGATTATTTCTCTAATAACACCATAATATGTGACTATTTAAAGAATCAAATTTGTGTCTTTTATGCTTACTCTGCACATAGTAGTAACATCGACACACACACACACTGTTGTTTTGAGTCATTCTTTGGTCCTCTTTGTCTTTGATATGAAATCTATAATCGTTGATAAAATAACCTAAATGTTTAGTTGCAACTTTCCTTGGACCATGTGCCAACCATTTTATGATGTAGGAGCATCCAATGGTGTAGGAGTGATCTTGCATCATCTAAAATTTGTATTAATTTTATTCTCTTCTAAAACTAGTTAGTTTGAATCCTACCAAAATGGTGAAAATCCTACTACTAAAACTTAAGGGTGAATTTTGAAGGCCTTAGAGGCCTTGTAGAGGTGTGAAAATTTGTTGCACTATGTTGTTGTAGCTATTTTTGACAGATTTATGAAAATATGCACTAATAGTAAATCCGAGCAACGAGCGAGGAGTTATGACCCCAAGAAGTTTTACCCCAAAATTTCAAATTTCAAATGAATTATCCTAGGTGGGAAAAGAGAAAATAGGGTATTATAGGGGAATTTCAAAATTGTAAAGGGGGTGGGTCTCTATAACTGCATTTTTTTTTAAAGTAATACAAGAAAGCTCTGGTTCCTATTGCCATTTCTCTATTTTCTATAGATTGTTTGTGAGTTGTTTTTACAGTTTTGTGCCAAGTGGTATTAGAGCGGGAGTTTCTGAGTGTGTAGATAGATCATTAAACATGAGGCATATTACACCTAGATTTGTGGTTAGGGTTTATGAGAAATATGATCAGAATACCTCCATGAATAAACCATGGTGGTGGGATAAATATTATGGTACCAAAAGAGGATTTTATAGCACTGTAGAGGCAAGTTCAGGCACTGCAAGAGGAGCTACATAGAAGGTTTGATCAAATAAGAGAATACATGAGTGAAGATGAAGTTGAAGAAGAAGAGACCCAATTTGAGGAAAAAGAAGAGATAGTAGATCCTGTGCAAGCGAGATTGTATAAAGCCATATCCCATATTGGGAAGAGAATGAAGTTTGATGTTTCTACATATTCTAGAAATCTTAATCCAGAAGAGTTGATCGACTAGATCAATGATATGGAAGAATAATTTGAGTATGAGGAGGTGGAAAATCTTGAGAGGATAAAATTTTCTAAGACCAAGCTAAAGGGTCATGCTAGTATCTGGTGGAAGGGAGTACAACTAGACATAATCAAAAGAGGAATAGAAAGGATAACAAGGTGGGAGCGAATGGTGGAGAAGTTAAAGAGATAGTTCATTCCATCTAACTATGAGTTGGATTTTCTAAAGAAAATATAGGGTTTGAGGCAGTTAGGTAAGTCTGTCAAAGAGTACATAGAGGAGTTCTACAAGATTTTAATAAGAATAGGCCATTATAAGTCCAACAAGGAGAAGGTATCCCATTATATAAATGGTTGAGAGCAAGTATCCAAGAGGAGCTAATTCTAGTTAGGATGACCACCATAGAAGATTCTTACGAGTTTGCCTTGAAGGTAGAATATAAGTTGAACATAATATTTTAAATCAAGTAGAGAGGAAGAGGTCATGGTGGAAGAACTGGTGGGAGAACAAATGGAGGATGAAATGAGGACCAAAAGAAGAATGGAGAAGCTAGAAACAGTCAGGACCAAAAATGGGATAATGCTTACTACCCTCATGAGAAAAATAATGGTTACCAAAGAGGAAGAGGAAGGTCTGGATGAGGACATGGAAGAGGAGGATTTCGTGGAACCTATTTCCAATGTGGGAAAGTAGGACATCGAGCATACGAGTGTCCACAACACCAAGGGAGGACAAATACAAGACTTGAAGGTAATTCCTGAGCTATTGTTGTAGATGAAGGTGTTGAATATGAGCACTCTAAAAAAGAAAAAATAGAAAAAGTGTTGAATCTGAGCACTCTAAAAAAGCAAAAAGAGAAGAAGTTTTGGTTACCAAATTATAGTTAGAGAGAAGGAGACAAGTTCAACAAAATGATTCCTACAGAAAATGATTCCCACAAAAAATGAGGATCTAAACAGACAAGTTCAAGAGCTACTAAGAAAAGGGCTGATTTGGGATATCTTGAGTCCATGTGTAGTACCTGCAGTACTAGCACCAAAGAAATTTGAGGAGTGGAGAATGTGTACAAATTCCTGAGCTATTAACAATATTACCATAAAATATAGATTTCCATTGCCAAGGATGGATGACATTATGGACTATTTGAGTGGAGCCAAGTACTTCACAAATATTGACCTGAAGAGTGAGTATCATTAGATATGTATCAGATAAGGATATGAGAGGAAGACAACCTTCAATACCAAAGAGGGTTTATACGAGTGGTTGGTCATACCATTTGGGCTAACTAATGCACCAAGCACATTAATGCAGATTATGAATAAGGTATTGAAAGAATTTTTACGAAAATTTGTCATTGTCTATTTGGATGACATTTTAATTTTTAGTAAGACCTTGGAGGAGCACCTGATGTATACTTAATGAGTTTTTGAGAATCTTAGGGAGGAGCAGTTGTTGATTAATTTAAAGAAGTGTAGTTTTATGAAGAATGAGTTGGTGTATCTAGGATTTGTCATCTCAGCTTAAGGTCTTAAAATGGACCCTGAAAAAGGTGAGGGCTATCATTGAATGGCCTACCCCAAGGAGCATTACAGAGGTAAGATCATTCCATGGTCTAGCAAGTTTTTGCATAAAATTTGTTAAGAATTTTAGTAGTATTTGTGCACCCCTAACAAAGACAATTAGAGGGGATAAGAAGAAGTTTAAGTGGACTTCAAGAGTAGATAGGATTTTTGATATGTTGAAGAAGAAAGTCACATAACAAGCTATTTTGGAACTTTCATATTTTAATAAGGTATTTCAGGTAGATTGTGATGCTAGTGGTAGTACCATAGGAGTCGTATTGAGTCAAGAAGGTAAGCCTATTTCCTATTTTAGTGAGAAGATTAATGAGGCTAGGAAGAAGTATTTCATCTATGATCTAGAGTTTTATGCTATAGTTCAGGCTTTGAAGAAATGGAGACACTATTTGTTTCCAAAATAATTTGTTTTATATACTAATCATAAGGTCTTTTAGTATATTAATAGCCAAGGGAAGCTAAATTAGAAGCACTTAAAATGGGTTATGGTTTTATAGAGTTATACCTTTGTGTTGAAGCATAGGATTGGGAAGTAAAATAGAGTTGTAGATACCCTAAGTAGAAGGTAGAACTTATTTAAAGAAATGAAGGTGGAGGTTGTAGTGTTTGATAAACTTAAGAGTTTGTACCTCGAATATCTAGATTTTGCAGAGGCTTGAAAAGCTTGATTGGCACCAATTACTTTTGACATAACTAAATGGTTGGATTTCCTAATCCAAGATTAAATGTTGTTTAGAGGAAACTGATTGTGCATTCCAAGGAGTTCAATGAGAGAGAACCTGGTCAACAAGAAGCATAGTGGAGGTTTGGCTAGACACTTTGGTCGAGATAAGACCATTGCCCTCATTAGTGAGAAATATTATTGGCCATAGTTACAATAATATGTGAATATATTTGTACAAAGTTGTAGAATATACCAGATGGCCAAGGGTGTGAGGTAGAACACCGGGTTATATCAACCATTACCTATACTAGAGAAACCATGGGAAGACATCAACATCAATTTTTTTTCTTGGCCTAAAAAGGACACAGAGGGGGAATGACTCCATATTTGTGGTGGTTTACAAGTTTTCAAAGATGGCATATTTTGTAACAACCCTAGTTGTCACTACTCAACCACTCAATTATATATATATATATATATATATATATATATATATATATATATATATTCATACATCATTCATGAGACAAGGAACATAATCATGACTTAAAGTAGATCCATTCTAGTTGGATTGTAACTTATCAATGCAGATAGCATCATGAGCTATTAAGACTTGATTAGAGTCTCTTTGAGTAGAAGTGATCAGCTTCTACAAAACCCTCATACCCCACTGGTATGAGAACACTGGCCAAGCATTAGGTTTCATCCCACATAAAAGGGAAAATCACCCTGGTCCACCAAGACCAGTATATAGGTGAATGCCTTGATGATGGAAATCCATCATAATGAACTAACCTTATCAATGGTTATTCATAAATCCTAGATCTGATCCACTCCTTCTATAGGAGATATTTGAGACAATAATATCACCACCATGATTAAGCTCATAGAATCCATGGAAGTTCATATTAGTATGATTATATAACTTTAACCCTCTTAAGACTTATTTATCCATTCTTTCCTTTAGGTATCCAGATTGCTATTTGTAAGAGTCATTTAAAGATAGTACTTGTCCATCATGGGAGTACCCCTCCTCATGCACACTCAACTTCATAGCTTTAGTATATAAGGTTTGTTTTGGTTTTCAATTCTAAACCAACTTATCTTCTTGTGGGTTTCATCCCATTCCAAATTCCAATGTGTTCTAATTTAAACCATCATGAGTGTTTAGGAGGTGAATATAAATCAATGATGTCCTTTTATGATAAGATTCATTACATCATAACCTTAGATTTGAAACAACACATGAGAGATCTACTTAATCACAAATTACATTCCTTTGAGATCGGATTTATAATTCCACACATCCATTGATTACAAAGAGTAAGAACTAACTAGTTGCATCATTCATAATTATCCAATTTAATCCAAAAAGTAAATGGCACAATCACACAAAATTAAGTCATCATATTCTCATAAATTTAAACATACATTCTTAGCATCATAAATAGTATTCAGTGTAAACACTGTAGTAATCTAGAAACATGTATAACTATCCCATTTAAACATTTAACCAACTCATCCACATATATCATTTTTTGAAAGTAAGAGCAATAGGAACAAGAAATACACATCAAACCACAAAATAGAGTGACACAATGATTTATCTTGGGAACCCTCATGGGGAATAAACCCAACCTCCAAAATGTATATCTTTCTCATATTCATAAACTTAAGGCATCAAGGTTACAATTATGAAGGGCATCTACAGATCCTTTTTGGTCAAATACAAGTAAGGAATACAAATGTCCCATGTCAAGTTTATGATGCCAGTAAGGAATTTTCCAATTCCTTTCTCTAAATCATTAAAGTATTCCCATACCAATAAGGAACTCATTTGTTCCATTAATAATCATAAGGCCATTAAGTATTCTTTTAGAAGCCACGGTACAAATAAGGAACCTACTATAATACCTTACATTATTTATGAAAGTCATTGAAATTATATTTTGGAGAAATCATATTGATGTTAGAGGGAGTGTTCACAAATTCCCTCAAAGTGAATTCCCAGTTGGCCAATCAATCAATGAATTAAAGTCCCATACCTTTAATCCATTATCAACTATTATTCTCATTTATTGGACTAGAATGTCTACTTTTGTAAAATAAACTAAATTATTTCATCATACCATGATCAATAATTTATTACCACCATTTCTACTTATAACTTCTCTTTACTTAGAACACCCTTTAAAAATATATTCAAATTGGATCAATTACATGACTACAACACATCGGTTCTAAGGACCCAATGAATTTTAGTAATATTTTGTCATAATGAACACAAAGAATACTTTCTTGTGGATAGTGGGCAACTAAAACCTTACAACCCATGGTTATCAAGATTCATTCATTGAGACCACCCAATATTAGTTATTTTATTATGGGACCTTTCTTCGAATATGACAACGACTATAGAAGATCTTGCTCCCTAGATTGACATTATATTATAATACTTTCTATGAAGTATGATCTCATCATAAGTTTTAGAGACCATAAGTTTTACGATGGATTCTAATTTTTTTAGGTCGTATCTTATAACACAATATTTCAGGGTCAACCTATGTGATGGTAGTTAAACCTAATCGATCCTAGTTGATGGTCCTTCACCTTGGAAATGCATAGTCAATGCTCTTTGACACTATTTAGGCCAGCCATGCTATCAATCACAATATAGCAACTAATCTAGTTAGGCACAAGTCTAAGCATATTTCATTGATTGATCGCTAGGTAATTTAGGTATTTTATGCCCTTGGACATTAGAGCCTTATTTATGATTATAAGAGCAATCAAATAAGCCCTTCCTAAGGATCAACATGAACACAATGATTAGGAGTTTCGTCTCTCGATGACACTTTCCAAAATTGGATGCATCAATTTGATGATAACCATGAGAGTGCGATTGATCAAGATATGTATATGTATCATACTATGCCCAACCTTTATTCATGGGGTTACTTGGTCAAAGGTGTGATTAGAAATAATTCTTTCGAGAGGGAATCATAGAAAGGAAAGCAACACAAAATCACTACATACAATCATTACGAAATTGCCTCATCAAGGGAAGTACCTACTCCAAACATCTTGGGAATACAAGCTGGAATAACCATTTCCCATATGTAACCTATTCATTGAGAGCATCTACGATTATTTCAATAGGTGGGGGTCCAATTCTCGTGCTAAGGAAAACTAGAAGGGTGATATTAGTCATGATTCCACCATAGTTTAATTGCATAATAACAGAGTGCCTCATTTGGTCTCTAAGCTAAATATGTGTGTGAAGGTAATTTCAACAGAGACTAAACTAGTGATTGGACCGTTCAACCATTTCAACCCTCAATGAACCTGCAAATCATCACTGTAATAGAAGCGAGTTATAAGCATTGGTAAAAGAGGTCCAATTGGAAAATGTTTTTGCAAAAGACTACGGGTCAACTTACATCGATAGGTTTTGTTTTTTTTTTTTTTGTGTTTTTTTTTTTTTTGTTTGGTGTGTTTTTTTTTTTTCCTTCCTGGGTCTTTTTGTTGTATTTTTGTGTGGTTTTTTTTCCTTTTTTTTTATGTTATTTTTTACTTTATCTTTGTCATCTTTGTCTTTTTTTTTTTTTTTTTTTATTCTCTTTTTTCCAAGACCTCATAATTAGTTTCTAATTAATTATCTTCTCAAAAGATATTAATTTTTCTATCCTTCATAAAATTTTTTATTAATTTTGTAGGATTCTTTAGGTCTATGCTTTTTATCGGCATTATTTGATCCCATGATCAATTAATTTCTTTAAATAAGGTAGGAGGGTTGGGTCATGACATACCCCCCTTAGATTAAACACGGTCCTTCTTTGTGTTTGAACAATACCTTACAAAAAACTTTGTCTAGCAAGCTAGGTTTTCCTCTTTTTTACAATCATATTCTTCTTTCATCCAACACTTCAATCTTGATGGCAGCTTCATCTTCCATCCATGAGAGTACCTGGACCTACAAAAGATAAAATATCAGTACCATGTCCTTATAAACAACATAACATCCATTATGCATATCAACGAGTATTGAAAACATCATCAATACCTAATCTCATCACAAATATTATAGTTTTAAACCATCTATTATTGCTCAAATACTGAATTTAAAACACTGCAATAATAGAATTTGCAAAATGGTGCTACAGAGATATCATGAAATTATGCATTTGTACCTTATTAGACATAAAAGTCTTATTAATTTTATCAAAACTCCCACCAAGGAGTATCACAGTATAAATTTTGTTAACCCCTAACATGAGTTAATTTGATAAAATCAAGTGTTAACAAAGACACATCATAATTTCAGAATCTCTATTTAGGATATCCACATATATCCTAATATGCATTTTAATACCAGAGCATCCACCTAGATATCTCCTGGTTTATATCATCTTGGAGAAGTCCCATACCTTCTCCAAGAATGGACACCAATCCATTCTTCAAATTCATTTAGTGTTCTTTTAATTAAATAAGTTTACTTTATGAATACAAACAAAATCTACATTCATAAGCTACTCTGAGTTTCATGATAGAAAACTTTAAGTTCACACAATATTTCATTTTTATACTAGGAATATATAATTCAAATGATTTCTAATTACAATTGGCCAAATCCCTTGGCATACTAATACATATAGCTCCTAGAGTAGTGGCTTCAGATCTCAAGGTTGTTCTTCCTCGGATCTTTCACCCGTCGGGTCCATACCTACATTACCAGTTTGAGAATCTATTGGAGAAACTGTTGGAGAAGTATCTTGGGTTCTATTCTAACTAGTTGCATGATTTTCTCGAGTTGTGTTTCTCTGTTCATACTATCCCTCAGTAGCTAGTTGTGATGGAAGAAGTAACCCATGGCTTATAAGTGCATCCATACAAGAAGTCAAGAATGCAGCTCTATAGATATCCCTTCCATGGTGTAATTGTGCATTTTCTTCTTGCAAGGCTATCACTACTGTATCTCTCTAGCAGTGCATTTGTGTTAACTCTAATCGAAATCTCTCTTGATATGATATAGTAGCTTCTTTCTCAGTCTCCAACTTAAACCTTTGTTGTGCCCATTTGTCTACTAACTTCAACTGTTGAATCTCTAATAGTCAAATTTGCTTCTTTAGCGCCTCCACTTCGTGTTGCACTTTTCTCATAGGTTCATCTCCTCCTATGTTGGATGGTCCAACTCCTATGTCCAACCGTTGGTGCACACATATTTTGGAATATTCTTCCTTATTTCTCTTCCTAGATGAGTGCTCCTCCTCCACAACCTTAGTTGTTTCTCTACTATTATTTTCCTCACTGGAATCTTCCTCTTGGTGTTACCACTATGTGACCCACCAAATATCGTAGTCAGGGGTTGTACCTATGTCATCCTCCTCTGATGTCCATATAGCCTCATCAGGCTCTAAAGCTACTGGTTCCATTGGTGGATGTATCATGGATTTTCACCCCTTCCTCGTATAAACCATGGATGGGTTCGGTATCCGTTGTATAATACTGAACTATCACAATACATGAGTATATTAAAAATACTTGTATTGCATACTTATACGTCCTATCATCCATCTTGCTCATCTCACATGAGCGAGTTTTAGACCATCTTCTATCCCAAACTAGGCCCTCTCTCCAAGATCTCCAAATAACGTCGTAGGAGTGCAGATTCTCCCAAATAGAGTGGAATCGCTCTCTATTGCCCTCAAGTGGTCTGTGGTTAGACCATTCCTTTTTTTGTTGCCACCTTAACGCATAGGGTATATCTGGCCCCATAAATTGGTGTGCATCATAAGGTAGCCCTTGGGGTCTTGCTACCACTATGTGTTCCCAAGCCCAAACTTGTAGCAAAGTGCTACAATTCAACTCGATTTTCATCATTGTTCTTAAGTCAAACAACTCTCTATAGGTTTGGGCCAATAATGTTGGTGCCCATGCATACACTACTGACTCTTCCACTATATCTTGCACAATTTCCAATAAATTCCAAGGAAATCATGCACTTCTTGATTCGAGTAAAATGACACCCGATAAGAGCTCCATTATAACCATATGCTTATGTGTCAGTCTACCCTACACATAGTGTAGTTCATGTTCTATACATCCCCTATCAGTGTTCACACTTCTCCATTCTACTTTGAACACTCTTTCCAGAATATACCCCATTTCATCTTCATTAGCGATGGTTACTATGCATCCTTCTACTAGTATCCAGTATATCCTGTATACATCTTCCAACGTAATAGTAATTTCTACAATGGGTAGCTAGAATGTCCCTCTATTGGAATCTCATATTTCTACTAGGGAATACATATAGCATTTGTCTACATATATTGGCTCTAATTGAGCCGCTCCTTAAAATACTACTTCTTTCAACCATAACCAGTCGCTTACATACAGCCTATCCCTAGCATTATAAAAGATCATCCTCAAAGGATACCATGCCTTAATTATATTTAATGGTCAAATTTATAATATTTTTGTAGGATTACCACTGTCGGTTCTGATATTTTTAGAAGCCATAACTCAAAGAGTATGTACCAACAGATCGGCTAGCAGGAGTAAGATAATTACGAGACACACTATGATGTTCATCCCCTGAGACCATTAGTACTAATAGGGTAAACCCTAATACAAGAAATATGATATTCACTATCATGAATAGTGCTTAGGTTATTTATGTATCTAAAACAGGGATAAATTCTACACCATTTTACCCATTCTACGATGTTGAAGTTTTGCCTCAATTTCGTTTGCTGGATAGTATCTCGAGGTCCATTTATTTTTCATAGATTCATAGATCAATAAAATTGAGTTATTGGGTTCTTCTCCAATTCCCAAGGGAGTAATCTTCTTTTGATGTGCATAGAACACATCATCTTAATCCACGTGTCCTTCCCTTAATTTGTATCACATCCCATCATCGACCCTTCGATGACTCCAATGGATGATTTCGTACCTTATTTCTCTGTTGGAAAAATGCATCTATCACATGGTACTATTGTTGTAAAGTGTACCCATATTGACTTTATTGTCATATGGTAGAATTACAATTAATTTTGTATCATATTACTTCTATCTTCAATATTTGGTTTACACCGGTTTCATATACATGGTTTTCTGTGCTTCAAACAACTATTGCAAAACTACACTCTAGTTTTCTTATAGGTTTTAATACCACATGCATGGCATAGTGGTCAGTTCCCAATTTAAATAGCTTAACACTCATTATTTCTTTCAACCACCACCCGGGTGGCCGGGTGCATACTTTTCTGAGGAGTCAGACTGCTTCCACCATAATGGAGTTTTAGGTTCTGGTGTTGTTGGATGACTTCTTCCACCATTGCACCATAACCTCTAATTGGAAAATTCTAGAGTGTATTGTAACATTGATAAAAAATGAAAATAAATTGTTTTTTTTTGAATTTCCACTAGTTAGTTTTCGACTAACTTAAATGGTTGAATTTATGTTTGCATATCCTAAGGTTTCACTTCTATTCAGGACTATAGTTATTTAAGTTGTATAAATTGGTTTTACTATCATAGTTCAAGTGAAACCTTAGTAAATCTAAACTTTTGACTTATACACAATTGAAAATAAGGAGAAAGTAAGTCAAAATATATAGATACCGAGTATTTTTCTAAAATATTCTAAGGTACACCGCTTAAAATCCATGCAAGAGGGTTCACTTAGCTCTTCCACTTTTGAACGACTGTGGATCTACTCATGGGGGATAGGAACTCAGACATCATAATCTCAAATACTAACCTTGTTCTTATCAAGTATGCTTTGTTTAGAATTGAGTTTTTCTCATGTTCTATTTTATGCCCAAATATTTTACTAACCTAGATCTAACTAGAATCTATTAGTTAGCCTAGGCTCTGATACCAAATGTAACAACCCTAGTTGTCACTACTCAACCACTAATTTTTTTTTTATATATATTCATACATCGTTCATGAGACAAGAAACATAATCATGACTTAAGGTAGATCATTTCTAGCTGGATTGTAACTTATCAAGGCAGATAGCATCATGAGCTATTGAGACTTAATCAGAGTCTCTTTGAGTAGAAGTGATCAGATTATATGAAACCCTCATACCCCACTGGTATGAGAACACTATCCAAGCGTTAGGTTTCATCTCACATAAAAGGAAAAATCACCCTGGTCCACCAAGACCAGTATATAGGTGAATGCCTTGATGATGGAAATCCATCATAATGAACTAACCTTATCAATGGTTATTCATAGATCTTAGATCCGATCCACTTCTTCTAGAAGGGATCTCTAAGACAACAATATCACCACCATGATTAAACTCATAGAATCCATGGAAGGTCATCTTAAGTATGATTATATAACTTTAAACCTCTTAAGACTTATTTATCCATTATTTCCTTTAGGTATCCATATTGCTATTCGTAAGAGTCATTTAAAGATAGTACTTGTTCATCATGGGAGTACCCCTTCTCATGCACACTCAACTTCATAAATTTAGGATATAAGGTTTATTTTGGTTTCCAATTCTAAACCAACTTGTCTTCTTGTGGGTTTCATCCCATTCCAAATTCCAATGTGTTCTAATTTAAACCATCATGAGTGTTTAGGAGGTGAATATAAATCAATGATGTCATTTTATGATAGGATTAATTACATTATAACCTTATATTTTAAATAACACATGAAAGATATACTTAAGCATGAATTACATTCCTTTGAGATCGACTTTATAATTCCACTCATCCATTGATTACAAAGAGTAAGAACTAACTAGTTGCATCATTCATAATTATCCAATTTAATCCAGAAAGTAAATGGCACAATCACACAATATTAACTCATCATATTCTCAGAAATTTAAACATACATTCTTAGAATCATAAATACTATTCAATGTAAACACTGTAGTAATCTGAAAACATGCATAACTATCCCATTTAAACATTTAACCATATCATCCACATATATCATTTTATTTTGAAGTAAGAGCAATAGGAACAATAAATAAACATCAAACCACAAAATAGAGTGACACAATGATTTATCCTGGGAACCCTCATGGGGAATAAACCCAACCTCCAAAATGTATATCTTCCTCATATTAATAAACTTGAGGTGTCAAGGTTACAATTATGAAGGGCATATATAGATACCTTTTGGTCAAATACAAGTAAAGGAAAACAAATATCCCATGTCAAATTTATGATGCCATTAAGGAATTTTCCAATTCCTTTCTCTAAATCATTAAAGTATTCTCATACCAATAAGGAACTCATTATTCCATTAATAATCATAAGGCCATTAAGGATTATTTTATAAGCTATGGTACAAATAAGGAACCTATTATAATACCTTACATTGTTTATGAAAGTCATTGGAATTATATTTTGGAGAAATCGTATTGATGTTATAGGGAGTTTTCACAAATTCCCTTAGAGTGAATTCCCAATTCACCAATCAATAAATGAATTAAAGTCCCATACCTTTAATCCATTATCAACTATTATTCTCATTTATTAGACTAGAATGTCTACTCTTTTAAAATAAACTAAATTATTTATCATACCATGATCAATAATTTATTACCACCATTTTTACTTATACCTTCTCTTTACATAGAACACCCTTTAAAAATATATTCAAATTGGATCAATTACATGACTACAACACATCGGTTCTAAGGTCCTAATGAATTTTAGTAATACTCTATCATAATAGACACAAATAATACTTTCTTGTGGATAGTGGGCAACTAACACATTACAACCCATGGTTATCAAGATTCATTCATTGAGACCACGCAATATTAGTTAATTCATTATGGGACCTTACTTCAAATACGACGATGGAAATAGAAGATCTTGCTTCCTAGAATTGATTTATATTATAATAATTTCTGTGAAGTATGGTCTCATCATAAGTTTTAGAGACCATAAGTTTTAGGTTGAATTCTAATTTTTTTAGGCCATATCTTATAACACAATATTTTGGGGTCAACGTATGTGATGGCAGTTAAACCTAATCGATCCTAGTCGATGGTCCTTCACCTTGGTAATGCATAGTCAATGCTCTTCAACACTATTCAGGACAGCCAAGCTATCGGTTACAATAAAACAACTAATCTAGTTACCCACAAGTCTAAGCACATTTTGTTGATTGATTGCTAGGTAATTTAGGCATCGTATGCCCTTAGAAATTAGAGCCTTATTGATGATTATGATACCAATAAAATAAGCCCTTCTTAAGGATCAACATGAATGCAGGGATTATGATTTTTGTCTCCTGATGGCACTTTCCAAAATAGGATATATCAATTTGATGACAACCATGAGATGGCGATTGATCAAGATATGTATATGTATCATACTATGCTCAACCTTGAGTCATGGGGTTACTTGGTCAGAGGTGTGATCAGAAACAATGCTTTTGAGAGGGAATCATAGAAATATAACTAGAAGGAAATCACTACATATAATCATTACGAAATTGCCTCATCAATGGAAGTACCTATTCCAAATGTCTTGGGAATACAAGATAGAGTAACCATTTTCCATATGTAATCTGTTCATTGAGGGCATATATGATTCTTGCAATAGGTGGGGGTCTAATTATCATACTGAGGAAAACTAGAAGGGTGAGATTAGTCATGATTCCACCATAGTTTAATTGTGTAATAACAGAGTGCCTCATTTGTTCTCTAAGATAAATATGTGTGTGAAGGTAATTTCAATGGATATTGAACTAATTATTAGATCGTTCAGCCATTTCATCCCGTGAAGAACCTATAAATACTCACTGTAATAGAAGTGAGTTATAAGCATTGGTAAAAGGGGTTCGATTGGAAAAAATATTTGTGAAAGACTATGGGTCGACTTTCGTCGATAGGATTAGCCTATATATATTTATAGAACTAACCTTCGGGAAGGGTTTAAATAATTACTCCCCTCCTTTGGTTTTGTCAAGCCCTATAGCAAGGTCAGATGCTAGCTCTATGCTAGCCCATTCTTCCACGTGAGGTTGCAAATTCAACTCTCCATGGAAGCTTCATTTATTTTTACATATATATAATTATTATCAAGGTCGATAAAGCTTTTCTCCTAATATCCTACGGATAGTACAGAGTTTTCAAGCCATTGACCGATGCATCTATAATATCAATAAATATTTGTGGCTACCAACCAAAATTCTTTGAACTTTGGTTCAAAATCAATTTGCTTTTACTAAGAAAGAGCAATAATACTTGCAAAATTTAGTACAAGGTGAAACATTTTAACAGTAAACATAAATCTTAGTAAACTAAAGTTTTAGCATTCCTTTAGTAAATATCAAGACATAAGTAAGGAGAAATCCAAACTGATTTTAAGCTACTTCTTCAAAATAGTTTCTTTTTAGCCTTCTCCCTTTTGCTATCCAAATCCTTGTTGATTGCTTCCTCGTAATCATTCCATAATGCCTCCTCCTTCAACTAGGAATTCCCTCAAACCTTCTAGTTTATGATCCACCAAGGGTGGAGAGCATACTCCCTAGGTTTTTACAGGATTTCCTCTCCCCTTATTTGTAAAATATCCTCTATTTATAGGGCACTTCATCACTCATGGGCCAAATAGTGGCAACATTATAATAATATTAAAAAGATGCCTTGGGCCCATGATGACTTAACATGTCCTGTAAAGTATATCCAAGAGTAGAAAAAGGGTCCACTAGAGATAAGGAGAGTGTCCTTATTTTTGGTTTTGTATCCTTTCCCATGGGGACAAATACAAAACTAATACTATTAATGCAAAGAATGGATACAAAGTTAGAACTATTATTGATAGGGTAAGGGACCTCCCTTTTAATTTCCACCAATATAGGGAAGCCATATGGTTATTTCCCAATAGATAGGATATATATATATATATATATATATATATATATATATATATATATATATATATATATATGGCGTGGTTGTGTGTGGTCTTGGTCGTCCGGCGCTGGTGCGTTTCGGGGGCGTTTTGGGGGGCAAAGGGGCCTGGCGTCGCGTTTCGAGAGTGCAAAGTGGTGCGAGAAGCGTGCGTTTCTGGTTTTTTTTTGTTATGTCTGGGGTGGGGTGTTATGTCTTGGTTTTCTTTCGCGGGTGGGTATCTGTGGGGTGATGTTTTATTGGTTGGTTCTTTTTGGTTTTTTTGTTGTTTGGTTTTGTTGTTTTTTTTTGTTTTTTTGGGGGGTTTTTTTTGTGTTTTTTTTTTTTTGGTTTGGGTTTGGTTTTTGTTTGTTTTTTTTGGTTTTGGTTGTTTGTTTGTGGTTTTTTGTTTTTGCTGGTTTTTTTTTTTTTTTTTTTTTTTTTTTTTTTGGTTGGTTCGTTGTTTGTTTGGTTTGTTTTTTTGTTGTTTGGTTTTGTTGTTGTTTGGGTTGGGTTGGGTTTTTTTTGTTTGGGTGTTTGTTGGGTTTTGGTGGGGGTGGGTTTTTTTTTGTTTTTTTTTTGTTTTTTTGTTTGTTTGTTTATTGGTTGTTTTTGTTTTGCTTGTTTGTGTGTTTCTTTTTGGTTGGGTTTGTTTTGCTTGGGCTTTTGTTTGTGGTTGTTGGTTGTGTGTGTGTGTTTTTGGGTGGTTGTGGTTTTGGGTTTTGGGGGTTTTTTGTTTTTGTTTGTTTGGGCGGTGTTTTGGTTTTGGTTTTTTGTGTTTTTGGTGTTTTTTGTGTGTTTTGGGTGTTTGTGTGTGTTGGTTGGTTGTTTGGGTGGGTTGGTTGTCTTTTTTTTTCTGTTTCGTGTGTGTTTTTTTGTTTTACTTGTTTCTGGTTTTGTTGTTGTTTTTGTTGTTGTTTTGGGGGGGTGTGTTGGTGTGTGTTTTCTTGGGTGTGTTGGTGTGGTGTGTGGTGGTTTTTGTTCTGTTGGGTTGGGTGTTGTGTTTGGGTGTTGGGGGTTTTGTGGTTGTGTGTGTGGTGTGGCTTTTGTTTGGTGTTTTTGGGGTGTCTGGTGGGTTGTTGCGGTTGTGCCTTTGGGTTGTCTGTGTTGGGGGGGGGGGGGGGTTGTTTGGTGGGGTGCTGGCGTTGTGCTTGGGTTTGGGGGGGTGTCTTGTGTTGTGGTTGGGCTGTGGGTGCTTTTGGGCTCGTTTGTGTGTGGGTGTCTTGGTGTTTGGGGGGCTTGTGGGTTTGGGGTGGTGGGGGGCTTCTTGGGGCTTGGGGTTGGCTGGTGCTTTGTGGGTCTTTTTTGTGTTTTGTGCTTTGGTGTTGTGGCTGGGTTTGGGGTTGGGGGGGGTGCGTTGTTGGGTGCTTGGGGGGCGTGGTGGGGTGGGTGTTGGTGTGGGTGGGGTCTGGTGTGGGCGTGTCGGGGGGTTGGCTTGGTGGGTGGTTTTGGGGGGGGTTGTTGTTGGGTGGTGGGGGTTTTGGTGGGGTTTGGGGTTGTTTTTTGTTGTTTTTTGGGGGGGGTGTGGTGTGGCCGTTTTGTGTGGGTGGGTGGGGTGTTGTGTTGGTGGGGTGGGGGCTTTGGGGGGGGGGGGTGCGTTCTGGTGGGCTCTGGGGGGGTTGGGGGTGTGGGGGGGGGCGGGGGGGTCGTGGGGGGGGTGGGTCGGGGGGGTTGTTGTGGTGGGGGCTTGGGTGGGGGGGTGGGTGGTGGGGTGGTTGGGGGTGGTGTTGTGGGGTGGTGGGGGGGGTTGTGGTGGGGGGGGTGTGGGTGGGGTTTGGGTTTGTTGGGGGGGGGTGGGTGGGGTTTGGTGTTTGTTGGGGTTGGGGGTTGCTTGGTTTGGGGGGGGGGGTTGGTGGGCTTTTTGTTGTTTGTGGGGTTGCTGGTGTGTTGTGAATTTAATATAAAATTAGAAGCACATAGATTAAATCAGTTGTAGACAAGGCACTAGCTTTCTTCACTTTCTCTATCGGCATATTCATTTAATTGATTTTTTTTTAAAATTCTCTCATTCAAGAAAAGATTTTTTTATCAGTTGATTTTATCTTTCCTTTTCAGTTTTTAGGTTTTAGGTGAGTTTAATCATTCTCTTGCTCATCAATCTAAATTTGAAAACCATAATTAATACCCACAGCACTAGCTTATTTGGATTGTGTGAGTTTTTGTAGGTTCAATAGTTAGTTTGTCAAACCTCTTATTTTGGTTTTCAAGTTGTGTAGCACTCTACGTACTTTTCTTTTTTTGTTTTATTTTTTTTTTTTCAATTCTTTATTTTCGCATTTAATTCCTTAATTTAAATAGGAAAATATGAAAGTCTACCAAACTCAAATCAAAATAGTTTTCATAAAGATTAATTCACTAGATCCTTGTATTTTAGAATAAAATAACAGTCCCCTTTAAAATTCCTTCAACCTAATATTCCCCATTTAAGTTGAACACATTTTGTACAAAAAGTAACGTAAAACCTTGGAAAATTATCCTTATTTCTTTCAACAGGTTTGCTCGGTCCTACGATTGTTCCACGTAAATACCTCTATAAAAATATTTAACAATCCTATAGTCCCTTTTAAGTCCCATATAAATTGGGTCCACTAGGTTGTTTCCACATAACTTACTATATTGTTATAATTTTGCAAAAGATAATTCCTCAAATTTATCTTTCACAAGACCTCATAATTAGTTTCTAATTAATTATCTTCTCCAAAATATAAATAATATTTTCCTATCATTCCTTTTTATTAGAATTGTGTAGGATTATTTAAGGTCTATGCCATTTTTATCAGGAATTAATTGATCTCCAAGATCAATAAATATCCCTTAAATAAGGTAGTAGGGTGACGGGTCATGACACATTTCATTCCCTTCCAAAAAACTAATTATGAAGTTCATGTTGTGGGGTTGTTTTTCAAAGAGATGGTATGACTACATGGTCTACCAAAGAGTATCATATCGGATAGAGATACCAAATTCATCAGGTATTTCTATAGGACCTTATGGAATAAGTTGAAGATGAATTTAAAATTTAGTTCTGCATACCACCTGTAGACTGCTGGACAAATAGAGGTGGCGAATAAGAGTTTGGGTAACTTGGTGAGATGTTTAGTAGGAGATAAGCCCAAGGGATAGGATTTGTTTTTACCATAGGGCAGAATTTGCTTACAATAATTCTATCAACAAGAGTACTAATAAATCCCCATTCCAGATTGTATTTGGGAGCAGCCCAAGGAGTGCTTCTGAGTTGAGGAATATGGACATAGGGGAAAAGAGTAGTGCTGAGGTTGAGGAATTTGCAGAGCACCTGAAGAACTTGCATGAAGAAGTAAAAAAATATATTAATAAGATGAAAACTTAGTACAAGATAAAGGTGGACCAGAAGCAACGATTTAAATAATTCCAAGTGGGAGATGAAGTTATGGTTCACCTAAGAAAAGAAAGGTTTCTTTGCTAAAACTTATAACAAGCTAAAGATGAAGAAGTTTGAACCATGCAGGATCATAAAGAAACAAGATTCAGGAAATGCATATGAAGTAGAATTGTCGAGTGGGCTTAACATTTTACATGTGTTCAACATTTCTAATTTGGTAGAGTATCATGAGGGAGATAATGATGATGGACCAACAGATAAACTTTGAAATATTCCAGTGTCTACTCCAAAAAAATAATAAATAGAAGACATACTGGATACCCGCATCGAGAGAAGTACAAGAAATAGACAGTATGAAGAATATATAGTTAAGTGGAAAGGTAGGCTTTTTTAGGATTCATCTTGGTTGTCGAAGATAGAGGTTGACCGCCTTGGTTTTCCTCCAACACCAGAGAAGTGAAGGTCACTTCTCAATTTACCATGGGTGTATGATACAGGATCATCCAATGGTGTAAGAGTGATCTTGCATCATCCAAAATTTGTATTAATTTTATTCTATTCTAAAACTAGTTAGTTTGAATCCTGCCAAAATGGTGAAAATCCTACCACTAAAACTTAAGGGTGAATTTTGAAGGCCTTAGAGGCCTCATAGAGGGGTGAAAATTGGTCATAGTGCCCTTTAGGGCACCTCATCATTGTATATCTTTTGGATATATTTATGAAAATATGCACTAATAGTCAATTCAAGCAACAAGCGAGGAGTTATGACCCTGGGAAATTTTACCCCCAAATTTCAAATTTCAAATGAATTGTCCTAGGTGGAAAAAGGGAAAACAAGGCATTATAGGGGAATTTCAAAATTGTAAAGGGGGTGGGTCTCTATAAATGCATTTTTTTTTTTTAAGTAATACAAGAAATCTCTGGTTCCTATTACCATTTGTCTATTTTCTACAGATTGTTTTTGAGTTTTTTTTTTCTAGTTTTGTGCCATTATGTCAAGCATTTAAAATATGCATAATAAGGGCTTGATTTAATAGGCATCCTTATTTATCTATTATGATATTTTGGATTAAATGGTTTATGAATTGCCTTAATGTGATTTTGATATGAAGTGATATTTGTAGCTTTACTTTAGAATTATATTTTAAAGTGCAATAATTATTTATGATAATATTGTCTTGGGGTGGTTAAAATATCTTGTTGACCCATGTCAATAATTTAAGGCTAATCATGGGAGTTGTATGACTGAAATACCTAGCTATCCATGAGCATAGAAGGAGTTATGAGAATGCAATAGCAAGGTACTCATGCACTTGGAAGGAGTTATGTAAAAAAAAATCTAGGTCTTCTTGTGAATAGTTACACCTTGAATGAGAAGGCTTGAGTGTACTCCAACTAAGAATTGTAGAACTTTACACAAGACAACAATGGTGATCCCTTAGTTAGCCCGTGGACGTGTGGTAACTACGAATAGGATCATGTTAGTTTTTGGCAAGGTGGCAATGACCTTAGTTAACCCACAAAGGTGTGGTAACTAAGAACTAAGCCTCTACGCTTGATTAACTTGAGTATATGGACTTAGAGTTAGGTTAGGGAATAAACATCCCCCTTTAAGTATTATGGGCCTTAAAGGATAATCTCTATGTTGTAGTCACATGGTCCCATACCGATAAGGGTATAGGGAAGGTGGAGGACCACCTTTTACATCCTTCTAAATGTGTAGGTTTAGTAAGATGAACCCAATAAAACATGATATTTGACCACTCCTATGCACTAGGTGTTGTCTATAGTGACTTGGAACTAAAATATGGTGAATCCTTGTATGTTGAGATAAATAAAATAAGGGTAATCATTCATTTCAAAAAATAAAATTTGGTTTGGTAGTTTTTGAGCTGTTACACTCTAAGCTTTGGATCCAAAATTAAGCCTTCAAATCTTGTAGTACAAGGAAAAGGGATTCTTGTAAGTTTTCCATCTAGCTATCATGGCCAAAAATATGTTTGTCTTAGTAGAAAAATTCCCACCTACCCATGCGAGCTATCAAATAAATTTGTAGACTATAGTATTGGCCATACCTTACTCACAAATACCTATTCCACCAAAAGTAGCTTGTCTCAAAGAAATAATAGTAGAAAACATAACCATTTCCATAGCCAATGAGCCTCAAATACTTAAAGAATTAAATGCTATAATACAATACTTTTTTGATAGGATTAAACAAAAAAATAATGATGTAGAAAATACGGCACATGATCAAAAGGGTGTCCTAGTAGAGGATCAAAAGGTGGATAAAGAAGGAGAAATGAGGTAAATCCTGAAAAAAGTAAAAGAATGATCTTAGCTTTAAGTTTATGAGATTTCATGACCTATATGGAAAATCGAGGCTTATATGTAGCTATAGAAAATATATCTTTTCCATATCTAGAAAACCCAACCCAATCTGAGCATATTTTCTTTTATTAATTTACTTAGAACACTAGGAGTAACTAGGATACGAGCTAAAAATCTGGATAATAAAGATATGAGAAAATAGAAATGATACATATTCTACAAGAAAAACAATAATAGGATACAAGGTTGGAGGAATAAAAGTTAAATATAGAATCATGGGATGTTGGCCATAAAAGGAAGGAAGATTATAAGAAGTTGTATTATCTATAAATTACTAAAGAACAAAGGACAAGCAACTCAACAATACAATAAATTATTCAAGAGATTACTCCAAAATATAGAAGACAGAGTTTTTGAAGAAACTAAAAAGTTGAGAAGAGATTTGTTGATCATAGAATAGATGGACCTAGTCAAATTCACCCTTATATGACCAATATATGAAAGCACTACTTGCTAAAATAATCAATTCACATCTAAGAAATCATCACTTGGATGCCATAAAATTTAGTCTCCACTATTCTACATGTCCATGTGCCTATAAAGTTGGATTGTACATAATTGCATGATAAACTTAACAAGTACTATCACAATCATGTCCTAGGTAGTCTATGAGGCTATGGGCTTGAATTATTATTGAATAATATAAGGGTAATTATATCTAGACAACTATAATTATAGAGAAGGTTCCAATCTTGTTGCACAAATGCTCAAAATTTGCAATAGTATAAGATATAATGGTTGTTGATCTGCCACCATCTTTTGGTGTATGCTTTTAAAAATAATTCTTGGAGTATTTAGGATGCCACATGAATTTGGATCATAGTTGCATTAAAATACCATGGGAAAAAGGTATGGTTAGGATTCTCAACTAGAAAATCAAGTTCTATCACATCATGAGATATAAAGAGTAACATGCATATCCATTAGATGATATTCCTAAAAATATACAAGTAAACATGTTCACTCCTCCAAAGCTAGAGGATAAAATTGTTAATATCTTGATGTAATGTCCCCTCTTAAGTGAATTGGGGAGGAGATTATTATGACCTATTCTGAGTCCTTGTAGGTCGTTCAGGGAATTGCTAAGGGACTCATCATCATGGATATTTTTTCTTTGATCGAGCTTCAGCATGGGGTTGTCATTTTGTATAAGGGATGATATTTTTGGCCTAAGTATGATTTATTTCCCTTTTATTATAATATATATATTTTTTATAAAAGCAAATTATAAAGGAAAATTATAATATTAAAATATAAGAAGGGACCAAAGTTGTTTTAAAAAATATTATTACTACTAGGTAAGGGGGCCAATATGGGCATCCCCCTTGGGAAGCTTCTAGCATATTCTTGAAGGGGTTAAGAGAAAACATGAATAAGGAGAAAGAGTGGTCATTTGGGGAATCCATTCATGATTGTTGTTGTGGTAATTTTCTAAGGACATTGTAGATTTCTACCTTGTTGGAGCTTGTGGGGAGGATACCTCCATAAGAACATTGGTTTCTTGTGTTGGAGAACTCACCTAGCAAATTAGAGGAGTTTCTACTTCAAGAAACTCATTGTGCTTCAGAGATTCTTCAAGAAACTCATTGTGCTTCAGAGATTTCTAAATCAAGGGTTTTATAGATTGGAAAAGTTCATCATTGGAGCAAACCAACACATGGGTTTTGTTGGTCTTCATCAGCCGTACAAGAATCCATATTTATTTTGGAGAACTAAGGACTTATAGAGGTAACTTCAGACTTTCATTCTTGATTTGTTTTCCTACAACAGATCCATATTTTCACTCATAAGTTCATATTTTGGAATTATATGGTTGTGGGTGTTGGTTCAAAGCATAGTTGTTGTCTTCACCATTATTTTAAACACTTATATGGTAAGGTTCATGGTATATTTTATTTATTAGAGAGGGACTAACTTCTGACCAAGGTGCACCTCTTATAACACCCACGATTTTGGCATTGACTTGGTGATTTGTGACTGCATTACATTGAATTTGCATCGCACTTCAAAAGTATTTGGCATCAATTTGTTGGCAATTTGGTGAGTGTTATGAGCTTCATAATAAGTTTGAAGACAACAATTTATAGTAATAATTCAGACTTCATAATTATCTAATTTGGAGGTCATTCAACCTCCAAATTGTGTCTTTGACATCCTCCAAGTTGGTGCCCCCATTGAGACTGTTTCTAAGACTAGAAGGTGATGTGTGGTTAAGTCTAAAGCATTCATATCAGACTATTATATCTTCTAATAAGACCTTAATTCTTTGGCATCCAAGGGTAATTTGTGGATCAGTCTTCAAGAAGAACCTCCTAATTCTATAACTCATCCCTTAGTACTCACATTGGTGAACTTTGGTGGTATTTTGTAATCAATTTCAAGTCTAAATCAACATATACCAGGTCTGAGAATATTTATACCAAAACTCTATAATTTTGTTTTGAAAGCAAATTAAGTGTGGAAGTTGTAATACTTTGTTTTTTATTTATTTTGGCAATTAGTTTAGACTCTTTTTGCATGGTATCTTTCATTTTGGCATTGCAAAAACCAATCATATTAGCAAACCTAACAAAAACACAATTAGACCCAAACAAACTCAAACACATATCAGAATAATTAGATAAGGGGGTGTATATTATAGTGGTATCAGAGCCACTTGTTCCTACCATCCTGTGAAGAGGGAATTACATGAGTGAAAGGGATATAAGATCCTATAATAGAAATTTGAGAAGAGAACAATTCCAACTTGCAAACCCATATCCAAAAGAGAGTACATTTACAATTGTACAAAAAGCTAGATAGTC
This sequence comes from Wollemia nobilis, assembly GCA_028583015.1. Lineage (NCBI taxonomy): Eukaryota > Viridiplantae > Streptophyta > Pinopsida > Araucariales > Araucariaceae > Wollemia > Wollemia nobilis. The sequence goes on along the minus strand of JAQPPZ010003615.1, from coordinate 70,210 downwards.
AAATCATGGGCTTAATAGGATGGGTGATAGGGCTATCAGGATGAGTTCGAAAGGAAAATGGATGAGGACATAAGATAGATACAACAAAATATGCAACACAATTTATAATAGTTAGTGGATCTAATGCAAAAATAGGTTCATGGGTTGAATATATTGGTGAATTCTCAACATGATCAGAACAATGCAGGATAGTGAATAGGTAACGAGAAATCAGTGGAAAATAGGGGTAGTACACCTACATGGATAGAGAGAGCAAGTAGCTCTAGATATTTCATGCCTATTTTTCTACCTCGTACAGAGCCTATTGTACCTCAACTAGTTGAGGAAGAGCCAGAGGGTACAATTGTTGATCATTATAGGTAGTACAGAGAGGAGTGGGATAAACTTGGTCTTGAGCTTCATGAGATGATGTCATTTAAAGATTATGTGGACACTCGTAATAGGAAAACTCCTAGGAATAGGGGAAGGCCTAATCAGTATGGACAACACAGAGATCAGGGGTAGCATACTCCATGTTATGAGATACAGAAGAGGATAGACAAGATACATGTACCATTATTTGATGCATCTAGGAAGATGACAGTGAAGGCTTGGGTCCAAAATTTGGACACATATTTGTAGTTGAACTAGATGATAGAGCAAGATGCCATAAAATTTTGCACATTGCATCTAGAGAGAGTTGCACATGACTGGTGGTACCATGGTATGCATAATTTGGTACATGACCGATTTGACACATATGTTGAATTTATAGAGAGGCTCCAACAGCAATTTGATAAGGAGCAAGAGTTGGAATTTAAGGAATTGACTCATTTGAGATAGTGGAGTTTGGTGGACACATATATAGCTGAGTTTTAGAGATTGTCCATCATGGTTATAGATATGTCAAAGAGGTGATTAGTGGTGTTATTTGTTGATGGATTAAAGGAGCCATTGAGAGGTTGGGTTAAGGCATTCAACCCAACTACCCTTCATGAGGCTATTCGATGGGCTAGGGACATGGAGGTCACTTCCTCTAATTCCAAGAGTCAATATAAAGGAAATGATTCAAATCAATACAAAGGGAAGGACTTCAATAAGGATAAGGAACAAAAACCATTCAAAATAAATAATTATCAGCAATGAAGTACCTTCAAGAAATTGGATCTTAACACCCTTCAAGATATTAGAAAGAAGGTATTATGTTTTACCTATCAAAATCCATGGACCCCCAACCACGAGTGTGAGTTTAACGGGAATTTGCAGCTCATTGATTACCATTCGGATGATGATAGTGGGTTTGAAATTTCTGATTAGCAAGAGGAAAGAGTGGTCAGAAAATAAGAACAATATTATAAAGAGCATGAAGTCACCCAAGAACATATAGAGAAGATTCCTAACATACCATCACACATTCACAGTGTTTAGGGAGCCCAAGCCTTGTGAGTTAGAGGGGTTATTAAGGGGTAGCGAGTAGTAACTCTCATTGATTTCGGAGCCACTCATAATTTTATTGATGATGGATTGGTAGTGTGTAGGGGATTGGAGACTAAGGAGATTGAGGAGTTTCAAGTGATGATTGCTGATGGTTTCTCCATTTATTGCACAAGGAAAGTACCCAAGATGAAGTTGACATTGGGTAACTATGAGGTGTGTGATGAATTATTTGTGGTCAGCACAAAGAACATGGATGTTGTGCTTCGTATTTAGTGGTTACACACTCTAGGTGATATTGTTTTCAACTTCCAGAATATGGAGTTGAAATTTAGATCAGATGGGTAACAAGTGGTGTTGAGAGGGATGAAATAAAATGGAGCTCAAGCAATTTTATTTAAGCGGATGGAAAGACTTATGCAACATGATCAGGTAGAGTGGGTAGTACAATGTGTTATCACACCTTTAGCTACATAGGAGTCTAAGCGAGTATACCATCCATATTTCCAAACTTTGCTAACCAAACATAGCAAAGTATTCAATGATATACCACCAGGGATACCTCCATATAGAGGAGCAGAGCACATCATAGAGTTAGATGAGGGGACCAGCCCTATTATTAGTACACCATATTGACACCCAAGGTGATATAAGGATGATATTGAGATAACTATACTGGATTTGATTGATATGGGATACATTCGACCCAACAAGAGTCTTTTTGCTTCATCAATAGTGCTAGTTATGAAGAAGGATGGGACTATGCACATGTGCATAGACTATCGAGCATTGAATAAAAATACAATCAAGAATAGGTATCTGATTCCATGCATAGATGAGCTATTGGATGAGCTACATGGAGCGGTTTACTTCACTAAGATTGATCTGAGGTTGGGTTACCATCATATATAGATGAGAAATTCAGATGTGGATAAGACTGCATTTCGATGCCATTATGAGCATTTTGAGTTTTTGGTTATGCCATTTGGGCTAACCAACACACCTGCCACTTTTCAGTCTTGCATGAAAAGGATATTTCAAAGGTAGTTGAGGAAATTTTTATTGGTGTTTTTTGATGATATACTCATTTATAGCCGTACATGGGAGGACCACCTAAGGCATATTGATGAGGTGTTGAGTATACTGGAGGCAAAGTCTCTTTATGCCAAAGAGACTAAGTGTGAGTTTGGCATGCCAAAGTTACTATACTTGGGATATATCATCAGTGCTCAAGAAGTGACCCTAAGAATATTTGGGCTATTATGGACTGGTCGCCCCCTACTACACTCACACACCTCAAAGGTTTCTTTGAATTATGTGGATTTTACCACTGGTTTGTTAGAGGATTTTCACAGTTGGCATATCCTTTGGAAGATTTGACTAAGAAGGGAGCATTTCAGTGGACAGACAGAGCATAACAATAATTTGATAGGTTCAAGCAGGCTATGTGTAGTTATCCCGTATTAGCTCTACCAGATTTCTTTAAAACATTCAAGGTAGAATGTGATGCTTCGAGTGAGGGTATTGGATCAGTACTAATGCAGAATAAGCATCCAATTGCCTTCGAGAGTGGGAATCTTAGAGGTGGTGAGACCAACTACTCAGTTTATGACTGTGAGATGCTAGCTGTCATGCATGTGCTAGCAAAGTTCAAAAAATACTTGGTGGATTGGCAGTTTATAGTGAAGACTGATCACAACAGTCTTAAGTACTTCTTGAATTAGAAGGACCTAAATGACAGATAGATTAAGTGGATTAGCAATATACAGGCCTATGACTTTGACATAAAATTTTTCAAAGGGAAGAAAAATATAGTAGTTGATGCCTTATCCAGACATCTTCATTTGTGCTCATTGACAAAGATTTTTGAGGATTGGAGACCTAAGATCATAGAAGAATACACCAAGGATGATTTTGCTCGCCAGATTTTAGACAGGGTACACAATGATGAGCATTATGTGGTTAGAGATGAGATGGTCTATTATAAGGAGAGACTTTGGATTCCATCAAATTCAAAGTTTACGAGGCAGATATTTAGACTTCTTCATGACACATCGATGGCTAGACATCCTGCTACTATAAGACCTATCAGTATATTAGAGAGAGGTTCTCTTGGGGAGGCTTCAAGGAGGATGTTCTGCATTATATATGTGAGTGTTTTGTATGCCAACATAACAAACATGAGCATACATTCCCAACAGGGTTGCTTCAGCCACTCCCTATTCCTTCATAGAAGTGGGAGAGTATATCCATGGACTTTGTCATGGGAATTTCCAGGGCTCATGGAAAGGATTGTTTATATGTTGTAGTGGATAGAATCACTACGTATGATCAATTATTTTCCATTACTTTAGGGTTCATAGCACTATAGATAGCAAAGTTATTTTTCATAGAGATATTCAGGTTGTATGGACTGCCTAATACTATAGTTAGTGATTGGGACAACATATTTATGATCTTATTTTTGTAGGAGTTGTTTCGATTGTGTGGGACAGAGTTGACGCCCTCATCCTCAGACTGATGGTCAAAAAAATATTTTCAAAAAATGGATAGAGGGTTATTTTAGGAATTATGTGATAGGGCAGAAGAAGGCATGGGTGCATTGGATACATTTGGGTGAGTATTTTATAACTCATCATATCACATGTCGATTAATATGTCATCATTTATGGCTCTTTATGGATACGAAGCTCCTAGATTCATGGATTTGGTATTGGGTGATGTAGAGTACACCTAGTGAGGGAGTTGGTGCAGGATGTATAGGATATCATACATTCTCTATAGGAGAACATCAAGTAGGCATAGGAGAAACATAAGAGATATGCCAATAAGAAAAGGGTTGAGTGAGTTTTTGAGATTGATGATATGGTGTACTTGAGACTTTAGCCTTTTCGACAATCATCGTTGAAGAAGAGTGGAGATGAGAAGCTCAAGCCTCATTTCTATGGGCCATTTTAAGTTATATGAAAGGTAGGTGAGGTAGCATATGAGCTTGAGCTATCGAAGAGTAGCAAATTTCATAATGTGTTCCATGTTTCATGCCTCAAATAGGCTTTTAGACACAACATTACACCTTCAATTTATTTACCCCCATTGGACGATGAGCGAAAGCTCATCCTTGTTACAGAGGTAGTCATTAGTCAATGAGAGTGCAACCTTTGGAAGAGAATGATTAAGGAATATCAAGTCAAATGGTGGGATCTCCCTAAGGAGGATGCCACTTGGGAGGGAGAGGCCATTCTATAGACTCCAAGTTTCAAATTTCTTGAGGACAAGTAATTTCGGGAAGGGGAGACTGTAATGTCACCTCTTCAGTTACTTGGGAAGGAGATTCTGATGACCTATTATGAGTCCTTGTAGGTCATTCAGGGAATTTATAAGGTACTCATAATCATGGACATTTTTTCTTTGATCGAGCTTCAGCATGGTGTTGTCATTTTGTATAAGGGATGATATTTTTGGCCTAAGTATGATTTATTTCCATTTTATTATAATATATAAAGGGAAATTATAATATTAAAATATAATAAGGGGCCAAAGTTGTTTTAAAAAACATTATGACTACTAGGTAAGGGGGCCAATATGGGCGTCCCCCTTGGGAATCTTCTAGCATATTCTTGAAGAGGTTAAGAGAAAACATAAATAAGGAGAAAGAGTGGTCATTTGGGGCATCCATTCATGTTTGTTGTTGTGGTCATTTTCTGAGGATATTACAAATTTTTGCCTTGTTGGAGCTTATGGGGAGGATACCTCCATATGAACATGGGTTTCATGTGTTGGAGAACCCACCTAGCCAATTAGAGGAGTTTCTACTTCAAGAAACTCATTGTGTTTTAGAGATTTCTGAATAAAGGGTTTTGCAGATTGGAAAAGTTCATCATTGGAGTAAACCAAAACATGGGTTTTATTGGTCTTCATCAGTCGTACAAGAATCCATAGTTATTTTGGATAACTAAGGGCTCATATAGGTAACTTCAGACTTGCATTCTTGACTAGTTTTCCTACAACAAATCCATGTTTTCACTCATAACTTCAAACTTTGGCATCATATGGTTGTGGGTATTGGTTCAAAGCATAGTTGTTGTCTTCAACATTAGTTTAAGAACTTATATGGAAATGTTCATGGTATGTTTGATTTATTAGAGAGGGTAAAACTTCTTCCCAAGGCACACCTCTTAGAACACCCACGATATTGGCATTGACTTGGTAATTTGTGATTGCATTGCATTGAACTTGCATCGCACTTCAGAAGCATTTGGCATCAATTTATTGGCAATTTGGTGAGGGTTATGAGCTTAATAATAAGTTTGAATACAAAAATTTATAGTCATACTTTAGAATTCATAATTATCTAATTTGGAGGCCATTCAACCTCCAAATTGTGTCTTTGACATCCTCCAAGTTGGCGCCCCCATTGATATTGTTTCTAAGACAAGAAGGTGATGTGTGGTTAAGTTTGAAGCATTCATATTACACTATTCTATATCTGATAAGACCTTATTTCTTTGGCATCCAAGGGTTATTTGTGGACCAGTCTTCAAGGAGAACCTTATCATTCCATAGCCCATCCCTTGGTGCTCAAATTGGTGCATTTTGGTGGTATTTTGTAATCAATTTCAAGTCTGAAGCAACATATACCAGGTCTGAGAACATTTATACCAAAACTTTGTAAATTTGTTTTGAAAATAAATTAAGTGTGGAAGTTGCAATACTTTGTTAGTTCTTTATTTTGGTAATTATTTTAGACTCTTGTTGCATGGTATCTTTCATTTTGGCATTGCAAAAACCAATCATATCAACAAAACTAACAAAAACAAAATCAGACCCAAACAAACTCAAACACATATCAGAAGAATCAGATAAGGGGGTGTATATTATACTTGAGCAATAATTATCCCAATATGTAGAACTGGTCAAACTAGATAGACCAACAAAAATCAAAAGCCAATTATATCCAGACTTAGGGTTTGCAAGGTCATATAAATCAATAAATATGTTAAGAAAGTTAGGAATTTTAACTAGAAGGCTTGAACATGGTAGGAAATATTCATACATTAGACCTAAAATAGACAATAAGGGTATTCCTAGGAACCATTCAACTACATACTATTGATACAATTAAAAATGGACAAACATTTGGAAAATTATAGTTGATTGCACTAGCTTCTCATGTGCCATATTAGATATCTCTTAGAAGTATAATTGTCTCAAGACCATATCAATATCATGAGTAGTCTGGTTCTAGATTTGTGCATAGGAGGATGTATCAAAGAAGAAATCTCAAATGTCATAATATGGTTAGTCCACTATAGGTTCTAGTGAATAAGCATAGTAGCTCCAATGGAATGAATTAGGATGTCATAACTTTGTGTAAATAGCCAACACATAAAAAATATGTAATATATAGGTGGAACTAAATAAAGGTAGCTTGACACACATAGAGGAATTTGAATAGAATTAAATGAAGGTCACATGCATAAGATTTTAAAAATGTAAGATCTGAAAAAGGAATTTTGGCAACTCATGAAGTCTATAAGAAGCACTCTTCTCTCACAACTACTCCACTACCTTAAGCTCTCATCCAATTTTGTTGTAAATGAAGAAAGGTTTTATTGAAAAACTCTCCCTTTTAATCAACCACTTTCCTTTTCCTAATTTTTGTTGTCTGAAGCATAACAAGATATAATGAAATCAAATTTGAGAGGTAGAAGAAGAAGGGAAAAGAAAGAGATGATTTGAAGAGACTTAAAGGTTGATCAACAAAATATGATCATTGGCTGGAATAGGTTTGGTAAACATCAAAAGCATGTGCCTTCAAATAGAATTGAGATTCACCTATTTTATATCCTTATTTAATTATTATGGGCACAATAGCTAAGTGATTTTCTTGTAGAAAATTTGACAAGTCATCCATTTATCTATTATCTCTTTCATTTCACCTTGCTTCAACTTCCCTTAATTTTTCTCTCATATCCCTAAATCATACTTTCCACTCTTCTACCATTTTCTTTACTCTGTAGCCAAATGAAGGAGCTAGCCCAAATCATCCCTACAATACTGCAATTGTTCACATGACTATAGTAATATGTGGAGTTAATATTCACAGTATCCTCATGATGAAAATTGGCACTAAAGGTTATCACCATGATATCACAAAGTAAATTGGCACATGTAAACTAAACACATATAGAATTGGCAATGAAGTTTGAAAAGGTAAAACATCATGTTGAGTTGAGATCCATATGTTATTATGGAAAAAGTGATGAAAGTAAACTCATGTTGCATTAATAAGAATGCCATATCTTAGTGCTCTAATTGGATGAATAAAAGAAGAACTAAACTCATCACATGGGTAACCAAATCTAATAAATCAATGCAAAAACAAATTAAAACTAGTTTAATTAAAGATCCAACTGCCATCAACTTCAGCAAACTACTATGAAAGGCAATTTAGGTCTATCAAGTGCATGAAATATTTTTATGGGTATCCATGCACAAAACTAAAGTAGAACTCTATAAGTCTAAATAATATTATCTCTATGGCTTTGTGAGAAAGAGAACAATGGAAGGAGGAAAATTCTTTAAGGCTTGCAATATTCACCTAAGATAGTTTGTGTGAGTGAACATTCACCTAAATTTGTAGACCTAGACTTAAAATAATGTTTAGCTATAGCAAAATATGCTTATAGAGTTTTCATTTTTGTAGGAGGTGCCTACTTTTATGAATCTCTATTTTCTTAACTTTCTCTTCCATTACCAATATTTCCCCCTCTGTCACTGTATTCCACACCTTTACATCACTCACCCCATAATCACCTTCTTACCCTATCTACTTGAGTATCCCACTACCAAACTCCAGCATTCACATACTTCACTTTATCTACCTTTCTCACCACTTGCAGCATTTGCCACTCCAATCAACCTCCATCACACTCCCTTTACCTACATCAATTCCTATTCATAAAATATTTTATTTTTGATAACCATAAGCCTCATCCATTCCTATACCCTCCACTCTTAATCAACTTATCTTATGGCTCCATTTTATCTTAAAATATTCATCACCCCATATATAAGGCTTACTAGGTTCTTAATTTTACAAAGAAAAAATTCTTGAAATTTATCAATAATGTAGGTAAATTTCATTACCTACATCCACTATGTGGTATGGTTTAGACCATGTAGTTGTTTTTCTAAGATAGTGGAATGACAAAGGGCATGCAACAAATTAGAAAGCAATCATAAAATTTTTGAATGAAGCTCCTAGGGAAGATTTAGATGCAAAGGTTGGTTCAAAATATGATAGAAGGTTGTAGAGAAGTGCAAAGAGCATAACATTATGGAAAAATTCAAAACAGACCAAGGAAAATATTGAGGCAATAGGAAAAAACTTATTGGATGGCAAAAAATGTTGAGGCATTGGATCTAGCAAAGTAGAACAAAGATATGAAATTTGTCTTAGTAAAAAAGATCACCAGATATTTGAAATGTTGATGTCAACAAAGGGATAATAGAAATATGATGTTCAATAGGAGGAGCAAAAGCAAAGCATATGAATACTTCAGTATATGGTGCCCAATACTAAAGAAAAAATAAAATAATAATTTTTTTTGTATGGATAATGATGATGATGTTAGCAAGGTAGCATAAAATGTCTAGCATACTATAAAGAAATTCCAAGCAAGAAATATTCTAAGGCATTGAACCTAATATCCAGAATTTGACATAATAATCTACGAAGCTTCTAAAAGTTTCAAAGATCTAGAATACGTAGATCTATACACTAATATAGAACATGCAGATTTAGACATCAGCCATAGATCTAACACATGCAGATACTAATTCAAATATAGATAGTTTAGAGCCAGATCAACCTCATATTCAAAAAATTAGTGGTCACTACAAACCCACTGATGCAAGAGCATCCGGTGGCAGCAGAGCAATCTTGCATCAACAAAAAAAAATTCCAAGTGCTTGCTTTGATGTCGCGATATCGCGACATCAGAAAGTCACAAAAATGTGACATGTCGTGATATCGCGACATGTCACGATATCACGACAAAGAAAGGAGAGAGGAGGCATGGCACAAAAACGTCATGATTTCATGACATGTCATGAAATCACGATCGAAGTAGGGGAAGGCGAGGTGCCCGAAGAAAATGTCACGATATCGTGACATGTCATGAAATCATGACCGAAATAAGAGAGAGAGGGCATCCCAAGAAAGTTGTCATGAAATTGTGACATGTCACGAAATTGTGACCAAAAGGAAGCAGGAAGGACCAGAGGAGAAAATGTCACGATTTCGTGACATGTCGTGAAATCACGACCGAAAGCAGACAAGGAAGGCCAGAGAAGAAAATGTCATGATTTCGTGACATGTCGCGAAATCACGACCGAAGGAGCAGAAAGAAGCCAAGGAAGGAAACTGTCGCGATATCGTGACATGTCGTGATTTCATGACCCAAAGTAGAAAGTGAAGGCAAAAGGCAAAGTTGTCACGATATCGCGACATGTCACGATTTCGCGACCCAAAACAGAGAGAGGAAGCAGAAGGGAAGAATGTCGCGATATCGCGACATGTCGTGATATCGCGACCCGAAGAAGAAGAAGACAACGAGAGAGAAAACTATCACGATATCACGACATGTCGCGATATCGTGACCCAAAGGAAAGGAAAGGCAGCAAGGAGGAAAATGTCACGATATCGCGACATGTCACGAAATCGCGACCCGAAGAAGAGGAGAGGCAACGAGAGAGAAAATATCATGATATCGCGACATGTCACGATATCGTGACCCAACTAAGAGGAAAGGCAGCAAGGAGGAAAATGTCACGATATCACGACATGTCACGATTTCACGACCCAAAGGAAAAGAAGGCAACAAGGAAGAGAAATGTCGTGATATCACGACATGTCATGATATCGTGACATACTGCTGGTTCTCTGTTCGAAAAATCTCGCATTCCCAGACGGTGTTTTCTGAGGTGGTCAGGGCCTCATTAGTGCATGATTTCTTGCCCGGTAAGCTTGCTGAGCATGGCGGCCATTCGAAGACTGTGCCCAGAGGTCAGACGGCTCATCAATGCATGTTTCTGTGGCTAACCCGGTGGCAGTTTCCAGATAGGGAAAGATGTAAAGGCTCAGTGAGACTGGATGTATTCTGGTAGGTGGGTCATTAATGGCCTAGAGGGTCGGGACCTCGAAGGAGGTCCAGACATGGTTATAGAAATAGGTGGTGCATGAAGGAAAATGGGGGAGAAAAGATGGAAAGAAACTATGCCTGTTGGCTAGTATTGTAATTTTTTTTGAAAGTTTAATGAATGAAAGCTTGAGTGATTCTCTGTGAGACTGTGTCCCCATCAAGTGGTATCAGAGCGAGAGTTCCTGAGTGTGTGAGCAGATCACCGAAAGTGAGGCATCTTGCACCAGGATCTATGGAAGGGTTGTGAGAAGAGAGTGAAGCAGAATGCCTCCATGAAGAAACCATGGTGGTGGGAGAAACATGGTGCCAGTAGAAGATTTTAGGGCTCTACAGAGGCAAGTTCAGGCCCTACAAGAGGAGCTACGCAGAGGACTTGAACCCAAAGGAGAAGAAGGAAGTGAAGATGAAGTTGATGAAGAAGAGGACCAGTTTGAGGAAGAAGAAGAGGTTGTAGATCCTGCACAAGCCAGGTTATACAGAGCCATCTCTCAGATTGGAAAGAGACCAAAGATGGAGGTTTCTACGTATTCTAGGAATCTTGATCCAGAAGAGTTGATTGACTAGATCAATGATTTGGAAGAATACTTTGAGTATGAAGAAGTTGAAGATCCTGATAGGGTCAGGTTTGCCAAGACCAAGCTGAAGGGTCATGCCAGCATATGGTGGAAGGGAGTACAGCTGGAAAGAAATAGAAGAGGAAAGGAGAGAATAACCAGATGGGATAGAATGGTAGAGAAGTTGAAGAGACAGTTCATTCCAGCTGACTATGAGATGGATCTGCTAAAGAAAATGCAAGGTTTGAAGCAGGCAAGCAAGTCTATCAAGGAATACACAGAGGAGTTTTACAAGATTGTAATCAAAACAGGCCATTCAGAGGCCAACAAGGAGAAGGTGGCCCATTATATTAATGGGTTACGAGCCAGTATTCAAGAGGAGTTAAGCCTGGTCAGGATGACCACCATAGAGGATGCTTACCAGTTTGCTCCCGAAGGTTGAAGAGAAACTAAACAGGAGGTTTGAGAGCAAGCAAAGAGGAAGAGGTCATGGTGGAAGTATTGGTGGAAGGACCAGTGGAGAAAATTATAAAGGACAGAAGAAGGTTGGTGAGACCAGTAATACCCAAGAGCAGAAGGAAGGAAGCGCCTACCAACCCCGTAATCAGAACAATGGTTATCCGAGAGGGAGAGGCAGATTTGGACGTGGATTTGGAAGAGGAGGATTCCATGGAACCTGTTTCCACTGTGGTGAAGAAGGGCATCGAGCATTTGAGTGTCCACAACACCAAGAAAGGATGAATAAGAGACCTGAGGGTCCTGCTAGAGCTACTGTAGCAGATGAAGATGCTGAATCAAAACATTCTAAGGAGGCAGAAAGAGGAGAAGTTATGGTCACTAGGAGGACCCTGTTGAATGAGGAGAAAGGATCAGACCAGAGAAGGAGCCTATTTCGCACAAGGTGCAGAAGTTCGGGTAAGGTCTACAATATTATCATAGATAATGGTAGTACTGATAACTTGGTTTCAGAAGAAATGGTTGCCAAGTTACAGTTAAAAAGGAGAAGACACCCGCATCCATACCGGATTGCGTGGTTGCGGAAGGACCATAGAGCTTTGGTCGGTGAGCAATGTTCAAGTGAAGTTCAATATTGGGAATTACTGTGATGAGGTCCTGTGTGACATCCTGCCCATGGATGCTTGCCATTTATTGTTGGGAAGGCCATGGCAGTTTGATCGATGTGCAGTACATGATGGTCGTGCAAACACCTACTCCATGATGAAGAATGGAGTGCGCCATAAGCTGAAGCCCTTGAAGGAGGCGGAAGAAAAGGTATGCAGCAATGCTAGAATCTGTTTAGTTGAAGGAGGAAATTTTTTGAATAGTTTAAAGCATGAGCATATGTGCTATGCATTAGTTCCTAGAGTTAGAAAGGAAGAATGCAGGGATACCCCTGTAGAAGTCTTAGGACTATTAGAAGAATTTCTAGACATTATCTCTGATAATGTGCCTGAGGGTTTACCACCAGTGAGAAAGGTCAGTCACCACATAGATTTGGTACCAGGATCTAGTTTACCCAATAAGGCAGCACATAGAATGACTCCTATAGAAACTGAAGAACTGAACAGACAAGTCCAAGAGTTGCTGGGAAAGGGACTGATTCGGGAGAGTTTGAGTCCATGTGTAGTACCTACAGTACTAGCACCAAAGAAATATGGAGAGTGGAGAATGTGTACAGACTCTCGAGCCATTAACAAGATCACCATAAAGTACAGATTTCCCTTGCCAAGGATGGATGACATTATGGACTGTTTGAGTGGAGCCAAGTACTTCACCAAGATTGACCTGAAGAGTGGTTATCACCAGATTCGTGTCAGAGAAGGAGATGAGTGGAAGACAACCTTCAAGACCAGAGAAGGTTTGTATGAATGGTTAGTCATGCCATTTGGGCTGACCAATGCACCAAGCACATTCATGCGATTGATGAATGAGGTATTGAAAGAGTTCTTAGGCAAGTTTGTCATTGTCTATCTGGATGATATTCTAATATTTAGCAGAACCCTAGAAGAGCATCTGATGCATATCAAAAAGGTTTTTGAGAAGCTGCAGGAGGAGCAGTTGTTGATTAATCTGAAGAAATGTAATTTTGTGAAGAAGGAGTTAGTGTACCTGGGATTTGTCATCTCAGTCGAAGGTCTAAAAATGGACCCAAAAAAGGTAAGAGCTATCATTGAATGGCCTACTCCGAGAAGCACGACTGAGGTAAGATCATTTCATGGTCTAGCAAGTTTTTACAAGAAATTCATTAGGAATTTCAGCAGTATTTGTGCACCCCTTACAGAAACAATGAGAGGGGATAAGAAAGAATTTAAGTGGACCTTAGGAGCAGATAAGAGCTTTGACATGTTGAAAAATAAGGTTACAGAGCAACCTATTTTGGCACTTCCAGATTTTAATAAGGTATTTCAGGTAGATTGTGATGCTAGTGGTAGTGCCATAGGAGCTGTTTTGAGTCAAGAAGGTAAACCTGTTGCCTACTTTAGTGAGAAACTCAATGATGCTAGAAAGAAGTATTCAGTTTATGATCAAGAATTTTATGCTATAGTTCAGGCTCTAAAGAAGTGGCGACATTACTTGTTGCCAAAAGATTTTGTTCTATTCACTGATCATCAGGCCTTACAGTATATTAATAGTCAAGGGAAGCTAAATCAGAGGCACCTGAAGTGGGTTGAGTTTCTACAGAGTTATACCTTTGTGTTGAAGCACAGGAGCGGAAGGTCAAACAGAGTTGCAGATGCCTTAAGTAGAAGGTAGTGTTTGTTGACAGAGATGAGGGTGGAAGTGGTAGGATTTGATGAACTGAAGGGTTTGTACCCTAAAGATCCTGATTTTGCAGAAGCCTGGAAGGCTTGCTTGGCACCTGTTACTTTGGACAGGACCAAGTGGCTGGATTTTCTGATCCAAGATGGAATGTTGTTCAAAGGAGGTCAATTATGCATTCCACGGAGTTCAATGAGGGAGAATCTGATAAAGGAGAAGCATAGTGGGGGACTAGCTAGACATTTTGGTCGAGATAAGACCATTGCCCTTGTTAGTGAAAACTACCATTGGCCACAGTTGCCGCAAGATGTGACTAAATTTGTGCAGGGTTGTAGAGTATGCCAGATGGCTAAGGGAGTAAGACAGAATACAGGAATGTATCAGCCATTACCTATACTAGAGAGACCATGGGAGGACATCAGTATGGATTTTGTTCTTGGCCTACCAAGGACACAATGAGGGAGTGACTCCATTTTTGTTGTGGTTGATAGGTTTTTGAAGATGGCTCATTTTATTCCATGTCAAAAAATGAGTGATGCAGTTCATGTTGCAGGCTTGTTTTTCAAGGAGGTGGTACGCCTTCATGGTCTACCCAAGAGTATAGTATCTGACAGAGATACCAAATTTGTGGGTTATTTCTGGAAGACTTTGTGGAAGCAATTAAAAATGGATTTAAAGTTCAGTTCTATGTACCATCCATAGACTGATGGGCAAACAGAGGTGGTGAATAGAAGTTTGGGTAATCTTCTAAGATGCCTGGTGGGAGATAAGCCCAAAGGATGGGATTTGATTTTGCCATAGGCAGAATTTGCTTACAACAATTCCATCAACAGAAGTACTGGTAAATCCCCATTCCAGATTGTGTATGGGAACAACCCAAGGCATGCTTCTGAGTTGAGAACGATGGGTACCGGGGAAAAGAGTAGTGTTGAGGCTGAAATTTTTGTAGAACACATAAAGAGTTTACATGAAGAGGTCAAACAACATATCGGTAAGATGAATGCTCAGTACAAAGCCAAAGCCGATCAGAAGTGGCGTTTCAAGGAGTTCCAAGTGGGAGATGAGGTCATGGTTCACCTGAGAAAGGAAAGGTTTCCTAGAAAAACCTACAACAAGCTGAAGATGAAGAGGTTTGGACCATGCAGGATCATAGGTAAAAGAGATTCGAGAAATGCCTATGAAGTGGAACTGCCAAGTGAGTTAAGTATCTCACCTATTTTTAATATTTTAGACTTGGTAGAATACCATGAAGGAGGTAATGGTGAGACACCAAGAATAGATTTGTGGGATATTCCAACATCTACTCCAACAATAGACGAGATCGAGGAAATACTAGACACGCGAGCTGGCAGAAGTACCAGGCACAGGCAGTATTCTAAATATCTGGTCAAGTGGAAAGGTAGGCCTATCGAAGATGCAACTTGGTTGTCAAAAGTAGAGGTTGACCATCTGGGTCTTCCTCCAATAGTACAGAAGTGAAGAACACTTCTCAATCCACCCCGGGTGTCTGATGCAGGAGCATCCGGTGGTAGCAGAGCAATCTTGCATCAACAAAAAAAAAATTCCAAGTGCTTGCTTTGATGTCGCGATATCACGACATCAGAAAGTCATGAAAACGCGACATGTCACGATATCGCAACAAAGAAAGGAGAGAGGAGGCACGACGCAAAAATGTCATGATTTCACGACATGTCACGAAATCATGACCGAAGCATGGGAAGGCGAGGTGCCCGAAGAAAATGTCACGATATCATGACATGTCATGAAATCATGACCAGAATAAGAGAGAGAGGGCATCCCAAGAAAGTTGTCATGAAATCGTGACATGTCACGAAATCACGACCAAAAGGAAGCAGGAAGGATCGGAGGAGAAAATGTCATGATTTCGTGACATGTCATGAAATCGTGACCGAAGGCAGACAAGGAAGGCCAGAGAAGAAAATGTCACGATTTCATGACATGTCGCGAAATCACGATCGAAGGAGCAGAAAGAAGCCAAGGAAGGAAACTATCGTGATATCGCGACATGTCACGATTTTGTGACCCAAAGTAGAAAGTGAAGGCGAAAGGCAAAGTTGTCGTGATATCATGACATGTCACGATTTCACGACCCAAAAGGAGAGAGGAAGCAGAAGGGAAGAATGTCTCGATATCGCGACATGTCATGATATCGTGACTTGAAGAGGAAGACAGCGAGAGAGAAAACTGTCACGATATCGCAACCCGAAGGAAATGAAAGTTAGCGAGGAGGAAAATGTCCTGATATCATGACATGTCACAAAATTGTGACCCTAAGGAAAGGAGAGGCAGCAAGAAGGAAAATGTCGTGATATCACGACATGTCACGATATCGCGACCCGACTAAGAGGAAAGGCAATAGGGAGGAAAATGTCACGATATCACGACATGTCACGATTTCGTGACCCGAAGGAAAAGAAGGCAACAAGGAAGAGAAATGTCGTGATATCACGACATACTGTTGGTTCTTTGTTCAAAAAAGCTTGCATTCCTAGATGGTGTTTTTTGAGGTGGTCAGGGCCTCATTAGTGCATGATTTCTTGCCCGGTAAGCTTGCTGAGCATGGCGGCCATTCGAAGACTATGCCCAGAGGTCAGACGGCTCATCAATGCATGTTTCCACGGCTAACCCGGTGGCAGTTGCCAGATAGGGAAAGATGTAAAGGCTCAGTGAGACTGGATGTATTCTGGTAGGTGGGTCATTAATGGCCTAGAGGGTCGAGACCTCGAAGGAGGTCCAGACATGGTTATAGAAATAGGTGGTGCATGAAGGAAAAAGGGGGTGGGGGAGAAAAGACGAAAAGGAAACTATGCCTGTTGGCTAGTATTGTAATTTTTTTTGAAAGTTTAATGAAATGAAAGCTTGAGTGATTCTCTGTGAGACTGTGTCCCCATCACCCGCTCAATAATTTTCTATAGCGACAAGAAGACAAAAGCACCATTTTATTTGTAAAAGGGAATCAATCCCTTAATATTTTTGTAACCCCTACAAGGGTTAATATTGTAATCAAAAGAGGATAAAGGCAGAACATAATACACATATTTTTTTTCTTTATTTATTTTACTTTATGGTGTATATTTTTATCATATACAAGATAGAAGATGATGTCATTGTCAAAGGTTTAAAAGGCCAACAAGCAAAATAGAATACCAAATGTAAAATATATTGAAGGAAGGAGACTTGACACTAAAACATCAAGAACCAAACAAAAAAATCTTGATATCTAACATTTTGAACTATGAGATATGGCTATCAAAATTTTCAAGGAATGGTGTCAAAAATGGAAAACTCAAAGCACGATGCAAGAATGAAACTAAACTTGATGCTACAAATTAAAAATGCATAAAATGGAGAAAGCATAGACAAATTGGAACCCAAATGGAACAAAACAACCCTCTTCTTTTATTGATGTATTTCAAATTCGGTTACAATTTGCTTCCTCCCCTTTTAGGGGCGAGGAGCATCAAACTTGTCTATTGGTCACATCAATGGAAAGCCATACCTCTTCCACGTGCCCACATGTAAGATGGGTCGACCAAACGTTGCCATCACTTGTGTATACGAGTGTTGATTCCTTGCTGCTCTTTCGATGTTTAGACCCTACATTCAAAGGAACAAGAAACCGTTAGTAGCACCTGCGAATAAGACAAAGCATGCGATCCTCAAACCTACAATAAGCGGATGAGAAAATGAATTAAACTGTAACTAAAACTTATCCAAATGACATGAAAACTTGTCAAAGACATAGAAACATCACCAAGAAGGCATTTCAAAAGGAACAGTTAGGAAATTCCTCACCAATTTGAATTCGCTCCTAGGCGGGATGGATTTGATTGTAATTCGTTTCGGGGTAGGACGAATTCACCTGCAACAAAGCACTGAAGTGATACTGCCCCAAATGTTGTGTCTAGGGAGCTCCAAAAGACCTGAAAACTTGGGGTTAGCTAATTGGAGGCATTTTGGGAAGACCCAGATGGTCGATTTCCCCAATTTGGCCTCCATCAACAGGAATTTGACGCTGCTACCTGCAAGTTAGTGAGGACAACAAAAGCGATAAAACATGATAAGATTTTATCAAAGCATTATGAAATCGGAATTACAAGCTATTTAAGTAGCATAAGATGGAATGCAAAATAAAATAATGACAAAAATAACAATCTGCCATGAATTCCCAATTGTTATTAAAAAATAATATTAGGCTTGCAGCAGTGCGGGGCGCCCGGGCGGGCCGCCCACCATTGGAACCTGATTTCGACACCAATCCACTTGGGATGGGCCCAAAATCTCTTGTAATGTGTTATCGGTGAATTGGTAGATCAATGTGGTCAAGTGTCGGGTTTTGGATCCGGATTCACACTTCCAATAACCACCCAATGACCTCCCTTGCGAAAGAGATCAAGGATGTGGAAGAGGTGAATCAAAGGTAAAGCGCAGTATTAATTTGGTAGCACTTCGTTGCTTAAAAATGCTTCCAACCTTGTCCTCTTTGGGGTGAGGAAGCTCACCAATTTATAGACCCAAGGGGTCTCTTTGGATGGGCATGCAGGGGCACCACTTGGCGGCCATGCCTTCCCAAGAGGGAGGAGATTCCTCCCTGACTTGGGCTTCCATGACTGCCCTTGTGATAGTCCTCTAACATTCAATTTGCTCACCTACGTGTGCATGCAAGGTAGGGAGCATTAATTGACTATCCTTGGCTACCATTTGGTGCAATTTCTCTTTTTTCCTGTTGAACTTGGAATTCGGCCTACCCCGGAGAAAATTCAGAATTCGTCACTAGGTGGGGTGAATCCCATTTTGAATTCATCCCAGGGTGGGATGGATACTGAGCAAAGTGCCTGAATGTGCCAAATTGATTTTTGACCTTCCAAAATTGTTGTAAAAGTGGTTAGGACCACTGTTTAACCTCTGAGGGCTGCCCTTGGGGTTGTGTGTCAAAGCGATAAGTGTTTGCAGTCACATAATCAGATTGGTGTTGTTTTGGTGTCTACAGATGCCCCTTTTTGGAAAGCACTACGGGTGATGCAGTGCTGAGCAAAAATAGATAACCAAAGCACTAGTGATTAGGATTTCTTGGTAACCTAACCAAATTTTGATGCCCCAAGCATGGAAAGGGCATGCATTCTTGAATCCTTGCTTCTGACGAGCGAAGGCACTCAATTCAAGTGTTAACCTTTTTCGGTGAGGTGTGACTTGAGCTTGGTCATCGATCAGTCATGAATGGGCAAAGGGCGCAACCTTTTATCCACGGGGGAACCTTGTGTTCATGCTTCAGGAATGCCAAGTGTTTGATTAGCTTGTGATTATTGCTTGTTTACTGTCCCAAGCAGAAGCGTGATTGTCTTTGTCAATGATTCTTTGAATGCATGTCATTGCCTTGATTGGGTGTGTATTTGTTGATTTGTGACTAAGTGTGACTACCCCCTGAAGTGACGAATCGATGAGGGAATGACTTCCATGAGAAAAATGACAAGTCGCTTGATCCAAGATGACTTAGGTGAGGGTGCCTTCAGATGTTTTTCCATTGAATGCTTAAGCAGTTTCCCGACATTTAGACCTATTTTTGGTGGGTAAAACCCATTTGGTGATGCCATTATGGGGTGAAAGTGTCAACAATCCGTCTTCTCATGGAGCGGTCCGGCTATGGTAGCCTTCTTAGGGAGTAGAATAGCGACAATTTGTGCCCCGACATCGAGTTTTTTTATGCCAAGAGGTTAAGTGCAAGAGCACTAATGTCTGACAATTTTTATTGCTTTTGTTTTTTTTTGTTTGTTGCATTTTTGTGATGTTTTGATGTTTTTGTGATGCCATTTGGGATTAAAATTGGCAAAAATCCAACCTCCCGTGGAGCAATCCGGCTATGGTAGCCTTCTTAGGGAGTAGGATAGTGACAATGTAATCCTCGACATCAGTTTTGCTATGCCAAGATGCTAAGTGCAAGAGCACTTGTGTCCGACAATTTTTATTGCTTTTGTTTTTTTTTGTTTGTTGCATTTTTGTGATGTTTTGATGTTTTGATGTTTTTGTGACGCCATTTGGGATTAAAATTGGCAAAAATCTGACCTCCCGTGGAGCGGTCCAACTATGGTAGCCTTCTTAGGGAGTAGGATAGTGACAATGTAATCCCCGACATCAGTTTTGCTATGCCAAGATGTTAAGTGCAAGAGCACTTGTGTCCAACAATATTTATTGTTGTTTGTTTGTGTTGCATTTTTGTTGTTTTTGTTGTTTTGATGTTTTTGTGACGCCATTTGGGATTAAAATTGGCAAAAATCTGACCTCCCGTGGAGCGGTCCGGCTATGGTAGCCTTATTAGGGAGTAGGATAGTGACAATGTAATCCCCAACATCAGTTTTGCTATGCCAAGATGCTAAGTGCAAGAGCACTTGTGTCCGACAATTTTTATTGCTTTTGTTTGTGTTGCATTTTTGTTGTTTTTGTTGTTTTGATTTTCTTGCTTTGTGTATATGTCATAATTTCATGTTATGCACAATGATTGATGTTGATGGATGCATGCTACTTTATATTGATGTATGCATATGGTATGATAAATGCGAATGTTGTTGATTTATATGATAGGTAATGGAATGGATGAAATGATTTGTTGATAACCTTGCATTGGCACCATAGACTATACAGGACTTATGGCTTTGTGTACTGGGTGATTGTTGTGGTAAATGCTTTTGTGTATATATGTTGCTCTTTTTTTTTTTCTTTTTTGATGGTGATATAGGGATGGATTATATGCAACAATTGGCATGGAATGTAGCTAAGGTTTTTTGAGATTCAGCTGTTTGAATTAACTAGCCAAGACTGTACTGTTATCTGACAAGATATTTGACCAAGGTATGAATCGTGCTTGTTTTTGACCAGGTTATTTCACATCCTTGTGTGTGCAATTGAATTTGTTTTTGTGGTATTTGTCAGGATACCACCAGTGCCAGATGGGATTTCAACCGAACCTGTACTGAGGATCACCTATTAGTTCCACTAACTCCTTTGTTGTATTTAGATAGACTAATCTATTTTGCGATCTAGGAGACCATAAGCTAGCTCATCCACATGCAAACATTGATCTGCACACAAGGAAATGTGACAGATATATCATCATGCAGGAGGTTTTCCGCCAATGACCGATAGGCTATCCACCAAACCGGTACTGAGGTTCCCCTCATGACCTTTTTGAATGCTAAGAGTTCCAAGGATTCAAGTTCGACTCCCTTCTTTTCTTCATTTGTATTGGGATACTTGCTCTATTATAGTGATGAAAATCACTGTTGATTTTTGTTTTTGTTTCTTTTGAGCAAGGGATTTAAATTGTGGAGTGATGAGAATCACTATTGCTTGTGCTTTTTGTGTATGCACTTTGTGGGATTTGGTGTCAATGTTTGGAGTATTGACTTGTGCAAATTTTTGATGTTTTTGCAATGTTTTGAGAACTTGGGATTCTTGGGGAATTGGGTAGGGAAGAGCGAGATAACATTCTTGGGGTCATTCGCACAGGGGGATGAGCAAGATAACTTTTGCCAACTCTCAGCATTCTTGGGGTCATTCGCACAAGGGGATGAGTGAGATAACTTTTTTCACTGTTTGGTATCCTGAATTACTTTACAGGTTTCATCTTTCATTTACACAACTTGGGAGTTGTTTTATGTGCTTTAACTTGTAAAGGGATGCTATGTGACAAGGTGTATTTCAAGTAGGACTCTACCTTTGTAACATCCATTTGAATTTGTACAATTCTTGGCTAGATATCTAAATACAGCTGAATGACGAAACTTCTAGATACATTAGATGACAACTGTCTTATGATATGACGAAATGGTGAATGGCGTTTATGTTTGCTGTATTGTTTTTAAAATGGAAACTATGAAAAGGTGGTGGTTTTGCCAAGTAATGACAGTCTATGGTGCCTTTGCCTTGTGTGATCAACAATATGCAATGGATGGATGCGGTGTCTATGCAGCTATTTTGTATTTTGATTTTGGAAGTATGGATGAAATTGAGATGTAGATTTTGTTTGTTGTTGATGATTTTGTTTGTTTTTTGGATTTTCTTGACCAAGCGATTGCGATAATCCTTGGAGCTTTTGAGGTTGACCAAGATATTGCGATAATCCTTGGAGATTTTTGGTGTGACCAAAGGGTTTGTAGGCACCTTTGGGGCATTTTGGGGTGACCAAGTGATTGCGATAATCCTTGGAGCTTTTGGGGTGACCAAGGGATTACAATAATCCTTGGAGCATTTTTGGGATTGACCAAGTGATTTAGGAATCCTTGGAGCTTTTTGGTTTGACCAAAGGGTTTGTAGGCATCTTTGGGGCATTTTGGGGTGACCAAGTAATTACGATAATCCTTGGATCTTTTGGGGTGACCATGGGATTGCGATAATCCTTGGAGCATTTTTTGGGATTGACCAAGCAATTTAGGAATCCTTGGAGCTTTTTTGTTTGACCAAAGGGAGTATGGGCACCTTTGGAGCATTTTTTGGCTTGACCAAGCGATTTAGGAATCCTTGGAGCTTTTTGGTTTGACCAAGGGATTGCTGGAATCCTTGGAGCTTTTGTGCAATGAAGTGCTATCTTTGTGAGGTAATATTTTCCATGTTTTGAATGAGAACTTGTTTGAGCAAGCTTGGATATCCATCAATAAACCCTCACTTTGTGGCTATATAGCCAAAAAACCCAAAAATTGAAAATGAGTCGGATGGGGCCCAAAATTGGGGTGTACATCCCTATTATAATAAACAAAAATTTTCAAGTCCTAACTCTAAATAAATTAGGAGATATTGACCTCCGAACATCTCAAAAAGCATAAAAAATTAGGTGAGTAATTTTAAAACCTAATTTCGAGGAACTAGATGATGGAATTTGGCCCCAAAAATTGGGTTTTTTTGACAAATAGGACTCTAGAAAGTCATATTTGTTTAAAATTCTCCCAACTAGCTCCAAGGAGCTACGGTTGAGAAGTTATGGCCCCGGTAAAATGCACTAAAATTTAGAAAAAAAATAAAATTTTCCAAATTTTGTTGGATGCTCCTACATCATTTATGGGCACCTTTGGGGCGCTTCTGGGTTGACCAAAGGGTTTATGGACACCTTTGGGGTGTTTTTAGGATGACCAAGCGATTACGGGAATCCTTGGAGCTTTTTGGGTTGACCAAGCGATTGCGGGAATCCTTGGAGCTTTTTGGGTTGACCAAGCGATTGTGGTAATCCTTGGAGCTTTTTGGGTTGAACTATGTCTCTTCAGGGGATAGAGGTACCCCCAACTTGATGATCTTTGTGCACCGGATCTGGCTCTAGAGGGATTGGCATGAATGGATCGACCCTATGTGTAGATAGGAGGACAGGGTCTGCCCTCGGCATTGATGTTGCTATGAGGTCTTTGGGTGAAAGTTGATCTCTATATGCCCAAAGTGGCAGATGTAACACTTGATCCCACTGTGCTGGGTTAATGCACCACTCATGCCCTGGCCTTATGTTTAACTATTGAAGTGCATCATCAATATCCATGGGGTGTTGATGTTGTCGCATGTGATTGTTGTGGGCCATCTCAGTTTTATACTTACCTTCAGCCAGTGAGTCCAGCTCATTAGAATCTAGTGATTCTAAGACATGGAATACTGCATCATCAGGTATCTCTACGGTCAGAGGTTGATCCTCTTCAAAAGGAGCCTCATGTAAG
The DNA here is from genome assembly GCA_028583015.1 of Wollemia nobilis. Taxonomy (NCBI): domain Eukaryota; kingdom Viridiplantae; phylum Streptophyta; class Pinopsida; order Araucariales; family Araucariaceae; genus Wollemia; species Wollemia nobilis. Next base: position 46,573 of record JAQPPZ010003615.1, on the reverse strand, counting down.
TTGGGCTTTGGGAGCTCCAAAATCTTGGTCTCTACCGACTCTAAGTGCTCTAGCGCTTTGCATGTATCAGGGGATTTGAGCTCCTCCTCTTTGGTTGGTTCCTATTGAGGAACATGGGACCTATGGAGGGGTAGTCGGATAGCACCGCCCCTGCCTTGGTAGTGCATTTCAGCCCACTCTTTTTCTTGCTCAGATTCCTCAGAGGCTTCTTGAGGGATTTTTGAGGGTGGTCCATGAACTTGGGTGGGTGCCTGAGGAATCGGGGAGTAGCCTCTCGCTCTTGTCTAGGAGGCATCAGGGGTGGTGCTTGATAAGGTCACGGAGACCTGTCTTGCACCTAGGGGTTGTGCCTCTCATAATGTTTTGTCTTATGCGTGTGAAGGGTTGGAGTCCCCACCTGCATAGTGTGTTGGAACAACTCATCCTTATGGCACTGAATGCACTCTTTTTTTAGAAGATACAGTTGATCTAACTGATGTCGCTCTAGCTCGAGTTGCGTGAGTTGCACTTGGTGGGCGACCTATTTGGTGAATGCTAAGACAATTTGTTCTGATGTCTCATGTCTAGAAGGGCTAGATGCCTCTCCTACATATCTATCTCGGTCGTAGTGATCCGAGATCTCTATAGGTTGCCTCCCTCTATTGGGGGCAGCAACATTTCCTCGAAGCTTTGGCCTCGGTAGGTGATCCTGATATATAGCAGGTGCGGAAGCGTATTGCTCCCACACTGTATATTGCTCTTGAGGATGGTAGGGGTCTTCCTCATGCTCTCTTTCATAAGTGGAAAATGTATGAGCAAAGTTGGCTTTCCCCGCCTAAAGAGCATTGTGCTCTAGATTTGTCCTTGTAGTCCTGACAACTAGAGGGGGTGAAGGAGGGATAGTGTAATCATGTGGTTCCTCCCGTTGAACCCTATGTTGACCTAGCACTTCATCGTGCGGTGACCACTCATAGCGAGCATCTAAGGGAGCTCTCCTATGGATGTACCCCTCATGGAAGGGTGTGTGTTGGGTGCTATGCTGGACGGGAGTGCCCCTAGAAGGGGTGCCCCTATATTCCCATTTTGTTAAGGTGTGGAGGGGACTGCCTTGTGTGTTAGGTCACCAAGGTGGTATGACCAAATCCTTGGAACTGTAACGGAGGCGACTTGTGCCTCCTTGGACATTCTCTACAGCGTCTGCCCGTGAGTGGGCTTGACTGCGGGTGAATACCATGGTAATGACTCTCTACAAGCTACGTAGATTTTTATCTTTTGTTTATGATTTTTTTATTTTTTTGTTACACTAAGCAGAAAAGAACACACACACACAAAGTAATGATTATCTCTTTTAAATATTAATGGTGTGTCCTAGACTGGTTTTAGTGTGTTTTGATGATTTTGTTTAGTTTTTGAAAATTTTTTTTTTTTGTGAAGAACGTTGAAATGCAAAATGAAGGCTCATATGACTCCCATAAATGGTCGCCCCTTCAATATACCATTGCCAGGCCGATATACCAACCTCTCTATATACCCGCCCTTACAAGAGGGAAACTATAGGTACGTGAGAGCATATGATACATGGTGCATAGGCGGTACGGAAGGGGAATCACTTTGTTTATGACACCTACCATAGAAGACTTATCCTCATGCGCTAGGAATCACCCTAGCAACACTTGGTCAGCTTTCATTAGGATTTACGTCTAGCAATAGTCATGATTGGGGTAATGGATGCAAAATCAAGCCAAGGTGGTGATGAAATCCACCATTGGTCTTGATCAAGGGCTGGGGTTTTACGACCAGCTCCTTGGTTTAATTTTACCATGTGATGTGTGTGGGGTTTATTTTAATGAAATTGAAACAAGCAACAACATCTTTCCCTAAGCAAGCAAGAATGGACAGAAAGCAGAAAACCAAAACAAGAAAATGATGGGAACTGTTAAAAATTGTTACCTCTTTTTTGCCCAAATCAGCTGTCTCTGACTCTCAGCCCCAAAACTGTATAGTAAAATTCATCTCTGGGTGAGACGAATACCAAAACATAATTCATCCTAGGATGGGAAAAAATCTAATTCATCCCTGGGTAAGACGAATTCCAGTACTGTATTTGCCATAGGCTAGAAGGAACAATGAGTCAGAGTTCAAAAAACGGTACCTGTAAGCAAGAAAACACACATTTTATCTATTTTTTTTACTTCAAAAAAAAGTAGGGGACAGGGTCCCACCGTGATCGCCACTAAAAGCATGAGGATATGGAAACAAAAAGGAAAACTCCAAGCACGATGCAAGAACGAAACTAAACTTGATGCTACAAATTAAAAATACGTAAAAAGGAGAAAGCATAGACAAATTGGAACCCAAATGGAACGAAAAAACCCTCTTCTTTTATTGATGTATTTCAAATTTGGTTACAATTCGCTTCCTCCCCTTTTAGGGGTGAGGAGAATCAAACTTGTCTCTTGGTCACATCAATGGAAAGCCATCCCTCTTTCGCATGCCCACATGTAAGATGGGTGGACCAAACATCGTCATCGCTTGTGTATACGAGTGTTGATTCCTTGTTGCTCTTCGATGTTTAGACCCTGCGTTCAAAGGAACAAGAAAACGTTAGTAGCACCTACGAATAAGACAAAGCATGCGATCCTCAAACCTACAATAAGCGGATGAGAAAATGAATTAAACTATAACTAAAACTTATCCAAATGACATGAAAACTTGGCAAAGACATAGAAACATCACCAAGAAGGCATTGCAAAAGGAACAGTCGAGAAATTCCTCACCGATTTGAATTCACTCCTGGGTGGGACGGATTCGACTGTAATTCATTTCGGGGTAGGACGAATTCACCTACAACAAAGCACCAAAGTGATACTGCCCCAAATGTCACATCTAGGGAGCTCCAAAAGACCTGCAAACTTGGGGTTAGCTAATTGGAGGCATTTTGGGAAGACCCAGATGGTCAGATTTCCCCAATTTGGCCTCCATCAATAGGAATTTGACGCTGCTACCTACAAGTTAGTGAGGACAACAAAAGTGATAAAACATGATAAGATTTGATCAAAGCATTATGAAATCGGAATTACAAGCTATTTAAGTAGCATAAGATGGAATGCAAAATAAAAAAATGACAAAAATAACAATCTACCATGAATTCCCAATTGTTCTTAAAAAAGAAGATTAGGCTCGCAGTAGTGCGAGGCACCCGAGCGGGCCGCCCACCGTTGGAACCTAATTTTGGCACCAATCCACTTGGGATGGGCCCAAAATCTCTTGTAATGTGTTGTCGGCGAATTGGTAGATCAATGTGGTCAAGTGTCGGGTTTTGGATCCGGATTCACACTTCCAATAACCACCCAATGACCTCCCTTACGAAAGAGATCAAGGATGTGGAAGAGGTGAATCAAAGGTAAAGCATGATATTAATTTGGTAGCACTTCGTTGCTTAAAAATGCTTCCAACCTTGTCCTCTTTGGGGTGAGGAAGCTCACCAATTTATAGACCCAAGGGGTCTCTTTGGATGGGCATGCAGGGGCACCACATGGCAGCCATGCCTTCCCAAGAGGGAGGAGATTCCTCCCTGACTTGGGCTTCCATGACTGCCCTTGTGACAGTCCTCTAATGTTCAATTTGCTCACCTACGCGTGCATGCAAGGCAGGGAGCATTAATTGACTATCCTTGGCTGCCATTTGGCATAATTTCTCTTTTTTCCCGTTGAACCTGGAATTCGCCCTACCCTAGAGCGAATTCAAAATTCATCCCTGGGTGGGGCGAATCCCATTTTGAATTCATCCCAGGGTGGGACGGATACTGAGAAAAGTGCCTGAATGTGCCAAATTGATTTTTGACCTTCCAAAATTGTTGTAAAAGTGGTTAGGACCACTATCTACCCTCTGAGGGCTGCCCTAGGGGCTGTGTGTGTCAAAAGCGATCAGTGTTTGCAGTCACATAATTGGATTGGTGCTGTTTTGGTGTCTACAATTTATTTTATTTTATGGTGTATATTTTTATCATATACAAGATAGAATATGATGTCATTGTCAAAGGTTTAAAAGGCCAACAAGCCAAATAGAATTCCAAATGTAAAATATATTGAAGGAAGGAGACTTGACACTAAAGCATCAAGAACAAAAAAAAAAAATCCAGATATCTAATGTTTTGAACTATGAGATATGGCTATCAAAATTTTCAAGGAATGGTGTCATCAAAGGAGAAAATAACACCTACCACGCAATGTAAAGAAATAACAAAGGAAGTAATATTTAGCCAAGGAAACCTCCTAAAAGTGAGCAACAAAATTTCATGTCACCAACCTCTATAAAAAATGATCTAGAATCATCCTAATAAATAGAAGTGTGCATGCCTATCAATTTATAGGTATCATTAATGTCAATAGATCTCAGTAGTGAAAACATCCTCCATCATACAATTGCCATTGCTTAGTTGGCTAAGAAATAAAAAAAAAGATTGGACCATCATTAGATGTTTATAATCCAACGGTGTGATAGGTAAGCTAGCATCACAATAAAATATGCATATCCCACATTAGCAAAACATGCCTAAAGTAGTTGAGAATACCTAGGCTAAATATGACAATGAATCTCTATGTCTGCTTTGATTTATTTGTAATATGCTCTATCAAAAATCATAGGTAAATAGTTGAATACATTATAAAGCTTATATATACTAGAATGTGAGTCATTCAAATGGTTGGATATTTGGAATTTATAATTGGTATAGTTGTATTTATTGATGCTATACAAATTTTGAATGAATATTGGATTATTGTTTGGCCTCGTGCTCAATTATTTTGCAAAACATGTATGTATGTTTCACTAAGTAGTTAAACATTTTTTTTTATCTTAAAATGGAAAATTGTGTTACAATTATTCTACATTCTAGATTTCTCCCTAGATTTACTATTATAGTTCTAGAATGACTTAACAATGCTCAAATTTTATCATGATTAATTATTTTAAAACATAAGGAAAGTAAGTTGGTATGTTAGGTAGTTTAGTCTAAGTTTAGATTTCAAGACTCTCTACATTATGTTTCTTGATGTTTCTAAATCTACACCACTTTCAACTTAGCATTCTAATCCTTTTCTATTTCTTACTCTAGTCTACAACCCCCATTTAGTTAAACTAGCTAGGTACATAGGAGCCAACCTTCTCTGGAGGTTGACTTAGAAACCCTTTTTCTAAGGCATCTAAACTTGGTTGAGGTCTAAGGGTTCAACTCATCCACTTAGGTAGATTTTATACCAATAGGTATTATTATAAATACCCTCACTCTAGTAATCATTTTATTTTTTGGAGCATGTAATTTTATCCATAAATATTGTAGTGATTATTTGTGGTGCTTATAGGCACCCCCAATATATATCTCTTTTTCATTCTTTCATATCTTTATAATTTTTGTATAATATTTAAGTGGATGCATTGCTTCTATTTATTTCTAAAAAATATTGTAATTTCCAACATGGTATCTGAGCAGGAATGGAGCTACCTCACTTGATCATGCATAATCATTCTTTAGAGCCTTCAATATCTCTTGAATTCCTGGACAAGGAATACAAAAGTACATTACATTATTTATTCCATCTATTAATCTAAGGCCAATGGATATTTTATCCATCTATTTTTGAAAGTAAGGTTTAGATTTTTTATCCTTAAATGTTAAATATTCAACACATAGGGTTGTTACTTCAAGTGGAAAAAAGACACAAATGTTCAAATCCAATGGGATTTGGCTTGGTACCCAAGTGAATTGGAGCATGTAAGATATTTCTTTACAAAGAGAGGGTGCACACAACTTCAGTGTAAAGAGTGACCATTGTTGTTAGTGGACCATTATTTATAATGCTCACAAAGGATTCAATTGTATTCAAAATGGAACAAGCATATTTTTGCTATACACAATCATGAAGTTTGGTGAAAAAATTAAAAGTAGAGGGGATTTTGTTGATGGAATCTCCCTTTTCTCTGTTTGATGGCTTGGCATGGTGTTTTTAATAGTGCATTGGAAACTATAGGTTATACTTTTGATTCTTGACTCATATTTCTTCTCCAACTATAAAGAGGTTATGTAGCTTCTATGGGAGCATTTTTTCTATTTCCATTTGGTGTTATGATGGAATCTATAGTAGGAAGGAACTAGGAAGAATATGGTGTGCATTTGAATCTTGTATATAATATTTTACACAATGTACACATTTTTTTTAGTTTATGGTATTTGGGAGGAATACAAGTGCATTTACACATTAGTTGTTAATGTAATATGTTTGGAGTATATAAAATTAAGGTTTTAACCTCTTAATAACTATTTCACCATTTTTTAAAGATGAATATTTGCATCCCTAACCGACATGGAAGTACTATATGGAACATAGAAAATGTTTACTATATATATGCCCTAAAAAATTTAGAGCGAACTAAGTTTCATAGTCAAAGAGTCTTAGAGATGCTATTGTGGCAAGGAATAGGTGGAAGACACTTACTAATCATGGATCACCAAGTGGAAATAGACAATTATATTTTATTTCTCTAATATTTAGAGCTTTTATTATCTTAATTTTTGGTCCATTAGGGTAAAATTTCTACATGCCATAACTTTTTCATATGAAAATATTTTAAGCCCATTATCTTTCAAATCACCTATTTTTTGAGTTCTATGCATTAGCAATATTAGTTCATGGACCTACTATGGTGCTAGGATTGAATTGTGTAAGATAGATCACAAAGTCCTACTTATTTTCCTCAAAGGGTAAAACTATAGTATTTGATAAACCCAAATAATTGGAATATTATGTGTAAGATCATGTCATGCATCTTGCAAGAGGATAAAACAACTATTCTTGATGATTAAACCTAGATTAAAAGAGAAAAAAAGTTGATGCAAAATGCATAAATTTTTTCATTGCTAATATCTCCTCTTATTTTTAGACGTTGAACCTAATGGTCCATATGATTCATATATTCCTTTAGTCTCAAAAAAATCTTACTTTTGATCAACTTTTTTCTCTCCTAGATTATTTTTAGGTGGCAATGTAGAATTATGGTGAGACTCTAAAAATATATATTCATATAAAGGACCTCAAATTTAAGGTTATAATACCCAAGGGATCAAGATATAGGATAAGAATTTAAAGAAGTAGAAGACCAGTTGTAGATACTAAAAGAGGGAGTGACATCCAATGAAGAATTGCTTGCTAAAATTACAAAGGATTGAAGTTGAGTTCTTTAATATTGATGGACATATTCTAACCTATGAGGGATATTCTAAAGAATTTGCCTCAACTATAGAGTCCCACTAGAACATCTATTTTAGGGAAGGATATTATTGTCACTAGTGTGTTCTCTCATTGGCCCTTTAGTTTTGATTATGGTGGGTGTTGAAAGTGTAATATGATTTATAGCCAAGGAAAATATTTATGATGCAATATTACTAAGAATAGGGGTATTTAGTGTATTAATTTGTTAAAATATTTTATTATATTATCCCTATGGGATACCGTAAACATTATTATGGTTAAACCCACTTTATAACTTGTAATTAATATTAATACCCCTTGTGATATCGACTCAGGTTAAACTTTGTTATGAAATTAGGGTTTTGGTATTATTATAAATACCCCCCTTCCATTCCCCATTTTTATTATCAATGTGTGTATATTTTTATCTATGGATAATATAGTATTTAGTTATTGTACTTATGATAACCATATAATCTGAAGAGATTATATACTCTGTTTATAACCATGCATTGGATAGTAAAAATCTATCCAATATTTCCACTATATTATTTTTACAGATGTGTTTATTATACCATGTATATTGAAAATTTAAAGGACTAACATCCCAAAGGTCATTTGTATTAATGAAAAAAAATATTTCATTGCTTTAAACAATCTTATAGTACCATCCTTCTTTTCCAAAAGAGATAGAATACTATTGAAATCACCCCTAAGAATCCATAGATAAAAATTATGAATCATCATTATGTTTGACAATAATATGCTAAGGGCCTTCCAACATATTTTGCAAGGTGTAAATATATTTGGAGCAATACAATTTATAACCCCAACATCGATGTTTTTGTCTTTCTTGTAAAATAGTCCAATAATCCAATTAGTTTTTGCTTCTAACAATTGCCCATACTTTTTTATTTGATCCATATTGTTGCAATGTCACCTAAATATCCTATAGAATAAACTACTAGAGAATCACACATTCTCAAAAATATGTTAAAAGCATCCTTAAATTCCTCACTACTTAATTTTATTTCTCATATTAAAATAAACTTAGGATTATAACAACCTATTAATTCCTTAACAACTCTTTTTTAGGGGTATTATTCATACCCCTAATATTATTTTATATCCATTTAATAATCATAACTTCATATTTATATTAGTGGACTTAGAACCACTTCTTGCTAAAACCTATGATATTTTTATTTGGATTCGTAAATCAATACCCCTTTGATTTTACTTTTCTCTTTGTTCATACTTTGATGGACTTTATCTCCTTTTTCCATTCCCACAAATGTTTTCATATTCATAAATCTATTTCATTTTTCCATATTGTTTATTTATATGTATATTTTTTATTTTACATGGTGGAATCGGTAGCTGCCACGAATCTGGGTAGGCTATACAGATTTTTATGGTCACCACAGTATTCTGTGTTATTCACTCTAGAAGCTACCACTATTGAGGGTGATTTCAAAAGTCACCCATAATTTTTAAATTAATATGTGAATTGTAAAATAAAACACATGAAAAATATATTAAATTGGGTGCTTTATTCATGCAAATTAATAATTTTAGTTAATTTAAAAATAAATAAAAAACAACATGCAAAGTGACATAATAAAAGTTGTTTTTTATAAAAATCTAGTTTTTAGATTTTTTAGATTTTTTGCATGATCAAGGCTGATTTATAATTATATATTTTGTAATTGGAATATTTTTGAATTAGAGAAGAACATGAATATTTTAGTGTGCACAATTGTGGAGCTTTTATGTGGAGCATTTTTTAAGGTTTATATTAATTCTAGATCAAAATTTTTGGTTTGGACAAGCAACATAGTTTTCTGAAATTGGAGCTTTTGGATGAGGATATTTCATCGTTTGGAATTTAAAATTGGTTTAGATTAATCACTAAACACTCTTGGACCATTTTTGGGTGATATCCATGCTCCATTAATGTTCTTTTTTTCTTAGATCAGAATTGCTTTATTGTGCATGTGATTTAAGAATTTGCAGGTATAGCTACAACAAGAGAGGGTGAATATTTTTTATTCCCAATATTCTTTTCAAGAGTTTGGATCAGAAATATTTATGGATATTCATTTGCTATCATGGAAACAAATAGTACATCCTTAAATATACCTACATTCAAAGGAGACAACTTTGAGTACTGGAGAGGTAAAATGAGGAGGATATTTGTATGGAAGGAAGTTTGGAAAAGTATAGTTCAGCCATATGCTCCTCCTAAGTAATGGAAATATCCTCCTCAAGATCAAAATAATACATTAGAAGAAGAAGAAAATAATTATACTCAATATTTATTCTACTTGCAGAGTGCGATAGATCCAAGCATCTACCCAAGGATAGATGGTTGTAAGAATGCACATGAGGTATGGACAACCTTGGAGACATCATATAAAGGCTCAAAAAAGGTAAGAGCATAAAAGCTCTTGATATTAAGAATCAATTTTGAAAATATGAAAATGCATGATGATGAGAATGTTGGAGACTATTGTATTAGAGTAAATGATATAGTGTATAGTATGAGAGTGTATGGTGAAGTCATGGAAGATAAAGTAGTAATAAGAAATATTTTGAGATCCCTAACTCCAAAGTGGTTGCATATTATCATTACACTTAAGGAGTGTAAATATATGGACCAAATAAAGGTTGAAGATTTAGTGGGTTATTTATTGTCCCAAGAAGATAAACTAAAAATTTATTCAAACAAATTAAATCATGCACTAGAGTTCAAAGTATGGGTTTCAAAATCAAATAAAAAACCCACAAGGAAGAACACAAGCTTATACTGAGAGGGGGGGATGAACATTATAAATATAAATATCAAGCAATATTATGCATTATATCAATGGAAATATCAATATCAGAAACCAAAGTAGTGCATAAAACATCACACACACATAAGACACCAATTTTACATGGTTCATCCAATGTGGGCTACTCCATAGAGAAACTATTTCACTAAAATTTTCTCAATCAATATCTTGGGAATCCTTACATATTACAATGTTTATGGACCTCTATACAAAGGAGATACCAATCTCCTAAATCAAGTTTGTGGATATCTATCCATAGGAGAACTCCTTCTCCTCTGCTTTGGCCGATTATCTTCTATAAGACTACTGCTTCCACTGAAGGCTCTTGTCCCCACTTATAAGAACTATCCTCACTACCCTGGTTGATGGATCTCTATCTACTGGAGACTACTTTCCTCTCTGCTCTATCACCTCCAAAGCTCTGTCTCAAATTTGTACTAAACATAGTCCTTCGATATAGCACAAATTTGCTCAATCTCTATCTCTGGTCTGGCATAAATCTATCCTCAAATCTGCACTAAGCCCTGTCCTTAAATTTTCTCAACAAGTCCACATAGAACTTGTATAAATCAGCTCAACAAGTCCACTAGAACTTGCTCAAATCTGCTCAACAAGTCCACACAAAATTTGCTCAAATATACTCAACAAGTCCACACAAAACTTGTCCAATTTTCTCAACAAGTCCACACAAAACTTGTCCAATATGCTCAATAATTCCACATAGAACTTTCTTATATCTTCTCAACAAGTCCACATAGAACTTGTCCAATATGCTCAACAAGTCCACACTCAACAAGTCCACATAGAACTTGTTCAAATCTACTCAACAAGTCCACACATAACTTGTCCAATTTGTATTGTAAGCTTCCACAAAAGCTCACACAAAAATTAGTCCACAAGTCTCCTCAAATACTTACCTCAAATATGCTAAATTAATTTCAATCACTTTCTTAGAAACATAAGGAGATTTGTTAGAGACTCAATATGTTTCAAATTCAACTCAATGCTCAATCACTTTCTCAAATCAATTCAGAATATAGAATAGTTTGTTTTATGAAACTTGAACAATAACTTCACACATCCACTTGACTAGGCTCAACCAAATCTACTCAACCAATCACTCAATGAAATAATCCTTGCTCACAAACCCTAGTCCAAGCATATGATCACTCACTCAAAATATTTCCAATAATGCTCAACAACAAATCTCACATAACAATGATACTCATGTTCTTTTCAAACCCTAGTTCAAGTTCTTTGCTCAAAAACTCACTTCAACAACCATGCTTATAAAACAACTCTCACATAACAATGATACTCATGTTATTTTCGAACCCTAGTTCAAGTTCTTCACTCAATAAATGGCTTCAACAACAATGCTTATAAAACAAGGTTTTAATAACACTTCTTTATTATAGAAAACCTTGAAGCATTCACTCAACACACTCAATAGGAAAACCTAATAAAGTCCTTTTCAATCCAAACTTATTTTCCAGAAAACCAATCAATCAATTCAACTATGGAAGAATATGCTCATACCTTTTTCTTGATTGGAGGATGATCTTCAAAACTACCTTTAGAGAATACCTTCTTCTTTTACAAGTGCCAAGGATTAGATAACAAGTGTTATACTTCACAAAAAACAAGAATAGATTAATTTCATGATACACCTTATATCTCCTTCTCAATAGAAATATTTGACAATAATATCTTCATAGAAATTTCCTTTTCAAAACACACCTTCAATTTCTCAATTTCACAAAATTGATATTCCAACTTAATTTCTATATCCTAAGGTAAAATAATATTTACCTTAATACAACACCTATTTACCACTTAGGTAAATAAATTAATATCACCTTATAACTCCCTAACCTTCACACAATTAATCAAATTCCACAAAAACCCCTAAAACCTTAGAATAATGATCAAATATCACAAATACTCCCTTATGCCTCCTAAACATTAGTATTATGCAAAAATAAAAATTAAATCATAAAAACCTTTGGTGAATCCCCCTTCTGCATTTTTTGGAATTTCAATCCTGCGCCTTCTCCCTCGATTGGTGCCTTAGTTGCGGCTAGCTAGCCGTGTGAGCTAAGTGCTCCACGTGCTTAGCTTAAGCCCTAAGGTTGCTTAAGCATTTTATCCAAGGCTCTAAATTTTTTGGCCTTCTTCCATGTCTAGCGCCAAACTAGACCACGGGCACTACTCCCTTTAATTTATTCCTCGATCGAACATGATGCACTACCTTGAACACGATGTGTTGCCTTGAACGTGATGTGTTGCCTTACTTCTTTAATACCTCACTTCATGGTTTTTAGAGGCTCCAAATTTTTTGCTATGTTCAAATTCAAATTGTCACTTCCCCAAGGTTTATCTTAGGTTTTAAATACCCTTCATTTTATTTGCATACATCGGTGGATGATTCGATTTGATGACGTCGAATTAAATAAATTATAATTTATAATTAATTTAAATTCAAAGAATTTAAATATTATAAATTTAATTTATAAACTTTAGACTCTAATAAAAAATTAAAGCCCTCTTTGAGTTAATATCAAATTGTCATTTGCACTTCACTAGGTTGATAAGAAATAATTTTGCCATATTGGTTTTAATAAAAACCTTAATTCCACCATCACAATGTTAAAAAACTATCATTAAGGTTTTAATAAAACATATTTGGACACCTTTTCTCCATCTCTTTGCATTGCTTCCTGGTGTTAATGATGATGTACTCCATGGTATTAATGGCAGCTTCATGTGTTCACTTTAGCAAAATGAGCTCAAAATGTCCAAAACACAAATTAGAATGCAAATTTTTATCAAATTTCAGATCAGAAAGGGAATAACCAATCAAATTCAAAGTGGAAGGTTAATAATGTCATCACTTATCATTATTGTAAGAAACCAGGTCACATGATAAAATATTAGAGGAATCTAGCAGCCAAAAATTAATTAACCAAGATGGGGATGATAAAAAGGCTTACCAAGCTAAGAATAATGATGATAAAATTAATTATTTTCTTTCATGTAGTTCATTTTTTTATGATATAAGGAATGTGTTGTTTCTTGATTCAGGATGTTCTAACCATATGTCATGTTTTAAGGATTGTTTTGACAATCTAGATGGTTCATTCAAGAGTCAAGTTCACTTATGACATGGGAAGGTGATTCGTGTTGAAGGGAAAGGGATAATGCCTATCACCACAAAGAATTGGAATGATGATATCAAAAACATTTATTTGGATCCAAAAATGAAGCACAATCTCATGAGTGTTGGACAACTAGTAGAGAAAGGATTCAAGCTACTTTTTGACAATGGATAATATTTGATATATGACAAAAATCAAGGTAAAAAATTGATTGGAAAGTCTATTATGTCAAAAAATAGAATGTTTCCATTGATAATAAATATGTTAAATCAAAATTCTTTATTTTCTACCATTGAGGAATCAAACATGTTGTGGCACTCTAGATATGGTCATTTAAATTTCATAAGTTTGCATGTTATTTTTAAGAACAAGATGGTTGATGGTCTTCCAAGGATTGAATCCAAATTGAAGGAATCATGAAAGGCATGTATACTTGGAAAACATCATAGATAAATATTTTCAACCAACAAATGGAGAGCTACCAAGAAATTAGAATTGGTACATTCAGATTTATGTGAAGAACACAAGATTATACTGAGAGGGGGAGGGTGAACAGTATAAGGCCTCTTTTTACTTTCTCTATTTACCTTCAACTTCGCAAAGCAATGAACCAATAGCAATATCAAAGCAATGCATAAAGCAACACACAATGAGACACCAATTTTAACGTGGTTCACCCAACATGGGCTACCTCCACAAAACTTTTATCTAAAAATCTTTCTCAAAGTTCTTTGGGAATCCTTCCCAATTAGAATATTTATGAGCCTCAACCCAAAGGAGAAACCTTCCCCTACTCAAGTATTTATGAGCCTCTGCCCAAAGGAGAATCCTTCCCCTCCTCATGAATTTATGATCCTCCTACCCAAAGGAGAATCCTTCCCCTCAGCTCTGGAAATGATACTTTAGAAGATCACCTGCCTCTTATTTCGCTAGCATGTGGAACTCCTTTCCATAGAAGACCTCTTGTCCTCAATGCTCAGCCTCAAGAGACCTCTGTCCTCATTGATCACCTCCATAGCAACTCATCAACCTGTACTAAACACAGTTAGTCAGTCCAGCACAAGTCTTCCTCACTCTGTCAGATCTGTCCCAAGCTCAACTCATAAAGCTTTGAACAAATAAATCTCTGCTGCACACAAGCCTTCTCAAAGACTTGTCAAAAATGTCCTCAGGTTCTTCTCAAAGAACCACTTCAACTCTGTCCTCAAGTCCTCTGCTAGGACCTATCCAAATCAGCTCACAAGTCCTCCATAGAAATTTTCCAAATCAGCTCACAAGTCCTCACTAGAACTTGTCCAAATCAGCTCACAAGTCCTCACTAGAACCTGTCCAATTCAGCTCACAAGTCCTCACTAGAACCTGTCCAAATCAGCTCACAAGTTCATCAAGAAAAACTTGCTTAGCATGAACCCACAAAGAGAATTTTTAGAGACCCAATGTGATTCATCAACCTCATAGAAGCATAAAGAGAATTTTTAGAGACTCAATATGTTCTATACTTAACTCCCAATCTCAATCTCAAATCTCATAGAAACATAAAGAGAATTGTTAGAGACTAAATATTTTCTATACTTAACTCCCAATCTCAATCTCAACTCAATCTCAATCTCAAAAGTATAATATAGATGTAGTATGCTTTTCTCAAGAACATGAAACACAACCCAACAATTGCCAACCATGCAATATCTCATATAACAATGATACTCATGTTCTTTCCACAACCAATATCTTTGTTCAACCAAGTAGGGCTTTAAAAACAATGCTTATAGACAAGGTTTAACCAATATCATTCAACTCAACATTAAACTTGAAGCATTCAACCAATCACTACATGAAAAGGAAACTAGTAGACATCCTTTTCCCTCCAAAGGTATTTGGACAAAATAACCACCAACATAAATCACCAATGCAAATAATAACTTGCTCAAATCAATCTCAATGGAGTAAGCCCAAATCATGTATCAAGTAAAGCATTAACTTGATCAAAACAACCTCTATGGAAGCAACTCAACCATCAATCTCAAAACATCCAACTAAGGGTTTCACCATCTCAATGCAAGTAGCAAGACTTACTAACATAAACCCTAGTGCAAGATGCTTCCTCTTCCTCAACCAGAATTATGCATTCACCCAAAAAACTCATCAATGATTTTAATGCATAAACAATCTTCAATATCTAGAAAATGGGATTTACACCAACAATAATACCTAGTAGACAACCTTTTCACTCCAAACTCAATTTCAGAAAATACACCATCAACAATATACATGGAAGAAGTTGCCCATACCTTTGTTTGAGGAAGAAGAGAATAGTTCTTCAACTTGTTACCAACACCACCCTCAACTTTGCCACCAAGTTAGGGTTAGATCATAAAAGTAACCACAAAAATATTTATTCCATAAAACACCTTATGACTCCAATCCTTAGAAGTCAACTACCAAAAAAAATATAAAGCATACAAACAATATATCCTTTTACACCTTATTTCTCCAAATTAATTAAACCATGCTCAAGGAATAATAGTTTATAAGCAAATCTCACTCAACAATCAAGCCAAAAATCTCAACCACACACTATCAACCTTATATCTCCAAAGAAGCATTTAACCTGAAAAATAATTTTAAATAAATCTGCCCAACCACTTATTCTTTAACAAAATGTAGATTTTATTTAAAAAACCTTACCAAAAAAATGCTTCCAAAAATCGTGGGTCAACAGTGTCTCCGAAAAAAAATGGAGCGCAAAAAATATTCTCACACTCCACGGCGAGAGTCGAACGCTTGACCTCCCTTCAAGCACCTTCGCAGAATAGTCGTTGCCACTAGGCCAACGACGCTATCTTGAAGGCTAGCAAGAGTCTCCTTCTCCTTAACCCTTTGGCGGTGGATAAACGTGGTGAAAAAATGATAGCCATAGCTTTTACTTCCCAACCTTTGTGCAATTCAAATTTCTTTCACTCCATTGCTTTGGACTATAGGTTATGGCTTATATAGCCAAAATTCCATGCTATACACGACGTCGACGGAAGGATAATTTGAATTTTTCGAATTAATATTACTTTGGTGCCTTCAAAACAACTTTAGGGTTTATGAAACCCTTTTGATTATTAAAAAATAATCACAGGTATTTTAGACCTTAGACCTTAGGTGGAGAACCCATTAAATTATTTAAATAATTTAATCACTTAAATAAATAATTAATTAAAAAACCTTTAAATTTTTTTATTAATTAAGTTATTTAATTAATAAGTGTCTCCAGCCTTTGCATTAAGCTAAGAGTGGTTTTGAGAAAAACCCTTAATGCATCCACCTGGTTTTAATAAAAACCCTTAAACCTGCTATGGTTTTGATAAAAACCTTTTCATCTACCACATGGAATTTCTCTGGAATATTCTAGAAAAAATTCTTTGGAATCTTCAACCTTTGAAGCCAATAAATCCTCTTGACATTAATGCCAGTTCATTTTGACATCAATGACAACTCATAGAAAAGAAGCTAGGATCTCAAACCCAAAATTGCCAACAATCTCCCCCTTTGTCATTGATGGCAAACCATGCTTCTCAACAACACTGAAACTCAAAATTGTTGTATAGAAATCAGCTCCCCCTGACTTGAGGCTCTCCCCCTTACTCATATCTCTCCCCCTTTTTCATCAATGGCAAAGGGTCACCTTTGGGGCTTGGGACTAAGAATGAGCTTCTTAGCTTAGTCCCTCCCCCACCTCCTGTTGAGGTGATTAATTCCGTGGTGGGAGTAAAACTACCATTAGGCACTGATCTGCATTAGTGTCTATAGCTACCTTACCATGTCTTCTCTTGTTCTCCTTGTCCATATTCCTGTTCCTGTTCATGTCACTATTGCTATTTTTGTTATCATTCCTGTTCTTATCCATGTCTTGATTCTTGTGCCTATTCATACCCATGTTCCTATTCCTGTACCTTGGAATTTTAGCTCTACACTATCTAGCTATGTGACCTTCATTGTTGCACTTATAACAACTAACAATGTTATTTCTTTGAGGCATACCTAATCTTTGACTCCATTTGTTCTGACCAACCTTGTTCCTGTTATTAGCCTTGCAATAAAAAACCTTGTGCCCAAACTGTTTACAAGAGTAGCAATACCCTTGATAGAAATTACCACCTTTGAATCTGTCATTTACCTTCCTCACTTGAGTCATGCAATGTGAAGCCATGTGACCAAACTTGTGACAAGCAAAACATCTGCCATTAAACTTTCCTTTATTTAACCTCTTAGGTCCTGTAAACTTTCTCACCTTTTTTTTATTCCTATTTTCTGATTCTGTGCATCTATCACTCAAGGACTCTTTTTCTGAAGTACTTTCCTCATCATAACTCTCTTCCTTTCGAAATATCTTACAAGATTCCCTAGCAGAGTCGCCAACCAGTTCCATGTGTTTCTTACCAAAACCAAGACCTGTTTTATTTGTTGTCTTTCTTTGATCTTTGATGATTAAATTTACCTTTTTGGTGTTATATTCAAACCTGTAAAGCTTCTCCTTGTACTCTTTAGTTTCCTCTTTCAAGGAAGCCACTTTCTATTCCAACTCTCTACACTCAAGAACCTTAGACTCTAACTTATCCTTAAGTTTTTGTGTCTTAGCTATAGAGAAAATAATTTCTATAAGCTCATCTCTCTCAATACAACATTCATCCAATTTATCATTGAGTCTAGCATTCTTCTTTCTTTCCTTTTTCAAAGCACTAAGAGCACTAACAAGTTCAGCTTCAAGATCTACTTCACCATCCTCTATAACTTCCTCTATTTGTTTGCCTTTTGAAACATCAATGACTTTTTCAGATTTCTTATCACTAGAGGTGCTACCCTTTTCTAAAGCCATACAAAGATCTTCCTTACAATTTTTTGAAGCATCCTCATACATAGTATAACTAGAAATCAATCCATTATTTGTGCAATCATCCTCAAGATGTCCAAAATTTCCACATCTAAAACATTTTATAAGGACAAATCTATGTTTCTTTTCTTCTTATTTTTCTGTTAGGAACAATATCTCATTTCCAACATCACTTGAAGAAATTTCACTATCACTACTAGAACACTTACTTGCCCTGTATAGGTAGAAACTTTTCTTGTGTTTGTGAGAGTACCTATTTCCTTGATTGCTTTGCTCATATTTATTCTTCCTTTGATGCCTATGCCTTTTAGAATCCTTACTCTTATAA
Source organism: Wollemia nobilis (assembly GCA_028583015.1). Taxonomy (NCBI): domain Eukaryota; kingdom Viridiplantae; phylum Streptophyta; class Pinopsida; order Araucariales; family Araucariaceae; genus Wollemia; species Wollemia nobilis. The sequence continues at coordinate 28,148 of JAQPPZ010003615.1, read as the reverse complement.
TCTTGTTTATCTTCATCACTTTCATCCTTGGTAGAAGTACAATTAGTAGCATAATAACCAAACTTTCCACAATTGAAATACTTGAAATATTTCATACCTTTGTGCTTTCTTGAGAACTTGCCCTTATTGCTGTAATATGCCTCTTCATCACTAGAAGACTCATCACTATCTTCAATCTCTTTACCCTTGGATTTCTTGGTAGCCTTGAAAGCTGCCTCCTTCTTAACATCAACCTTCACTTGAGTTCTCAACTCAAATGCTGCAAGTATACTATGAAGATCATCCTTTTTCAACTTATCCAAATCCATAGCTTCCTTAATAGCAAAAATATTTTCACTAAATCTATTTGGAAGAGACCTCAGAATCTTATCACAAATATCATTTTCAGCAAGCTCAAGACCTAGTTCCTTCATAGAGTTAACAATATCATCCATATGAAGCATATAGTCACTAATATTTTCTTGATCATTCATCTTGAGTTGTTCAAACATACCTTTGAATTTTATCAACTTGGCCTTTTGGACATTTGCATCACTTGTATGAACCACCTTCAAATGTTTCCACATTTCACTAGCTATCTTGTAGTGAATCACCTTGGTAAGATTTGCCTTCTGTAAACCCTTCAGGATTGCATTCACTGCCTTTGAATTGCTATGATGTAAGAGCCTCTCTTCCTTAGTAGAAGGACCATGCTCAGGAATGGTATACTCATCCTCAATCACTTCCCAAACATCATTTCCAAGAGCCATAAGATGAACCTTCATCCTAGCACTCCAAAGCCCAAAATCTGCCCCATCAAGAATAGGTGCTGCATTACCACTTGTAGATTCCATTGTGTTCTTTACAATCTTTTCCTTCAAGCTATTAAACTTTCTGAAGGAACCCACTCCGATACCAATTGAATAACACAAGCTTATACTGAGAGGGGGGGTGAATAGTATAAGACCTTTTTTTACTTTCTCTATTTAACTTCAACTTCGCAAAGCAATGAACCAATAGCAATATCAAAGCAATGTATAAAGCAACACACAATGAGACACCAATTTTAATGTGGTTCACCCAACATGGGCTACCTCCACAAAAATTTTCTCTAAAAAGCTTTCTCAAAGTTCTTTTGGAATCCTTATCAATTACAATGTTTATGAGCCTCAGCACAAAGGAGAAACCTTCCCCTACTCAAGTATTTATGAGCCTTTGCCCAAAGGAGAATCCTTCCCCTCCTCAAAAATTTATAAGCCTCCTGCCCAAAGAAGAATCCTTCCCCTCAATGCTGGAAATGATACTTCAGAAGATCACCTGCTCTTATTCCACTAGCATGTGGAACTCCTTTCCACAAAAGACCTCTTGTCCTTAATTCTCAGCCTCAAAAGACCTCTATCCTCACTGATCACATCCACAAAAACTCATCAACCTGTACTAAACACAGTCAGTCGGTCCAACAAAAGTCTTCCTCACTCTGTCAGATCTGTCCCAAGCTCAACTCATAAAGCTTTGAACAAATAAATCTCTGCTACACACAAGCCTCCTCAAAGACTTGTCAAAACTATCCTGAGGTTCTTCTCAAAGAACCACTTCAACTCTGTCCTCAAGTCCTCTGCTAGGACCTGTCCAAATCAGCTCACAAGTCCTCCCTAGAACTTGTACAAATCAGCTCACAAGTCCTTACTAGAACCTATCCAAATTAGCTCACAAGTCCTCACTAGAACCTGTCCAATTCAGCTCACAAGTCCTCACTAGAACCTGTCCAAATCAGCTCACAAGTTCATCAAGAAAAACTTGCTTAGCATGAACCCATAAAGAGAATTGTTAGAGACCTAATGTGATTCATCAATCTCATAGAAGCATAAAGAGAATTGTTAGAGACTCAATATGTTCTATACTTAACTCCCAATCGCAATCTCAAATCTCATAGAAACATAAAGAGAATTGTTAGAGACTCAATATATTCTATACTTAACTCCCAATCTCAATATCAACTCAATCTCAATCTCAAAAGAATAAGATAGATGTAGTATGCTTTTCTCAAGAACATGAAACACAACCCAACAATTGCCAACCATGCAATATCTCATATAACAATGATACTCATGTTCTTTCCACAACCAATATCTTTGCTCAACCTTTAGGGCTTTAACAACAATGCTTATAGATAAGGTTTAACCAATATCATTCAACTCAACATTAACCTTGAAGCATTCAACCAATCACTACATGAAAAGGAAACTAGTAGACATCCTTTTCCCTCCAAAGGTATTTGAACAAAACAGCCACCAACATAAATCACCAATGCAAAGAATAACTTGCTCAAATCAATCTCAATGGAGTAAGCCCAAATCATTTATCAAGTAAAGCATTAACTTGATCAAAACAACCTCTATGGAAGCAACTCAACCATCAATCTCAAAATAGCCAACTAAGGGTTTCACCATCTCAATGCAAGTAGCAAGACTTACTAACATAAACCCTAGTGCAAGATGCTTCCTCTTCCTCAACCAGAATTATACATTCACCCAAACAAATCATCAATGATTTTAATGCATAAAAAATCTTCAATATCCAAAATATGGAATTTACACCAACAAGAATACCTAGTAGACAACATTTTCATTCCAACTCAATTTCAGAAAATACACCATCAACAATATACACGGAAGAAGTTGCCCATACCTTTGTTTGAGGAAGAAGAGAATAGTTCTTTAACCTGTTACCAAAACCACCCTCAAATTTTCCACCAAGTTAGGGTTAGATCATAAAAGTAACCACAAAAATATTTATTCCATAAAACATCTTATGAATCCAATCCTTAGAAGTCAACTACCAAAAAAAATATAAAGCATACAAACAATATATCCTTTTACACCTTATTTCTCCAAATTAATTAAACCATGCTCAAGGAATAATAGCTTCTAAGCAAATCTCACTCAACAATCAAGCCAAAAATCTCAACCACACACTATCATCCTTATATCTCCAAAGAAGCATTTAACATCAAAAATAATTTTAAATAAATCTGCCCAACCACTTCTTCTTTAACAAAATGCAAATTGTATTTAAAAAACCTTACCAAAACAATGCTTCCAAAAATTGCGGGTCAACAGTGCCTCCGAAAAAAAATGGAGCGCAAAAACTCTTCTCACACTCCACGGCGAGAGTCGAACGCTTGACCTCCCTTCAAGTGCCTTCACAGAATAGTCATTGCCACTAGGCCAACGATGCTAGCTTGAAGGCTAGCAAGAGTCTTCTTCTCCTTAACCCTTTGGCGACGGATAAACGTGGTGAAAAAATGATAGCCGTAGCTTTTACTTCCCAACCTTTGCGCAATTCGAATTTCTTTTACTCCATTGTTTTGGACTATAGGTTATGGCTTATATAGCCAAACTTCCATGCTATACACGACGTCGACAGAAGGATAATTCAATTTTTTTGAATTAATATTACTTTTGCACCTTCGAAACAACTTTAGGGTTTATGAAACCCTTTTGATTATTAAAAAATAATCATAGGTCTTTTAGACCTTAGACCTTAGACCTTAGGTGGAGAACCCATTAAATTATTAAAATAATTTAATCACTTAATCAAATAAATAATTAATTAAAAGACCTTAAAAAGGTTTTATTAATTAAGTTATTTAATTAATAAGTTTCTCCAGCCTTTGCATTAAGCTGAGAGTGGTTTTGAGAAAAACCCTTAATGCATCCACCTAGTTTTAATAAAAAACCTTAAACCTGCCATGGTTTTGATAAAAACCTTTTCATCTGCCACATGGAATTTCTCCGGAATCTTCTAGAAAAAATTCTTTGGAATCTTCAATATTTGAAGCCAATAAATCCTCTTGACATTAATTCCAGTTCCTTTTGACATCAATGACAACTCATACACAAGAAACTAGGATCTCAAACCCAAAATTGCCAACATTATGTGGGCCTATGTCTTATCCTAGCATTGGCAAAAATTTATATTTTATTTCCTTTATTGATGATGCTACTAGATTAATATGTGTAGACACCAAAACAACACCAATCCGATTATGTGACTGCAAACACTGATCGCTTTGACACACACAGCCCCTAGGGCAGCCCTCAAAGGTTAAAAAGTGGTCCTAACCACTTTTGTAGCAATTTTGGAAGGTCAAAAGGCAATTTGGCACATTCAGGCACTTTGCTCAGTATCCGTCTCACCCAGGGACGAATTCAAATTGGGATCCGTCTCACCCAGGGACGAATTCTGAATTCGCTCTGGGTCAGGACGAATTCCAGGTTTAACGGGCAAAAAGAAAAATTGTGCCAAGTGGCAGCCGAGGACAGTCAATTAATGCCTCCTGCCTTGCATGCGCGTGTAGGTGGGCAGATTGGACGTTAGAGGACTGTCACAAGGGCAGTCATGGAAGCCCAAGTCATGGAGGACTTTCCTCCCTCATGGGAAGGCATGACTGCCACATGGCGCTTATGCATGCCCCTCCAAAGAGACCCCCTGGGTCTATAAAATGGTGAACTTTCTCACCCAAAAAAGGACAAGTTGGAGGCATTTTCAAGCAACGAAGTGCTGCCAAATTGAATACCACATTTTACCCTTTTGATTCACCTCTTCCACATCCTTGATCTCTTTCGCAAGGGAGGTCATTGGGTGGTTATTGGAAGTGTGAATCCGGACCCAAAACCCGACATTTGACCACATTGATCTACCAATTCGCCGACAACCCATTACAAGAGATTTTGGGCCCATCCCGAGTGGATTGGTGCCGAAGTCAGGTTCTAACGATGGGCGGCCCGCCCGGGTGCCCCGCACTTCTTAGTTTCATTTTAATTTGTTCTTTTGTCACTTGTTTATCTTCCATTCCATTTTATGCTGTTTAGATAGTTTATAATTTTGATTTTAGAATGTTTTGATCAAATCTTATCATGTTTTGTCGCTTTTGTTGTCCTCACTAACTTGCAGGTAGCGACGTCAAATTCCCGTTGATGGAGGTCAAATTGGGGAAATCCGACCATCTGGGTCATCCCAAAATGCCCCCAATTAGCTAACCCCTATGTTTGCAGGTCTTTTGGAGATCCCGAGACGCGACATTTGGGCAGCATCACTTCGGCGCTTTGTCGTAGGCGAATTCGTCCTACCCGGGGACGAATTACAGTAGAATTCGTCCTACCCAGGGACGAATTACAGTCGAATTCAAATCGGTGGCGTTTTTTCTAACTATTTTGATGGCAGTGGCCCTCTGGTAATGTTCCCTGGTTCCTGTCAAACTTGCAAGTTGTTTAGAATCAGTTCATTCATCATTTTATTCAGTTTTATGCATACATCCTTCATCGTTTTTAGAGAATAAATGTTTCATATTTGCAGCAGGTGCTACTAACAATTTTGTTGTTTCTTTGAATGCAGGAGGAGCAGCAAGGATCAAGGATTCATTTACACAAGCGGTGGCAACACTTTGGCCCACCCATTTTGCATGTGGGCACGCGAAAGAGAGATGACTTTCCATTGATGTGACCAAGAGACAAGTTTGATGCTCCTTTCCCCTAAAAAGGGAGGAAGCTAATTGTAACCGAATTTGAAATACATCAATAAAAGAAGAGGGTTGTTTCGTTCCATTTTGGTTCCAATTTGTCTATGCTTTCTCCATTTTATGCATTTCTAATTTGTAGCATTAAGTTTAAGTTTCGTTCTTGCATCGTGTTTGGGGTTTTCCCTTTTTGTTTTTCGGAATCTCGTGCTTTCAGTGGCGATCACGGTGGGACACTGTCCCCTGATTTTTGAGATCAAAGAAACTGATCAAAAATTTGTGTTTTTGTGCTCACAGGTACCATTTTTTTGAACTCTGACTGTTATTCGTCTTTGCCTGTGGCGAATACCTTACTGTAATTCGTCTGACCCTGAGACGAATTCTAATTCATCTCAGATAGGGACGAATTCTGTACTGTAATTCGTCTCATCCAGGGATGAATTTTTGTCTGTGCATTTTCAGGGCCGAGGATCAGAAACAACAAGTCTAGGCAGAGAAAAGGTAAGGGTCTTAAACTGTTCCTGTCATTTTTTGCTTTTCTATTTCTATTTTCTGTCAATTTTGCCTTCTTAAGGAAAGTAGTTGCTTCTGCCTGCTTTAATTTTTAATAAAAAGAACCACACACACATCACGTGGCATTTTTAAACCAAGGAGCTGGTCGTAAGACCCCAGCCCTTGATCAAGACCAACGGTGGGTTCATCACCACCTTGGCTTGATTTTTGCATCCATTTACCCCGATTGTCACTGTTGCTCGACGTAAATCCTGATGAAAGCTGACCGAGTGTCATTGGGGTGATTCCCAATGCACGAGGATAAGTCTTCTATGGTAGGTGTCATAAACAGGACAATCCCCCTTTCGTACCGCCTACGTACCATGTACCATCTGCTCTCACGTACCTATAGTTTCCCTCTCGTAAGGGCGGGTATATAGAGAGGTTGGTATATCGGCCTGGCAATGGTATATTGAAGGGGCGACCATTTATGGGAGTCATATGAGCCTTCATTATGCATTTAAACGTTCTTCAAAACTTTCAAAAACAAAACAAAATCATCAAAATGCACTAAAACCAGTTTAGGACACACCATTAATCTTTAAAAGAGATAATCACCGTTTGTGTATGTGTGTGTTCATTTCTGCTTAGTGTAACAAAAAAATAAAAAAAATCATAAAAGAGATAAAATCTGCTTAGCTTGTAGAAGAGCACCACCATGGTGGTGTACACCCGTAGCCAAGCCCAATCAAGGGCAGAAGCTACAAAAAGTGTACAAGGAGCGGGCACAAGTCATCTCCGCTTTAGCCCTAAGGACTTGGCCATACCGCCTTGGCGGTCTGGACTACAAGAGAGTCCACATCATTCCATGTCAAGGTGGAATTATAGGGACACCCCCTGGGGGACACGCCCGTTCAGCACAGCCCCTTTCGGGAAGAAGCTTTACATGTGGCACTCAACGTAGATAGAAGACCTCCCTTAGAGGCTAGATATGAGTGGCCACCATGCGATGAAGCGCTAGAGAGGCATAGTGTCCATGAGGAGAGGCAACGTGACTATGGCATCTCTCCTTTGCCTCCCCTCACTGTTAGAACCAATAGACAAAATCCAGAGCGCAGGGCTCTCCAAACAGGGCGAGCTAACTCCGCCCGCCCCTTTCACACCTATGAAAGGGAGTATGAGGAAGACCATCACATTCCTCGAGAGCAATATACAGTATGGGAGCCTTGCGCTTCCACACCTGCTAGATACAATGATCACCCATTGAGGCAAGAGCCTCGGGTAAATGCCGCCAACCTCGACAGAGGGAAGCAACCCATTGAGATCTCGGATCATCATGACCGAGGAAAATACATAGGAGAGGCATTCAGGCCTCCTAAGCCCTAGATGGTAGACCAAATTGACCTGGCAGTCACTAGACATGCCGCCCATCAAGCCCAGATCACGCGGCTTGAACAAGATCAACAGTAGTTAGAGCGCTTATACCGCCTTAACAAAGAGCGCATTCAACGCCAAGCAGACGAGCTACTTTATAACATACCTGAGAGGGTTCCAACCCCTCACACCCAAAAAGTGGAACCATATGAGAGGCATAATCCTTTGGTGTAGGATAGGTCTCCGTGACCTCATCAAGTTTTGCCTCCGAGACCCCATAGACCTGAGAGGGAGGCCACTCCCCAAAACAATGATGGGTACCCTCCACGGAGACCCACTCAAGGTCATAGGTCTCACCCAGAGACTCCTCAAGAAGTTTATGAGGAGTATGAACAAGAATTAGAGTGGGCTGAAATGCCCTATCAAGGCGGAGGGGTTGCTATCCGGCCACCCCCCATAGGCCTCCAGTCTCCCACAACTCACAATGGGAGCAAACTAAAGAGGAAGAGATTAAATCTTTCGATGCATACAAAGCATTGTTAGAGCATTTGGAGTCTATGGAAACTAAAGCTTCTGGGCCCCAAAAGCCCATGTTACGCCAACTCCATAGTCATCCGATGCATCCGTCAGTGCCCGCACCTCCTTACCCCAAACATTTCAAGTTGCCTCAGTTGGCAGTCTTTAAGGGTGAAGAGGATGCTCAAGAGCATGTGACAAGATTCCTGAGCCAATGCTTTGGCATTCAGGATAATGATGCATTGTTGCTAAGGACATTCATAACCACATTCGTAGGCCCTACCTCGGATTGGTTCACCCAGTTGCCGAAGCACAACATCAATAACTTAGATCAATTAGTGGATGCGTTCCTTGAACGCTTCACCTTCAACACCAAGAAGAAGGCGTCACTGAGTGATCTGGCCAGCCTCAGGAAATATGAGGAGGAGACAATGGCGGCCTACAGGAATCGATGGAGGACTCTGCTTTCTAAGCTACCTTACCTTCCCCCTATGTCCGACCTCACACAGATGTTCTCACGAAGTTGCTTGAGATCGATCTCTGGGCTATTGCAGCTGCAACAATATGCCACCTTAGAAGAAGCTCTGGTGCAAGCCAGAATTATCGAAGAGATCAAAATACAGGAGGGCAAAATCGCCAAGCCTAAAAAGAAAGAGTGGAACAAAAACACCAAGACAGGGACTACGCAACAAAAACCCGCTGCGGTTAATCAAGTTGCTATAAATGTCCCCAAGCCTGCACAAGAAGTACAGCCTCAAAAGGCTAATTATCAGGCAGTGCCTCCTAAGAATTATGAAAGAGAAAATAAAAAATAGGAGCAAAATCAGCAGCGTCGCCCTAAGCGACAGTACACCCCTTATACGGAGTCTAGGGACTCCCTATTTGACCGCTTGTCAATGGCAAATTTAATCACCCTTCCAGAAATTCAAACCATAGATCCTAATGCTCCCAAGCCTAAGGGATACAGAGAGGATTTATATTGTAGGTTCCACAAGCGAAGGGGACATGACCTGAACGCATGCTGGAAGTTCAAGGGATTGATACAAGACCTGATTGATAATAAAACATTGGCAGTGGACAACCCCATAGCGCCAAACAATCAACAGATGGGGGTTTTCAAGGACCCTTTGCCTACCCATGAGGCACAGGCAAAACCTCTTCAGGTCAATGAGGTACAACAACATTTCCCCATGCAAGGGTATGTGGGAATGATAAGCATAGTGACCAGGAACAAGAAATACCCAGGAGTTGTCCCCGAGGCAGCCACAAGAGAGGTTCCTTCGATGTCACAACCTCAACAACACCCTGTGCAGTTACCTCCGCCTAGACCCGAGGTCACGATACGGACCAAACTCACGCAGAGTTTGTGGACCACGTCGGCTAGGCTCTCCATATATGAGCTTATACAACAATCAGCACCCCATCGGGAAGCTCTCATGGAGATTTTGAAAGCCATCGAGTTGCAGCCTCACGAAGCGAATTCCTTCAATAACTTCGTGGGACATGTAAAATGATGCACGGAGCCAGTCATTACCTTTCGAGAAGATGAACTTAAATCAGTATCTGATGACATGGCAGATCCACCCCTGCACGTTATCGCATGGGTCAACGGGATCCCGTATAAGAGGGTGTTGATAGACACTGGCTCGTCCAGTAACATCATTACTACGACAGCATTGAAACATCTGAAGTTGCCAGCCTCACACATCACGGCTTCCACTTACACACTACGAGCATTCAATGATGCGATATGCTCGACAGTTGGCACAATTGTTCTACCCGTTCAGGTAGGACAAAAGATGATACCTACATTGTGCCATGTTTTGGAAGGCGAGATGGCATACAACATATTGCTAGGGCGGCCATGGATCAGGGACATGAAGTGTGTCCCTTCGATAGCTCACCAGTGTTTGAAGTATGCATTTGAAGGAGAAGTACATGTAGTCCCTACGGACTTAGAACCCTTCAAATATTGCAATGCGGTGCAGTTGATGCCGCAATCGACCCTCCCATCGACGCACTTGGATTTTTAGTTAAATCCATCTAGACAGGGTCCGATGCCATGAGCACCACTGGTGACTAATCCATCAAAACCCCAGCCAGGTGCATCTTCATCGTCCGCTCCTTCACTACCAATGCCACCTATCATGGCTAAATAGAAGGACAAAGGGAAACAAATCCTGGAAGAGGCTCCACCCCTGGAAGAAGCGCTGCCAACAATATCAACCATCTCAACTGAAGAGATACCTAGCACAGTGGAAGTTGAGGCTCCTAATCAACCCAACATGGAATGGACTCAGGACGAGCTTCCATTCCCTCCCTCTCAATCGCCAACAATTACTATTGAAATGGCCAGTACGGGCCTAGGGGAGTATCTAGTGCGGAATGTTGTAGCAACGACAGTGCTAGAGTCAGTGCAAGACATGGGGAGACCTCGCCTTCCCATCGGGACAATTGTTCCTTTAGGCTACCCACCGAACCAGACCAATTTTGTGTATGGGGGCCTTGACCATGGTGTTGAGCCATGCATGCAAAAGGACGAGGACGAAGAGCCTTTTGTAGAAGATGTCAACTATCTGTATAACCCGGATTTTGCTCTGAGATATCTTGGCCAATGCAATTGGCATGGATACGGGCTAGGCAGGTATGAGCAAGGAATGCGTGTCCTTTGCCAGCCAAGATACCAAATGCCTTATGACAAGTCGGGAGTAGGGTTCAACCACCCCCTGCCCTTAGACATCTTGGTGGAAAACATGCAAGGCCTAGGAATAGGCAACAAGGGTGGATTGGCATCAGATCCTTATGCCAACCCAAACACAACGTATACATTGGGAGATTACCTCCCATGGTCAACAAACACCCTTGGTAACATCAATAACCCTCCTCCTTTGCTAGAGAGAGGTGAAAGTTTGGGAACTCACTTTCAAGAAAAGGATAAACAGTGTCAAGAAAGATCTTCGAAGGATGAATCAAAATATGAACCAGTGTCATATGATCCCCTCGAATCCGATAGTGATCACTCATGAGAGATTCCCATGAATAACTGGCAAGAGATATTTTTGAATCTATTCCCTCTAGAGGCTCCAATCGAGCCAGTGCAGCGTCAAGAGAACCGGGTCCCCCCACGAAGCGTGGAACAACCGCAATGGGACCAGATTAATTTGCTTGAACAAGATGAGACTCATATGTCGCAAGTAGTTGTTGAAGTCAATGAACACTTTTGGATCTCCGACAGCGATTCGAAAGATGAAACTGAGATGGCCTATCTCAACCACATGCGACAAATGCAACAAAGGCAACAAGTGCAACAACGACATCCCTTGGAGATTAATGACATATTTGCATAGATAGGCATAGTGCCAGGGCACGAGTGGTACGTAGACCCAGCAGGGTGGGATCAAGTGTTGGATCCGCTGCTCCGGGTACACGAAGAGCACTTTCCACTCCGAGACCCTAGGGTGATATCAGTGTCGAGGGCAGACCCTGTCCTCTCATTAGCACATAGGGCCGATCCATTCGTGCCAGTGCCTACAGAACCAGATCCAAAACACAGAGAACATCCAGAATGTTTAAGTCATCACACCCATGGTAATGGAGACCAAATTCATTTCATCCACATGATCTCCATTGACTTAACCGCACCCATCCGCAATCCGGCCGATCCAGCATGGTCCTTGCATCTAGACATAGATGCCATTGACTGGGATCGCGTCAATTCACCTCTCTCCCCATCAGAGTACTGGCCTTTCGGTAAAATGCCTCATTTTACCCCAGGGACAACTCAAGATATCTTTCAGGCTGAAGAGGAACCCGAGGTTCCCAACGTAGATTTAAACTCAGCTAATGATATCCATTTGATCCCGACTCCACATCAGTTGGAGGACGGATCCCACATGTCGATCGAGGAGACGACTGACGTAGACATCGGCTTAGATCCAATGAATCCATAGATTATCAAGCTGGGGGTAAGCTTATCCCCTGAAGAGCAAGCCGACTACATTGCCCTTCTCAAAGAGAAGAAGGAGGTTTTTGCATGGTCATACAGAGACATGCCGGGGCTAGATCCGTAGCTAGTCACGCATAATCTTACGCTTGATCCGACAATCAAGCCAGTTAAGCAAAAACTACGTAAGATGCACCCACAAGTGGCCTTGATGGTCAAAGATGAATTGCAAAAGCTGTTGGATGCACAGTTTGTCATCTACGTGGATTATCCGCCATGGCTGTCCAACATGGTGCCCATCAAAAAGCCCGATGGGAGGATTCGCATATGCACTAATTTTTGAGATCTAAACAAAGCGAGTCCTAAGGATGATTTCCCCTTGCCAAGCATCGACGCGTTGGTAGATGCTACAACAGGTCACGAAATGCTATCCCTCATGGATGGTTTCTCGGGATACAATCAGATTCGTATCAATCTCGAGGACCAACTAAAAATGGCGTTCACAATGCCTTGGGGGACATTTTGTTATAAGGTCATGCCTTTTGGCCTTAAAAATGTTGGTGCCACCTACCAACGTGCCATGACGTACATCTTCCATGATTACATGCATAAAACTTTGGAAGATTACATGGATGATTTGTTGGCCAAGTCTCTTTTGTGCCCGGATCATCTCGATGACTTAAGCAAGATCCTCGATCGCCTCATGGAGCATAAAGTCAGACTGAATCCCAAGAAGTGCGTATTTGGCGTCACATCTGGAAAACTCTTGGGTTTCATAGTCTCAAAGTGAGGCATCGAGGTGGACCCAAAGAAAGTCAAGGCAATCCTTGAAATGGTTCCCCCAACTACCATTAAGCAACTCAAAAGTCTACAGGGAAAGGTCACATCAATTAAGCGCTTCATAGCGCAGCTATCTGACAAGTGCCGACCCATGAACAAATTATTGCACAAGGGGGTAACATTTCACTGGGATGACGAGTGCCAGTCAGCCTTTGATGACATCAAACAATACTTGGCTTCGTCGCCAGTATTGGCACCACCTAGACCAGGAGTGTCATTCTACTTATACATCTCAGCTACTGAGGTGGCACTGGGCGCCATGCTGGCCCAAAAGAATGAACTTCACAAAGAACAGGCTACTTACTATCTTAGCCGCACCTTGGTCAGTTATGAACTTAACTATGCATACGTTGAGAAACTCTGCTTGGCAGTGGTGTTTGCTACCAAAAAGCTATGCCACTACATGTTGAGCAACACTACGTATGTTGTGTCTAAGGAGAATCCATTGCGATACATGATGAGTCATACTTATCATAGTAGTCGCACGGCAAAATGGATCATGTTGTTGACGAAATTTGACATAGAGTTTATCGGACAGAAATCCATCAAAGGACAGGTCATAGCCGATCAACTAGCAGAGGCTCCTCTCGAAGATGATCAGCCTCTAGTCATAGAACTACCCGATGATGGGGTCTTCCATGTCTCAGAATCGCCAGATTTCGATGAGCCTGAGTCACAGGCTGACATAACCCTATTTTTTGATGGTTCTAAATGTGAGCAAGGTGGTGGCATGGGAATAGTATTCTTCACACCGTAGGGTGCTCCAATGCCCCTATCATTTAAATTAAATTTCCCATGCACCAACAATAATGCAGAGTATGAAGCCTTGCTCATAGGTCTTCAGACAACAATCGCCATGAACATCAAATGACTGAATATCTTTGGTGATTCGCTGTTAATTGTCAATCAAGTCAAAGGGGTATTCCAATGCAAATGCCCAGTTCTGCAGGCTTATAAAGCCCTTGTGGACAAATTCTTGGCAAAACTTGAGTGGTATGACATCGAGGCACTCCCTCGATCATCGAATCATTTTGCGGACACAATGGCCTCCTTGGGGTCACTAATCCCGCAAGACCTTTCCGGTGATATGACAACCATTCAAGTCAAAACCCTATCGCAATCCGTGATGGAGCGTGCAAGCTCTGACTTGACGCCAGGAATCCACATGATCCAGATTGAACCATCCTCGGATAAGTTCTCTCGAATCCACGATCATCTGAAACATGCCAACTGGGGGTCCTTGTTCTCCCCTACTCCCATTAATAGCAACACAATGCTATTCTTACAAGTTCTATCCCGCTCAGCGTTTGCTAGGGATGAACTTCAAGAGGGATTGGTTGTTCATACCGTCGAGGCTTTCGATCAACAGGACTGGTATTTACCCATTAGAGACTACCTCAAGTTAGGTAATCTCCCGCTTGGATTGACGCATGCCGCAAAATGAGCATTCAAGCAGAAAGCGGCTAAGTATGTCTTGATAGGAGACATTTTGTATCGTCACAGCTATGAAGGAATCCTCCTTCATTGCTTGGACCAGCAAGAGTCCACTTGGGCAGTCGCCCAAGCGCACGATGGTACATGTGGTGGCCACTTCAGTGGTATGGCCATCGCAAAGCGCATTCTTCGCATGGGCTATTATTGGCCATCTTTAGAGCGAGATTGTTGCGCATATGTCAGGAAGTGCGTGAAGTGTCAACATCATGCCAATTTGATGCATGTACCTTCCCAGGCCTTGCAAATAGTCCAGTCCGCTTGGCCATTTTCATAGTGGGGCTTCGATCTAATTGGAAAGATCTCCCCTACGTCGTCAGGCCGTCACACGTTTATCATAATGGCCACAGAGTATTTTACCAAGTGGGTGGAAGCAGTTCCGCTTACCTCTACGATAGGACCCCGCATTGTGGAGTTCATTTTGCATAACATCATATGTCATTTTGGTATTCCATCCAAAATAGTCTCGGATAATGGGACGCCATTCAAGAACAAAGACGTGCGTGCTTTGACCACAAAGTACAAAATTTAGCATAGTTTTTTGACACCCTATTATCCATAGGCAAATGGGCAAGCAGAGGCGTCAAACAAAATGCTAGTTGCTATCCTTAAAAATACGGTCGCAGATAGTCATAAGGATTGGCACATCCAAATCCCACTTGCCCTGTGGGCTTATCGCACTAGCATTCGGACGCCCACTGGGGCCACTCCATTTTTGCTCGTGTATGGCTCCGAGGCAGTCATGCCTCTTGAGTTGGAAATTCCTTCCCTCGCATATCAATGCAAGAGTTCATCGATGATGACGCTATGCGGTAGGCCCGGTTAGACCAGCTTACGTTGCTTGATGAACGACGCGTTAATGCTCTCGAGCATTTACGTATCTATCAAGAGCGACTTAAGAAAGCTTACAACATGAAAGTTCACCTGAGGGACTTTCGGGTTGGTGATTTGGTCTTGAAGGAAAACCAACAGAACTCTAATTTGCCGTCCCACCTAAGGGACAAGTTCATGGCAAATTGGTTAGGTCCATATGTCATTGATAGCAAAATAGGACCTGGGACATACCGGCTAGCCTCTCTTGATGGAATCAAGGAAATAGAACCCTTGAATATCAGTCATTTGTGACCATTCCATATCTAAGAGAGCCATATCCCAAAAATGCTCCAAGGATTCATATAATCGCTTGGTCAATCCCAAAATGCTCCAAAGATTCCTATAATCGCTTGGTCAATCCCAAAAATGCTCCAAGGATTCCTATAATCGCTTGGTCAATCCCAAAAATGCTCCAAGGATTCCTATAATCGCTTGGTCAATCCAAATCTTTTAATACAATGTCCAATTCAATCACCAAAATGCTCCAAGGATTCCTATAATCGCTTGGTCAATCCCAAAATGCTCCAAGGATTCCCACAATCGCTTGGTCAAAAATAAAAGAAAATTCAAAAACAATAAAATCATCAAAAACAACAAAAATTTGCATCTCATTTCTAAGCATGCTCAAATTCATCAATAAAAGCTCTTCTCACATCTCATCTTCATATTCACAAAAATCAATCCATCAAAAATACAAAAATATGTAGCTGCATTAAGCATCGCATCCATACATTGCATATTTGTGGTCATATAGGTCAAAGGCACCATAGACTGTAATTACTCCGCTAGTCCATCTTGTTCCACATTCTTCCATTTTATAAAACAACAAACAAAAATGCCATTCATTGCTTTCTACCACACTAGAGTCAGTGGTCTTCTAATGTATCAAGAGTTTTTATCATTCAGTCATCATTTTGCTTTCTAGCCACGTAATGTACCAAGTCAGATAGATTTTACGAAGGTAGAGTTCTACTTGGATCACACCTTGTTACGTAGCATCCCAACACAAATTAAAACACATAAAAATTCCCAAGTTGTGTGAACGAAAGATGAAACCTGCACAGTAATCCAGGTCACCATAAGCGAAATGGTTATCTTGCTCATCCCCCTGTGCGAATGGTTCTAGAATGCTGAGAATTGACAAAAGGACGAGCTCTTCCCTATCCATTCACCTTAATAAATAGTGGTTTTTACCACTACCAAATCCCAATCATAGTTGGTCCCCAAAGTTGTAAGGATTCGTACTACACGTCCCTACCCCAAGGATGGGTAGTCATCCCCAAGACCCAAAAGGATCAACGCCATTCACAAACAAAATTCCAACAAACCATCATCCTAACCCTTTCCATTCACCTTTGGTCTCCAAGTTGTAAGGATTCGATACTATCCCCCCCTAACCAGGGGATGGGTAGTCATCCCCAAGGCCTAAAAGATCAATGCCCTTACTTCATAATCTCCATCACCCCCTTGGTTCCCAACGTCGTAAGGATTTGTACTACACGTCCTTACAAAGGATGGGTAGTCATCCCCAAGGCCACAAGGATCAAGGCCATTCACAAGCTCAAACTCACACTGCTCAAAATACAAAATCAAGTAATAGTGGTTATCACCACTATTCAAAATCCTTGCTCAAAAAGAAAAATTAATAGAAAAATAAATAATGATTTTCATCACTATATAGACGAGCAAGTCTCCCAAATCATTCAGCCAACAAATAACCTGAACTTGAATCCTTGGAATTCTCAGCATTCGAAAACCATCTAGGTGATCCTCATTACAGGTTTGGTTGACAGCCTATCTGGCAATGGTGGTATCCTACCCGCATGATGATATATCTGTCACATTAACTCGTGTATAGATCAATGTTTGCATGTGGATGAGCTAGCTTATGGTATCCTAGAGAGCAACATAGATTAATCTGTCTAAATACAACAAAGGAGTTAGTGGAGCTAATTAGGTGATCCTCAGTACAGGTTTGGTTGACAGCCTATCTGGCACTGGCGGTATCCTGATGAATACCACATAAATGAACTCAATTGCACACACAGGGATGCGAAATAGCTTGGTCAAAGACAAGTCCGATTCATACCTTGTTCAAAAGTCTTGTAAGATAAAGTACAGTCATGGCTAGTGAGTTAAAACCGTCTGAGTCTCAGAAAACCTTAGCTACATTTCTAAACCAACTGCGCTACTTTTCATCCTCACATTACCATCAGGAAATACAAAAAACCACATGTATAAAAGCAAAGTCACCACTACAACAATCGCCCAAAAACATAATCACAAAGTTCTAAATAGTCTATGGTGCCCTAACCAAACAACACAAATTCCATTCATCCATTTCATTTTTGAATATCACATATAAATCAAAAACATTTGCATTCATCATAACATATGCATCCATCAAAATACATTAACATGCATACATCCATATTCATTAACCATCATGCATAAAATCAAATCATCACATGTACATAAACAAAATAAAGCCAATATATATATATATATATATATCATCAAAAAAAATGCTCGTAGGCTACAAAACTGGTCCTCTGACCCCACAATCATACAACAAAACCACCCAGCCTAAGGCGTCGGCCACCATGATCATGCAGGATCGGTGCGACGAGAACTACCCCCCATGGTGTGGGTCCTATGGGACCCCTCAGGGTGGCTACTGCTAGCCCCCACATCATGCCTGCTACCACCTCCCTCATCCAATCGCCTGCGATGAGATGATGCTGACTGCTCAGTACCACTGTCCCTCGTCCGACGTGAAGATCCACCTCCCGACGGCTCAGGTAGCCACCCATCGAGGCGGATGATCTCCCCCTCCAAATCCATCCGATGTCGGAACCACTCTACCTCCCATCGATGGTAGTAAGCTAATGCATCATCGCGCTACGCCAAAACCCTATCCCTCTCTGCCAGCTGCATCCGTAGGAGATCCCTCTCTCGTGCAGCATCAGTATCCCCCTCCTATCGATGAGACGCCACCCGTGCACTCTCCCGCTCTGCTAGCTGAGCTCGTAGGAGATCCCTCTCCCATAGCGCATCCCCCAGCTCCTCATCTCACCTCCGTAGCAGCTCCACCAAATGTGCATTCTCAGTGCATACCCCGGACTCCATCTCCTCCGCATCCGCCTGAGGCATGGGACTCTCTAGAATAGTAGCCTGCTCTGGCTCCCACTGCTCCGCAATGTCCTGCATCTCCGGCTGATCCGGAGCCCCCAAATCTACATCCTCACCCTCCACCTCCACCATGTCTGCATCCTCCAAAGGAGCTCCCCAATCATCCCCTGGTGCCTCAGCACCCTCCCCGCCCATCGCTGCCACCTCCGTGCCTCCTAGTGGCCCCTCTCCCCGCCATCGCCGTAGTACCCACCACTGGTCATACTCAGCGGTAGTCCCGACGTCATCCACGTCCGAGACGTCGATCATCACGTCTGAATCCTCGCCTAGTGGCGCGATGACCGATCGGTCCAGAGTCCTCTCATCCCCCGGCGTCGATAGACCACGGGCTCACCAGGAAACCCCTGGCGCACCCCAAACTATCGTGTCACCCGACTATACGAGAAGAGCTCATGCTCGGTCCCATGCCGCCCAATCAGCCACCGCTCTCTACGTACCCATCGGAGCCACTCTCCAGCCTCCGGCCAGGTTGGACAGTCCCGATAAGGGTGCCAAACCACCTCCCCTAGAGTAAGCCGAGAGAAGGTATCGGCATAGTGCCCTACGACACCTGCCCACCGTCGACTCTACCCCTGCTCCCCGGACCGCCACCACAGAACTGCATAACCTATCTCCCTATCCTCCATCTCTGCCCGAGTCATCCATGGTAACCCGGCTGGCCTCTCCACTGCTATGTGCTGCCAAGCCCAGCACTGCAACAAGTAGCTACAACTAATCCCCTTCCGCTGTCGACAGCGGACCTCGTACAACTCCCCATAGAGCTGTGCCAACAACGTCTGTCCCCATCTCATGATAAGCGGTGCCTCTATCGGGCACTCTACCAACTGCCAAACCAAATCCAGCAGGTTCCATGGGAACCTCGTGCCTGACGAGTCAGGTAACAGCATGTTGGACATGAGGCCCATAAGGAATGCGTGCCTCACGCCCAACACCCCCCTCTCCAACCACCATCGGACCAATATCCCACCAATCTGGCAGTCACCCTCTGCCCTCTCCAGTGGATCCTCCACACCCAGCTCCTCCCCATGCCCGAAGCATCTCGTCAACATATGTCCGCTGATCACGCGACGATGTCCTGATCGGCAATCCATCTATCGAAATCCGTAGAAGCCGATAGATATCCTCCAAAGTCACAGTCATCTCCCCTGTTGGGAGATGGAAGGTGTTGGTCCACGGATCCCAAAGATTGATCAGGGCCATCAAATAGGCCTGATCCACGACCACAGGCTCCAGTCGAGCCACCTGCTTGAGCCCAAGGGCATCAAGCCACTCCCAGTCAGCCTAGTCAGCGCCCCCCGTGCTTCAGTAAAAGCAGTGGGTACATGGTACCGGCTCCTAACAACCTACAAAAGAAAACAATTCAAAAAAATTAAAAACATGAGAAAAGAACTGTACAACAATAACATGAATATACAACATTGCCTACCAATGTACAAAAAAAAAAAAAACAAAAAAAATTCAAAATCAAAAATTAATTTTTTAGTTCTAGGGTTTCTAATCCTAACTGATTAATTTAAAAACAAAAATCAAAATTCAAAAAAAAATTAATTTTTTAGTTCTAGGGTTTCTAACCCTAACTAATAAATTCAAAAATAAAACAAAATTCAAAAATTAATTTTTAGTATTAGGTTTTTTAATCCTAACTGATTAATTTAAAAATAGAAAAAAAATCCAAAAAAACAAACATTAAGTCTTAGGGTTTTACGTTACGTTTATCCTAGGGTTTAGTTCTAAGCAAAATAAAAATTCTTTACCTAAGTTTTTCGCTACGTTTAAGTTGTACACTAAGTCTTAGTTGTCTTCAGCTCAGTTTTAGGGTTTAAGTTTTAAAATTTTGAAAAACATCATCACAAAGAAAATTAAACAAAACAATTGCAATTTTAAACAAAAGTAATAACTCTAGGGAGCACTTACTGGTCTCGCTTCGGCTCCGCCGCTCGATCCGGTTTGTGCACTCATGATGGCAGGGAAAATTCGGTAGCGCTTCGCTTCGCAGAATTAACCTCCTCCTCCCCAGAGCTCCAAATCGCAAGAAAAATCAGATGCAAATGAGCCCAAACCCTAGTTTTGGCCTTTATATAGGCCTTTTGAGCTTAAATTCATCTTCCCCTGGGATGAGCACTCTGGTTAGCGCTCGTCCCACCCTGGGACGAATTCTAAGTTGGTATTCGTCCCACCCTGGGATGAATTCAAGGCAAAAATTTCAAAAAACATCAAAAATTGAACAAAAATACACTAAAACAGCTAATAAACTTGCCCGATGAGAGTGTTGTTGCACTTGACATCCCGGGCATGCAAAATAGACGTTGGGGTCACAAATTGTCACTATCCTACTCCCTAAGAAGGCTACCATAGCCGGACCGCTCCACGGGAGGATGGATTTTCGCCAATTTCAGCTCCAAAAAGCGTCGCAAAAAGGGTTACCACCCACCAAAAATAGGTCTAAATGTCAGAAAAATTGCACATGCTTAACGCTAAACCATCTAAGGGCACCCTTGCACAAGTCATCTTGGGTCAAGCGACTCGTCGCTTTTCTCACGAAGGTCATTCCCTCATCGATTCGTCGCTTGAGGGGGTAGTCACACTTAGTCACCAATCAGCAAACACACACCCAATTAAGGAAAATGACATGCATTCAAAGAATCATTGACAAAGACAATTACGCTCCTGCTTGGGGCAGTAAACAAGCAACAATCACAATCTGATCAAATCACTTGGCATTTCGTGAATCATGAACTCAAGGTTCTCACAGACAAAAGGTTGCGCCCTTTGCCTATTCATGACTGATCAATGTCCAAGGTCAAGTAACACCTCACCGAAAAAGGTTAACACTTGAATTGAGTGCCTTCGCTCGTCAGAAGCAAGGATTCAAGAATGCATGCCCTTTCCATACTTGGGGCATCAAAAGTTGGTTAGGTTACCAAGAAACCCTAATCATTAGTGCTTTGGTTATCTATTTTTGCTCGACGCTGCGCCATGCACAACGCATCCCAAAAAGGGGCATCTGTAGACACCAAAACAGCACCAATCCGATTATGTGACTGCAAACACTGATCGCTTTGACACACACAGCCCCCAGGGCAGCCCTCAAAGGTTAAACAGTGGTCCTAACCACTTTTGTAGCAATTTTGGAAGGTCAAAAGGCAATTTGGCACATTCAGGCACTTTGCTCAGTATCCGTCTCACCCAGGGACGAATTCAAATTGGGATCCGTCTCACCCAGGGACGAATTCTGAATTCGCTCTGGGTCAGGACGAATTCCAGGTTTAACGGGCAAAAAGAAAAATTGCGCCAAGTGGCAGCCGAGGACAGTCAATTAATGCCTCCTGCCTTGCATGCGCGTGTAGGTGGGCAGATTGGACGTTAGAGGACTGTCACAAGGGCAATCATGGAAGCCCAAGTCATGGAGGACTTTCCTCCCTCATGGGAAGGCATGAGTTGCCACATGGCGCTTATGCATGCCCCTCCAAAGAGACCCCCTGGGTCTATAAAATGGTGAACTTTCTCACCCAAAAAAGGACAAGTTGGAGGCATTTTCAAGCAACGAAGTGCTGCCAAATTGAATACCACATTTTACCCTTTTGATTCACCTCTTCCACATCCTTGATCTCTTTCGCAAGGGAGGTCATTGGGTGGTTATTGGAAGTGTGAATCCGGACCCAAAACCCGACATTTGACCACATTGATCTACCAATTCGCCGACAACCCATTACAAGAGATTTTGGGCCCATCCCGAGTGGATTGGTGCCGAAATCAGGTTCTAACGGTGGGCGGCCCGCCGGGCGCCCCGCACTTCTTAGTTTCATTTTAATTTGTTCTTTTGTCACTTGTTTATCTTCCATTCCATTTTATGTTGTTTAGATAGTTTATAATTTCGATTTTAGAATGTTTTGATCAAATCTTATCATGTTTTGTCGCTTTTGTTGTCCTCACTAACTTGCAGGTAGCGACGTCAAATTCCCATTGATGGAGGTCAAATTGGGGAAATCCGACCATCTGGGTCATCCCAAAATGCCCCCAATTAGCTAACCCCTATGTTTGCAGGTCTTTTGGAGATCCCGAGACGCGACATTTGGGCAGCATCACTTCGGCGCTTTGTCGTAGGCGAATTCGTCCTACCCGAGGACGAATTACAGTAGAATTCGTCCTACCCAGGGACGAATTACAGTCGAATTCAAATCGGCGGCATTTTGTCCGACTGTTTTGATGGCAGTGGCCCTCTGGTAATGTTCCCTGGTTCCTGTCAAACTTGCAAGTTGTTTAGAATCAGTTCATTCATCATTTTATTCAGTTTTATGCATACATCCTTCATCGTTTTTAGAGAATAAATGTTTCATATTTGCAGCAGGTGCTACTAACAATTTTGTTGTTTCTTTGAATGCAGGAGGAGCAGCAAGGATCAAGGATTCATTTACACAAGCGGCGGCAACACTTTGGCCCGCCCATTTTGCATGTGGGCACGCGGAAGAGAGATGACTTTCCATTGATGTGACCAAGAGACAAGTTTGATGCTCCTTTCCCCTAAAAAGGGAGGAAGCTAATTGTAACCGAATTTGAAATACATCAATAAAAGAAGAGGGTTGTTTCGTTCCATTTTGGTTCCAATTTGTCTATGCTTTCTCCATTTTTACGCATTTCTAATTTGTAGCATTAAGTTTAAGTTTCGTTCTTGCATCGTGTTTGGGGTTTTCCCTTTTTGTTTTCCGGAATCTCGTGCTTTCAATATGTGTTTTATTTTTGAAGACCAAATGTGAGGCATTATTAGCATTCAATATAATCAAGGGATTGGTTGAAAATGAATCAGGTTTTTCTATAAAGGTGCTAAGAATTTATAAAGGTGGGGAATTTTATTCACATAAATTTCTAGATTTTTGCTCTTCGCATGGAATAAAAAGGCATTTTACTGATACCTACACACCACAAAAAAATTGTGTTGTAGAGAGAAATAATATAACAATAATGGAGTCAGGAATAACCATGTTGGAGAACAAGAAGTTGGAGAAGAATTTTTAGACTAAAGTAGTGCAAACAACAACCTACATCCTGAATAAAAGTTCCACAATGGCAGTGAAAAAAAGACACCCTATGAAGAATGGTATGGTAAGAATCCCATAGTGGCTCATATTAGAGTATTTGGTTATTTATAATTTTTATACATTGATGATGCTAAAAGGAAAAAATTAGACCCTAAGAGTGAGCCTCACATTTTTACAGGTTATAGTGATGGTAGTAAGGCTTACAAGTTTTTTAATCTTGTTAATAAGAAAAATGTTGTTTCTAGGGATTGTAAATTTTTTGAGAATGATGTGTTTGCTGATCATAACCATAATAATTTAGAGGTTATTAGTGGAGGGGTGCAGCCTTTTTATGGAAAAATGGAGGTCAATCAAGATACTCCACTAGTTCCTACTATTAATGGCAACAATACTAGTTCTTCCCAAGAGTCTAGTTTACCACCAACTTTAACCCAAGTAAAAACAAGATGTTGTTGCTTTCACATAAAAAAAGTCAGATGTTGGATCAAAAATATCAAAGGATAACAACAAGAATTCAATCTCAATAAGGTAATAATATTTACGATATTAAAGATGAAATGACTTACTATACCTTATCTTGCATTTCTAGTGAATCAAGGAACTATGTAGAGGCTAGTCAAAGGAAAAAATGGGTTGAGGTCATGAATGTTGATATGGAGGCCATTGAGAGAAATGAGACATGGAGTCTCATTCAACCTACTAGTGACATGGATGTCATTGGTACAAAATGGGTCTACAATACCAAGTTCCATAGTGATGGAACAATTGGAAAACACAAAACTATACTAGTAGCAAAAGGGTATGCAAAAACACATGGAGTAGATTACGAGAAGAAATTTGCTCTTGTGGCTTGCCATTATACTATTATATTGATGTTTTCATTTTCTACTCATAAAGGATGGGAAGTTCACCAAATGGATTTCAATAGTGCATTCTTGAATGGTGACATTGAAGAAGAGGTATATGTGGATCAACCACAAGGTTATGAAATAAAGGGTAAAGAGCATTGGGTATACAAGTTGAAAAAGGGACTTTATGGACTGAAATAATATCCTAGGGCTTGGTACTCAAATATATATGGGTGATTATCTAAATATGGCTTTGAAAGGAGAAAAATGAGCCAAATATTTACATAAAAATTGTTGACACTAACGTGTTGTATGTTTATCTTTATGTTGATGATCTCGGTTTTACAAGAAATTCCAAAGCTATGATACAAGATTTCAAGGAGAGCATGAAAAGTTATTGTGAGATGTATTATCTTGGAAAAATGAAATACTTTATTGGCATGTAATTACAGAAAAGGAAATATGATATATTCATATGCCAAGCCAAGTATGTGCAAGACATGTTGAAGAAATTTTTATTTCTAGACTGCAAGATGGTTGATACTCCTATTGCTAGTGGGGAGAAGCTTATGAAAGAGGATGGGAGTCCTATTGTTGATGAGAATAATTTTAGAAATATGGTGTATGGATTGATGTACCTTAAATTCACAAGACCTGATATTACCTATGTAGTTTCACTAGTTTCCCAATTTATGAGCTTACCAACTCAAAGGCATATGCAAGCAGTGAAACAAATTTCTAGATAGGTGAAGGTAAAATTTGATCATGGCATAACTATAGATCAGAAATATATTCAAGGCTGGTTGGTTATGTTTATTCATATTAGGGAGGTTATACAGATGATCAAAAATCTACTACAGGGCATTGTTTCACCTTGGGAAGTGGGTTGATTTCTTGGTCATCCAAGAAGCAAAGTACAGTGGCTTTGTCTTCCACTGAAGCTGAATATGCAGCCCTTACTTCATATTGTACTCAAGGGATTTTTTTGAGGATAATATTGAAGGATTTTGGTGAAACTCAACATGAGCCTACCAAAAAAATTTGTGATAATAGTGGGGCAATACAATTGTCCAAAAATCCAATTTTCCATGCAAGGACCAAACACATAGAGTTGAAGCACAATTTTGTTAGAGACTTGGTACATGATAAATTTTGTCATTGAGTATGTTAATAGTGAGGATAAAGTTGTTGATATACTCACAAAGGGGTTACTGAAGGTGACTCAAATAAATGTTGGACATTTCTTCCATTAACATTAAAGAGGAATTGTTGAGGGTGATGTCAAAAGTCACCCATAATTATTAAATTAATATGCGAGTTATAAAATAAAGCACATCCAAAATATATTAAATTGAGTTCTTTATTCATGTAAATTAATAACTTTATTTAATTTAAAAATAAATAAAAAACAACATGCAAAGTGGCATAATGAAAGTTGTTTTTATAAAAAAAACCAGTTTTTAGCTTTTTTAGCTTTTTTTAGTTTTTTTGCATGATCAAGGCTAATTGATCATTATATATTTCGTAACTGGAATATTTTTGAATTAGATAAGAACAAGAATATTTTAGTGTGCACAATTGTGGATTTTTTTAAGGTTTATATTTGTGTGCTTTTTTAATTCTAGATCAAAATTTCTGGTTTGGACCAACAACATAGTTTTATGAAATTGTAGCTTGTGGTTGAGGATATTTCATAATTTGGCATTTAAAATTGGTTATATTAATCACTAAACACTCCTTGATAATTTTTGGGTGATATCCATGCTCCATTAATGTTATTTTTTTCTTAGATCAGAATTTCTTTATTGTTATTTTTTAATCTCTCCACCTCAAGAACTTTCAGCCACATAGATCTCTGTGTAGTCTGCCCCTATAACCACCATGCCACCATAATTTTAAACCTTTTACACCACTGAAAGCACCAGGAAAGCGATGAGAGTTAAGTATTATGAGGCCCAATATTTTAACCTTGGACCTTCACACCCCTTATGAGGTTTGGGGGAACCAATTGCTTTACACCTCGAACCTTCATATTGTTTATAAATAGATGTATCTTCTAAAGATTTTTCTTGCCCTAAATAATTTGAAATGCAAGGAATAACCTCATAAATGCTTTATTTTCACATTTTGTTCTAAAAACCCTAAATTGCATGGATTATCCTCCATATTCATTACTTTCTTAAACTTCCCTAGAAACCTTAATCTTCCTTGGATATCTTCCACACATTTTTATTTATTGTGTTTATCTTAAAACCCTAGATTAATATTGTCTTACTTCACCTTATTCACTTTAAAATTTGCCTCTCCACATTTTTTAACACCTTTAAATATGATATTTGAACTCTACATTATACTTCCTCATTCCTTATGTTATTTTTTCTTCTAATCATTTCTTTGTGTGAACCATAATAACCTTTGCAATTTGATGATGCAAAGGGTTTTTTATTACCATATTTTTAGGGGTGGAAAATACTTGATTTGACCTAGCTTATCCTATGCTATGATGTCCTTATTTCATATTTAATTTTTCCTCATGCCCAAAATTTTCCATCTCTTTCTCCATTATTTTCACTTTGTAGTCTCTTTCCATGTGTTTAGTTTTATGATATTTGCAATATCAAAAGGTAATATTTTCATAATGTACTTGTTTTTCCAAATCTATTGATTTATATTTAATACTAAAGAATTATTGTAAAGGTTTTGAAATATCCATGGAAATACATATTTTAGTGTATACAACATGTATTCTCTCCTTAGTATTTTGTCCCTTGTATATGAAATCATCTAGACTATTGCCAATATTATTTAAAAAACTTCTCATTGATGAGTTGATAAGGAAGTCCAAAAAGTCTAATCAACACTAGAAGACTTTTAATAGTTTTTCTTTCCATTGAAAATTTCTAACTTCATGGTCTTAAATATAATTCATATTTTCCACTAAAACAAGGGCCTACACCCATTATTTTATCTCTTATTTTTGAACTAGAGAATATAATTAGGAAAAATTCTTTTGGATGAAAAGTAATGGAAAATTATAAATTCAATCATGACTTCCACTTGATCCAATTTATAATTTTTAAAAAACTAGACAACTATTTATAGAACTTACATATTAACCATGTAGTTTTAAAATCCATTATATCATGCTCAATTATCTCATCCTTGATAATCACTTCTAGTGTAGTATTTTCTACCTAGATAGTGTTTGTTATATATCTACTCTTCCACTTATTGTTGGCTAGGAAATCCTTGATGTCATCTAGGATATGGGTTCTAATTAAAGATAACCTCTTATAGCATAAAATTATATCGTAGCAAACTCACAAATAAAAAACTTGGAAAAATAATAATATATCATTAAATTACTTCTTATTGGTTCATTAAAAAAAATGTGGCAATACATCCTAATTATGTTTTTACTTCAATGAAAAGAAAGGTGGAATCTAGAAGACTAAAATTCATGCGCCTTTGTCTTCCAATCCTTCTCCAAAATTATTTTATTCTTATTTTTTTCTCTAGTGACTACCATAAACCACTTGTATGGTAGCATTTGTACAATAGCACCTTTATGATAGTACTTGTACATCATCCTTTTAAGACAACACTTGTACGATAGCACTTATAAAACATGATTGTATGGTAGTATTATTTTAACAATACTTGTACAACATAATACTTGCATGATAGCAGCACATGTACAACAACACTTTTATGATAACATCAATAATTTAATGACAATAACACTTGTAAGGAAATAAGAATTTTATGATAACATCACTTGTATAACAACAATAACTATGTGATAGTAGTATAAAGTGAATGACAATAGCAATTGTATGATATCAACACTTGTATGGTAGTGACAATAGTCATTTTATTATTATTAGTAATATTATTATATATACATTTTTACCTAGACAATCCTACATCATATACACTATGTAAGAGAAATACACCATGAGCTCTCGCTCATGAATATTTTATGAACTCTAGAGCTAAAATACATACTTAGAAACTTTAGATGCACTCGTCCATGTTGCTTCTTC